>SJYV01009642.1:299165-545622 GCA_006410875.1 Neotragus pygmaeus | reverse complement strand
TATCTCTAATTTTCTTGAAGAGATCTCTAGTCTTTCCCATTCTGTTGTTTTCCTCTATTTCTTTGCATTGATCGCTGAAGAAGGCTTTCTTATCTCTTCTTGCTATTCTTTGGAACTCTGCATTCAGATGCTTATATCTGAAACTTGCCTCAGGCCTCATCAATTTCAAGTATTAGAGTATCTCCATTAAACTGTCCTGCCCAGCACTGACTCCAGAATTGACTGACACCTGCACACCTTCTTGAAAAAACTAATTAGGTCCTCAGTGCCCAGGGTATAATCAGAATCAACCACCATCTGTCTAAGGGTGACAGAGCCTTAATATTCTGAATGTTTAGCTTTAATTATATGTTGTATAATTTAGTGCAATTTTTATGACTACTGACATAGCACATCTTTAAACAACTTTGCTGACCTCCTGTGGATTGTAAGATCTGTTTTCCAGTTGTTCTCCCTCCACTAGAATATTCTCTTCAACATGGCTTTAGCAGGCAGAGCCTTTTACATCTTCAATTGTCTAACATCTTGTTCATGTCTACTCTTGCGTATTTCTGCATTGTTCAATTCTGTGATTTCTCCTGGCTCATCAATTATTTCCTTTATAGATTCTGACATTTTAAATAACCACTTTCCCCATTTTAGGGCTTTCTAAGTGGCTCGGTGGTAAGGAATCTGCCTGCAAATGCAGGAGATGCAGGTTCAATCTTTGAGTCAGGAAGATCCCCTGGAGGAGGAAGTGGCAACCCACGCCTGTAGTCTTGCTGGGAAAATCCCACATGAGCTACAGTCTATGGGGTCACAAAGAGTTGGACACAGCTGAAAAGGGCATAGCAGCCCCACATTTTAACATTCATGCCAATCTTTCTCCAGTTCCTCACCAATTATTTTTTTAATGATTTGTATAAATTTAATATTAATTATTTTCCTAGTTCTGTGCCCCAGAACTGTGTTATTTACCATTTCACTAAATAGAAAGTACAAACTAAGAGTTGATCACATAGTAATGTTGGTTATTATTTATATACTAATATATTATACTCTTATCCTCTGTGGAAAAGGTATATATATTTATACTTAAGATCTTTATTGATTGAACTGTAGCAGCAACCTTTGGTGAGAATGTAATTTTTCCCCTAATTTCCAAACTCTCACTGGTTTGGAAGGACAGTTAAGAAAACAAGAAACAAAAACCTGATTACAAAGTCACAGAGGATTGTCTCAGGACTAAATGGTGCCCTCTGCTCTTTGTCCACAATAGTGAAATGGACAGGAGGGGTTAGGGACAACCACATCAAGGGGGATACAGGGAAGACCAAGGAAAGTACTCATTTTGTGGAAAAGGTATATTAAATTTGATCCCAGTCAGAGAAATGAAAGCACTTTAGAAACTGCAAACATTGGTCACTGAGCTAGCTACAAACACCTCCTCAGCATTTTGAAAAAACAGATTAATGATAATTTGAGATAGTGTTTAATATCTTAATGTTAAATTGTTCATATTTGCTGTTAATCAAAACAATTTTCTCAACTCAAAGAGATGGTACTTAATGTTCTTTTAATTATTTAAGGAGCTAATCAATTTGTCCCTTAAATGGATGTTCAACTGATTAAGAGAAGCTAGTCATCAGTTATGAAATCCATATGACTCAGATGAGTCAATGATAAAATGCTTTCTGCTCACTTGGGGCCAGAAATTCTGTCTCCTTTAATTACCTATTATTTCAATTTGAACAAGTTATCCTTTTCTTAAATATGTAAGTGTTATATTATTACTTGTGGATAGGAAATTAAAGCCCAGGCTAGCCGATAGTTTAGGAATCAAACTAAGGATAATGAAATGATAGTTCAATTTATTGTGTAATCTCTAGATGACAATAACTAGGCACAGCAAATATAATTCAATATTAAGAATTCAGTTCAGTTAAGTCGCTCAGTTGTGTCTGACTCTTTGAGACCCCATGAATTGCTATAAATAAGACCATAAGTTTAACTCTGCTCAATGCTATAAATAGGGACAAGGTAGGTTAATTGTTCAGTACTCTAAGAAGATCATTTTATTGATAATATCATCTACTTGACAAATTTTATTAAGCATCTATTCAATATCAGGTACTGTGCCAGACACCAAAAATGTAATTAAGGGCATGTGAGGCACAGTTCCTGATCTTAAAAGGCCAAAAAGAAACAAAAAGCAACTACCAAGTAGACGTTAGGAGTCCTCATCACAAGGGGCTTCCCTGGTGGCTCAGTGGTTAAAGCATCTGCCTCCAATGTGGGGGACCTGGGTTCGATCCCTGGGTTGGGAAGATCCCCTGGAGAAGGAAATGGCAACCCACTCCAGTATTCTTGCCTGGAGAATCCCATGAACTGAGGAGCCTGGTGGGTTGCAGTCCACAGGGTCACAAAGAGTCGGACACGACTGAGTGACTTTACTTACTTACTCATCATAAGAAAAAAATTCGATCTATGTATAGTGGCAAATGTTAACTAGAATTACTGTGGTGATCTCTTCATAATATATGCAAATATTGAGTCATTCTGTTGTACACCTAAAACTGATATAATATTATATGTCAATTATACCTTAATTTTAAAAATTTAAGCAACCAAAATGATAGATAATTAGGTACATTTTTAACTATAAGGGTCACTCAAAAATAAACATAGCAAAAAAGAAAGAGAAGCAGAGTCACACTGCAATGTGCTCAAGCTTGTACATCAGAGGTTAACGGGTGGATAAAAGCCACTCAGGTCAGAAAAAATGTATAGTTCAATGACTCCAAATTCAATTGACTGGCAGTCAGAATGCCTGGCCTCTAATTCTAACTTGTAGCTGTCACTGGTGTCCTTTTTGACTCTGAGAATATTTAAATTCTCTCTGTATTTCAACTTTCTCATCTGCAAAAAAAAAAAAAAAGGGTGAACTTTCCACCATGCAGTAGAGGTCAATTTCAGATCACTTGGAGGAAAACCAGCACATCCTCAAGGGCTTCTGTAGTGAGAATTCAAATGCAAAGTGCATTAGTCGATCAATCATTCAGTCAGTAAGTATCTACTGATTATCTAATAAGCACTCTTCAAGATGCTGCCCTGTGAGGGAAGAGGAAATAAAATGATCATTTTCTAAATTAGCTGCCAGCCTTGTTAGGAAGAAAACAATTAATATGCAACAATAATGAAGAAGGAAATAAATGAATATATATCGAGTGGCTACTAAACAAGAAGAAACCCAGGAGACATGGGTTCTATCCCTGAGTCTGGAATATCCCCTAGAGAAGAAAATGGCAACCCACTCCAATATACTTGCCTGGGAAATTCCATGGACAGAGGAGCCTGGTGGGCTACAATCTGTGGGGTCAGAAAGAGTCAGACATGACTGAATCCACACTGAATAACAACTATATGCAGACACTGTTACTTTAAACTGTAAGTCTCTTTCACATGTTATATTATTTAAGATTGAGCAAGTGAATAAAATCAAATACTAGATTGCAGTCTGTTAAGAGCTGTAGAAAGTTTGAGGAGAGAGAAATCAGTTTTGGTACATTCAAGGATGGCTGCATTGAAGTTAGAGGACTGAACTGCACCAAGATGTTGAACTGTTTGGAGCAGGTGAAGTTGGATAGAAAGCAGCACATTTCAGAGGAAAGGGATAAACCCCACAGAGGCAAGGAACAGNCAGTTTTGGTACATTCAAGGATGGCTGCATTGAAGTTAGAGGACTGAACTGCACCAAGATGTTGAACTGTTTGGAGCAGGTGAAGTTGGATAGAAAGCAGCACATTTCAGAGGAAAGGGATAAACCCCACAGAGGCAAGGAACAGAAGGTGATTATGGTGGATTTGCGGGCATCTGCTTTTACTGAAGCCAGAGGTATTATAGACAGATGATGGGAAACCAGAGGTGGACTTTGAAAGCCTAATTTAAATTTTGCAAGAACGTCAATCTAGGAGAAAGTGTGTAAAAAGAAAGAAAATACTTGAAATAAGGATAGGATGAAATTTTTAGAGTAAGGAACTCCTTGGTTCCAGACCAAGGAGATTGGTCTGGTCCTGGCATACTGACTAGATTTTAGGGCTCAGCAACTAGACCATCAGGAGATTGGCTTTTTCTGATCCCATATTTCCGATTTCTGCAACACCCAAATCACAGATTTTGTTCTTATCATTTGTAGAATAACATATCACAGGGAGATTTTAGATCTGCTGTTTGATTTACTGAACCTGCCATGACAGATGGCTCCTGCAATGTCAAGTGTTAATTCTACTTTGTCCAATTTGAGATTTGTCATGCAAAGATTTTCTCAAAAAGAGAGAGCAGTTGTTTACATGTCCAGTTTATATTTCTTCATGGTGTTTCTAACTATCTTTTGGTTCAGGGTTGAGCTAAAACAAAGTTAGCAAAATAATGCCATTAATCCTTTTCTTCCTTCAGTATCCAGGCATGGGTGAGTGCCTGGCCAAGGTGAAATGGGGTCATGACTCCCAAAGGGTCCTCAAATCTTTTCATGGGATGAAAAGTTGGAAGTCTAAGAATCAAAATGAAGTGGCCACAGCAACTGCCCTCTCTTCAAGATGATTGAAGAGAGTTTGGAAAGAAGGGAGACGCAGCAAAGAAGCAAAGAAGCAGAGCTAAGATGCATGTTCTTTTCAAGTCTAGAAGAGGAGCTGCAGGGCCAATTCAAGACACAAGCTCAGTTCTGCAATTGCCTGGAGCATCTTAGGAGACTCCCGGGCAACACCCCTAGCAGAAGAATTTGCCTTCTGTCTTCCCTCTGCTGTTTCCCCTCTCTCTATGTATTTCCAACCCACAAACCTCCTCCTCTGCCAGAAACCAGGCCTTTTGTTTATCCAGACCCACTGTTCAAAGGGGAAAGAAAAAGAGTTCTCGGGTTGCACATAGGCAAGGCTGGCATTCAGTTATGATGCAGAGTACCTTTTTTATAAGTTATACTTCAACCTGTGTGGCTATCTACCTACCTATCTATCTAACACAGTTGTCTAAATATATATTAACCCTATACCCTTTCATAAGAAGGGCCAGGAGGAATCAATTCCAGGCCTATCTGGAATCCTCAAAAATGTTCCTACTGCCCTACTTTCTCCCTTATTTTTTCCATCCTTTCCTTCCTGGCTCTTCTCTCCTCACTGTCTTCTCCTCTTCTCCATTCATGGCAGAAAACACACAAAGAAAAAGAAAATAAGGGGATTTCCAAGAATAAACATTGACTCTAATAGAGGAGGCTTGCTTTCTGGAAAAGGTAGACTGTGTAGAGGGATACCCGAACAGCACTCTCTTCTTTTTTCATGGTTTTTGTCAATGGCCATAGGACTTCCCTCTTTCATACATCAGTGGATCTGAAATTGGGTCACTTTAACCACAGCACTGCTCATCAAGGTTTCAAGAATCACTGTGCTGTAGCCCTCATGCTCCTTTGTTGCCTTTCACAGAATGCCAGTGGGAAGAAGCTATTCTCACTTCTAACAGAAAAGCTTTATCACTAGGGCATGGGCTCATGGGCACTGAACATAACAGAGAAATGCTGCAACGTCCCTCTGCGTTGGAGAGTTAAAAGAGAAGATCACCTGGTCTAGAGTCTGGATACAACTTTCTGAACTCTTTTAATATTCCGTTTTTTGATTTCTGAAATCAGCCATATTCCCATCAATTTTAATTTTTTTTCTCCTCCCTCTCTCTCCCTACTGCCTCTTTTTTATACATACTTCTTTATTCTATTTTACAGCAAAGAACTCCTATCTAGTTCCCTGTATTCTCCTCCATTTCAGTTGCATGTAAAAACATCAGCAATGATTCTAAAACCATCAAGTTTATGTTTTGGAAATACTATATTCTAATTAGGTAATTGTGTATGGAGTGTATGCACACTGCTTCAGACCAAGTTACGACTACTTCCATTTCCACAGAAGCCCACTCTGTGATCAGTTTTGTAATAGGAAATGGGTCTGTTTTAATAAATATTCACGTTTACCTGCTTTGAACTGGCCTTCAGATTTCTTATTAGCCTCTAGCTTTTCAATCACATGTGTTCCTAAAGTAATAATTCTCCATTGGCTCAGTGGGTAAAGAATCTGCCTTCAGTGCACTAGATGCAGGAGATGTGGGCTGGATCCCTGGTCAGGAAGATCCCCTAGAGAAGAAAATGGCAACCCACTCCACTCTCCTTGCCTCAAGAATCCCATGGACAGAGGAGCCTGGCAGGCTACAGTCCATGGGGTCACAAAAGAGTTGGATATGACTAAGTAACTGAATACACAATCAACAATAATTTTCCATTAGCTAATCAATGAGCTTCCTTGTAAGAATTTTGATAGATACCTGAGTATTAAAATAGAGGAATGAGATGGAGTAGAAAAATCAACCTTGTTTTTGTTTTTTTTTCTTTAATGTTAGGCATAGTATCATGCGTGCATGTTCAGTTGCTTCAGTTATAACTGACTCTCTGTGACCCTATAGACTATAGCCCACCAGGCTCCTCTGTCCATGGGATTCTCCAGGCAAGAATCCTGGAGTGGGTTGCCATGTCCTCTTCCAGGGGATCTTCCCAACCCGGGGATGGAACCTACTTTTCCTGCATCTGCTCATTGCAGGCAGATTCTTTACCACTGAAACACTGGAGAAACTTTTTTCTTCTAATGCAGTTCACTTTCACTTTTCACATTCATGCACTGGAGAAGGAAATGGCAACCCACTCCAGTGTTCTTGCCTGGAGAATCCCAGGGACGGCGGAGCCTGGTGGGCTGCATAGTCCAGTCTATGGGGTCACATAGGGTCGGACACGACTGAANACTTTCACTTTTCACATTCATGCACTGGAGAAGGAAATGGCAACCCACTCCAGTGTTCTTGCCTGGAGAATCCCAGGGACGGCGGAGCCTGGTGGGCTGCATAGTCCAGTCTATGGGGTCACATAGGGTCGGACACGACTGAAACAACTTAGCAGCAGCAGCAGTAGCAGTATCATACTGGTTACATTAAATAAAATTCCATCTTAACCTATTTAAAATTCATTTTTAAAATTAAAAGTATTTTTTGACTCTTCTTATCTCAGAATGTTTCAGACACATGCTGCTATATTAGACATATTTCACACCCACATTAATCAAAGCTCAGAGACGTTATTACTAAAGATGTGAGATTGACAACACTGTTTTTTGAGACATCTCAAGCAGACACTATACTGCATAGCAGATAGTATTCAAACCAAACCTCCATCTGCCCTCCTTCCACTTCTCAACGAATCTCTACTAAAAGTTTTTGTTTATAAGCCAGAGGCCACAACTCAAGAGAAATTGTTGAAATCTTTACAACCAGATCTATTTTTGACTTTATTAAGTAAACAAACAAACCAAAACAATAATCAATGGCAGATGTGGTTATAGAAATGCTGCATGCCAATTGGAAAAGTCTAAGAGAATGCAAGTTATTTTTCTCCAGAAAGCCATATTGCTCTCCAATAGCAGTGATGCAGTCATTTACTTTTACAAAACTCATTGACAAAGGTCAGCAATGTTTTTCTTGAAAGTAATTCATTCTTCATTCAAAAAATACTTGGCATTTATTATGCACACAAATATAACATACTGGGGATCAAAGCATTCTCAAGAAGGAAGAACAGAGCTGAATGTGTCACATTCTGATTTCAGGCTATACTACAAAGCTACATTAATCAAAACAATATGGTACTGGCACAAAAATAGACACATGGATCAATGGAACAGAAAAGAGCCCAGAAATAAACCTATGCACCTATAGTCAGTTAATTTACAACAGAAGAGACAAGAATATACAGTGGGAAAGACAGACTTTTCAATCAGTAGTGCTGGGAAAACTGGATAGCTACTTGTAAAAGAATGAAATCAGAATATTTTCTCACACCATATATAAAAATGAACTCAGAATGTGTTAAAACCTAAGATTAAGAAATGGTACCACAAAACTACTAGAAGAAAACACAGGCAGCATGCTCTTTGACATAAACCATGCCAGTATGTGTTTTGGAACTGTCTCAGCCTAAGGAAAAAGAAACAAAAGTAAAAAATAAACAAATGGGGCTTAATTAAACTTAAAATCTTTCACACAGCAAAGGAAACCATCAACAAAATGAAAAGACAACCTGCTGAATGGGAGAAAATATTTGCAGATGTTATGATGGTAAGGGATTAAAATCCAAAATATATAAACAATTCATACAACTCAATATAAAAAAGCCAAACAACTTGATTATAAAATGGGCAGAAAAAAGTAAATGGACAGAAGACCTGAATAGATATTTTTCTGAAGAAGATATACCAATGGCCAACAGACACATGAAAAGATGCTCAACACTGCTAATATCAGAGAAATGTAAATTCAAACAACAATGAGATATCACCTCACACCTCAGAATGGCTATGCTAAAAGGCCACAAATAACAAGTATTGGCAAGGATGTGACAAAAAAAAGAACTCATATACTCTGTTGATGGGCATATAAATTGGTGCAGCCACTATGGAAAACACTATGACATTTCCTCAAAAAAAAAAAAATAGAATTACCATATGATCCAGCAATTCCATTCCTGGATATATCCAAAGAAAACAAAAACACTAATTCAAAAACCTATAGGCACACCAATGTTCACAGCAGCATTATTTACAATGTCAAAGATATGAAAGCAACCTAAATGTCCATCAACAGATGAATGGATAAAGATGTGAGATATGTACACATATATATACACACAATGGAATACTAGGCAAACTATAAAACGGGTGAAAATTTGCCATTTGCAACAACATGAATGGACCTGGAGGGCATTATTCTTAGTGAAATAATGGCACAGAAAAAGACGAGTACTGCACGTTATCACTTATTTATGGAATCTAAAAAATAAAATGAACAAGACTTACAGACACAGAGAACAAACTAGTGGTTACCAGAGGGGAGAGGAAAGAAGTAAGAGGTAAGAAAGGGATAGAGGATTAAGAAGCACAAACTGGTATGTATAAAATAATAAGATAAAAGAATATATTGTATAATATAGGGAAACGAATATTTTATAACTTAAAATTGAATATAATTTATAAAAATTTAGAATCATTATGCTGTATACATGAAACTAATATATTGATACTATACCTAAATAAAACTTTTGTAATTTAAGGAAAAGGAAAACCTGTTTTTTTAAAAAAGGAGTAGGGATACAAGATTCCTCTTTTCCTGGAGTAGCATAATAGAATTTTCTACAATGATAAAAATGTTCTATATTCCTACTATCCAATATGTTAGCCACTAGATACACGTAGCTATTGAGAATTTGAAATATGAGTAATGTAATTTGAAAACTGAATTTTTAAATTTAACTTTAAATGTATATTTAAGTAGCCATATGTGGCTAGTGGCTATATATTAGACAATGTGGTTTTGTGCACACATGGGTGTGGTTGTGTGTGTGAATGTGTATTGAGAAGGTAGAAACAAACTCTATAAATATTTAATTGAATAAGAAACATCAAATTATACAAAGCAGACAATTAAAGTAGGGTAATGTGATAGTGCTTGGAAGGTTACTTTAGAATGAGTGGTTGAGGAAGGAATCTGACAGTGACATTCAAGCTGCCAATGAATGACAAGGGTCTGCATGCATGCTAAGTTTCTTCAGTTGTGTCCAACTCTTTGTGACCCCGTGGACTGTAGACTGCCAGGCCCCTCTGTCCATGGGATTCTCCAGGCAAGAATACAGTAATGGGTTGCCATTTCCTTCTCCAGGGGATCTTCCTGACCCAGGGATTGAACTCCTGTCCTCTATGTCTCCTGCATTGGCAGGTGGGTTCTTTAACACTAGCACCACTTGGCAAATATCAGAGCATCCCAAGGAGAACAACTAGTGACAAGCCCTGAGGTTGGGAACCAGTTTGGTGTTCCAGCACCAAGGACAGCAGGGAGACCGGTGTGACTGGATGGCAGAGGGCACAGGAAGGGCAATAGAGTTGAAGCTAGTGAGTTGTGAAATACACCTAAATTTGTTTCCTAAGGCTGCTCTAACAAGATAACAAACTTGGTGACTTAAACAGCATAAATTATATTCTCTCACAGTTCTGGATGCCAGAAATCTGAAATCAGGGTGTCAGCAGAACCTGCATCCGCTAAAGGATCTAGGCTCTAGGGGAGAATCTTTCCTTGTCTCTTCCCTGCTTCCACTGGCTCTCAGCAATCATAGGTCCTCCTTGTCTTGTAACTGGATCATTCCAATCTCTGCCCTTGTCTTTGCATGGCCTTCTTCTCTGTTCTCTCTAGTCTCTGTGTCCTCTCCTTTTCTTTTTAATAACCTAGAGACTATTATATAGAGTGAAGAAAAGTCAGAAAGAGAAATATCATATACTAACACACATATATGGAATCTAGAAAGATGGCACTGATGCAATTTTCTGCAGGGCAGCAATGGAGACAGAGAACAGACTCATGGACATGGGGTGGGGGTAGGAAGGAGAGGGTGAGATATGCGGAGAGAGTAACATGAAAACTTATGTTACCATATGTAAAATACATAGCCTCTAGGAATTTGCTGTATGATTCAGGGAACTCAGACAGGGGCTCTGTAACAACCTGGAGGATGGGGTGGGGAGGGAGATGGGAGGGAGGTTCAAGAGGGAGGGGATATGCGTGTACCTATGGTTGATTCATGTTGAGGTTTGGCAGAAAGCAACAAAATTCTGCAAAGCAATTACCCTTCAACTCAAAAATAAAAAAAAATTTCTAAAAAGATTTTAAAACGTTTTAAAACTTTATTTATCTGTTTTTGGCTGTACTTGGTCTTCATTGCTGCACAGACTTTTCTGTAGTTGTGGCGAGC
The DNA here is from genome assembly GCA_006410875.1 of Neotragus pygmaeus. Taxonomy (NCBI): domain Eukaryota; kingdom Metazoa; phylum Chordata; class Mammalia; order Artiodactyla; family Bovidae; genus Neotragus; species Neotragus pygmaeus. The sequence goes on along the minus strand of SJYV01009642.1, from coordinate 534,770 downwards.
AAAGGCTACTCCCTAGTTGCTGTGCATGGGTTTCTCATGGTGGTGTCTTCTCTCGTTGCAGAGCATGGGCTCTGGAGCACTCGGGCTTCAGTAGTTGTGTTCTCAGGTTCCAGGGCTCAGGCTCAATAGTTGCGGCACACAGAGTTAGTTGCCCCACAGCATGTGGGATCTTCCTGGGGGATCAAACCCATGTCTCCTGCATTGGCAGGCAGATTCTTTACCACTGACCACCAGGGAAGCCCCCTTTCCTCTTCTTATAAGGATATCAGTCATTGGATTTAGGGCCCATGCTACTTCAGTATGACTTATTTTAACCTAACTACATCTTCAAAGACCTATTTCCAAGTAAGATCACATTCTGAGGTTCCAAATAGACATGAATTTGGGGTAGGATGCTATTTAACCCTCTATAGCACCAATTTTGGAGAAGGAAATGGCAACCCACTCCAGTGTTCTTGCCTGGAGAATCCTGTGAACAGAGGAGCCTGGTGGGCTGCTATCTATGGGGTCGTGCAGAGTCGGACATGACTGAAGCGACTTAGCTTGCATGCATGTATTGGAGAAGGAAATGGCAACCCACTCCAGTGTTCTTGCCTGGAGAATTCCAGGGATGGGGGAGCCTGGTGGGCTGCCGTCTATGGGGTCGCACAGAGTCGGACACGACTGAAGCGACTTAGCAGCAGTAGCAGTAGCAGTTAGAGGTAAAGAGGTTGGGATTCACTGATGGATTAGGTTTGAAAATGAAGGGGAAAGAAGAATCAAGGAAAATTCCAAGATTTGGACTTTGACCAAACAGCAAGTGGTGGTGCCACTTGTAGGTCAGGGCAGAGTAAGGACTAAGGCAGGTTCTACTGATGATGTTAAGTTTGAGATGCCTTTTAGATAGTCAAGTTGAGATAGTGCTAGGCAATTTCAAATGAAAATCTATAATTCTGAGTAGTCAAATCTAGAAATGCATATTTGAAGATTTAGAAAAACAAACTAAGGCACAGAGAAGCTAGGAAAGTTTCCCTATTTCACACAGCTAGTAAATACATGGAAGAGATGGAATTAGAACCGGAATATTGCAGCTCCAGCATCCATTCATTTAACTGCTTTACTGTACTACTCATTAGCACGTAAAAGGAACTGAGCTATCTGGAATGTAAAGAATATATCCAGTGAGAATATATCCAATAAGAAGTAAACAACATCTTGATCAAGTATGGTCACACAAAAATAATTATTTAACCAACAATTAGAATTTAGTAATTAAACCATAGCAACAGGTGATGCCATAACTTGTAATTCAGTTCAGTTCAGTTAAGTCTCTCAGTCGTTTCCGACTCTTTGCGACCCCATGGACTGCAGCATGCCAAGCCTCCCTGTCTGTCACCAACCCCTGGAGTTTACCCAAACTCATGTCCATTGAGTCGGTGATGCCATCCAACCATCTCATACTCTGTCGTCCCCTTCTCCTCCTGCCTTCAATCTTTCCCAGCATCAGGGTCTTTTCAAATGAGTCCTCTTTTCAAACTTCACATCAGGTGGCCAAAGTATTGGAGTTTCAGCTTCAACATCAGTCCTTCCAATGAACACCCAGGACTGATCTCCCTTAGGATAGACTTGTTGGATCTCCTTGCAGTCCAAGGGACTCTCAAGAGTCTCCTCCAACACCACAGTACAAAAGCATCAATTCTTCGGCCCTCAGATTTCTTTATAGTCCAACTCTCACATCTATACATGACTACTGGAAAAACCATAGCTTTGACTAGATGGACTTTTATTGGCAAAGTAACATCTCTGCTTTCTAATATGCTGTCAAGGTAGGTCATAACTTTCCTTCCCAGGAGTAAGTGTCTTTTAATTTCATGGCTGCAGTCACCATCTGCAGTGATTTTCAGTTCAGTTCAGTTCAGTTCAGTCGCTCAGTCATGTCTGACTCTTTGCAACCCCATGAATCGCAGAACGCCAGACCTCCCTGTTCACCACCATCTCTTGGAGTTCACTGAGACTCATGTCCATCAAGTCAGTGATGCCATCCAGCCATCTCATCCTCTGTCGTCCCCTTCTCCTCCTGCCCCCAATCCCTCCCAGCATCAGAGTCTTTTCCAATGAGTCAACTCTTCGCATGAGGTGGCCAAAGTACTGGAGTTTCAGCTTTAGCATCATTCCTTCCAAAGAAATCCCAGGGCTGATCTCCTTCAGAATGGACTGGTTGGATCTCCTTGCAGTCCAAAGGACTCTCAAGAGTCTTCTCCAACAACACAGTTCAAAAGCATCAATTCTTTGGCTCTCAGCCTTCTTCACAGTCCAACTCTCACATCCATGCATGACCACAGGAAAAACCATAGCCTTGACTAAACTCAAAAAATAAAGTCAGCCACTGTTTCCACTGTTTCCCAATCTATTTGCCATGAGTTGATGGGACCGGGTGCCATGATCTTAGTTTTCTGAATGTTGAGCTTTAAGCCAACTTTTTCACTCTCCTCTTTCACTTTCATCAAGAGGCTCTTTAGTTCTTTACTTTCTGCCATAAGGGTGGTGCCATCTGCATATCTGAGGTTATTGGAGTACAGGATGAAGCAGGACAAAGGCTAACAGGGTTTTGCCAAGAGAACGCAGTGATCACAGCAAACACCCTCGTTCAACAACACAAGAGAAGACTCTACACATGGACCTCACCAGATGGCCAACACCAAAATCAGATTGATTATATTCTTTGTAGCCAAAGATGGAAAAGCTCTATACAGTCAGCAAAAACAAGACTGGGAGCTGACTGTAGCTCAGATTATGAACTCCTTATTGCCAAATTCAAACTTAAATTGATTAAAGTAGGGAAAACCACTATACCATTCAGGTAAGACCTAAATCAAATCCCTTACGATTATACAGTGGAAGTGAGAAATAGATTTAAGGGACTAGATCTGATAGACAGAATGCCTGATGAACTATGGACAGAGGTTCATGACATTGTAGAGGAGACAGAGATCAAGACCATCCCCAAGAAAAAGAAGTGTAAAAAAGCAAAATGGCTGTCTGAGGAGCCATTACAAATAGCTGTGAAAAGAAGAAAATTGAAAAGCAAAGGAGAAAAGGGAATATATACCCATTTGAATGCAGAGTTCCAAGGAATAGCAAGGAGAGATGAAAAATCCTTCCTCAGTGATCAGTGCAAAGAAATACAGGAAAACAATAAAATGGGAAAGACTAGAGATAGCTTCAAGATAATTAGAGATACCAAGGGAACATTTCATGCAAAGATGGGCTCATTAAAGGACAGAAATGGGATGGACCTAACAGAAGCAGAAGATATTAAGAAGAGGTGGCAAGAACACACAGAACAAAAAAGATCTTCACAACCCAGATAATCATGATGGTGTGATCACCTTGTAATTAACATAGATTGAATTTTTAAATGGCACCCATGATTAGTGACAAATAGTAAAATACTTAAGTTTAAAGTCACTGTACTTACTGTCAAGAGAGAATGTGGCTTTGGAAAAAAAATTCAAACTTCTGAAAAAGAAAAGTAGGAGATTTTAAAAAGATGTGGTATGCACATTAGACTCTTTGGGAAATGTCCTAGCGTGTCTGCTTAAGCAGCCCAGTGTCTTGGACCAGAGGCAACAATGCACAGTGATTCAAAGCACAGACGGCTCTGTGTTCTGCCACGTCCTCGAAATGGGCACTGGGGAAATTAAACTTCTCTTGCCTCCCTTCTTTATCTACCTCTTAGAATTATAATAGGAATAAAGTAACATAATACACAGAAAATGCTTAGAGCACTGCCCAACACATAATAAATACTCCAAAAAAATGAACCATTTTCAGATTTCTTCATTCTGTCTGTCTTTCTGGACTTAATCTACAATAATTGCCTAAGTATGAGGTGCCAAATATATGTTCCATATTTCTAAACCAGCTAACTGAAGCTCTTGTCAGAAGCTCCCCCAATATAAGCTCAAACCTGCTGCTCTGTGACAACATAGAGGGAATAGGATGGGGTGAGAGGTGGAAGAGAGGTTCAAGATGGAAGGGACACCTATGGCTGATTCATGCTGAGGTCTGGCAGAAACCAACATAATATTATAAAGCAATTATCCTCTAATTAAAAATAAATTTAAAAAAAAAAAAGAGAAGAAGCTTCCCCAGTGTGAAAGGGGCCACCTGATTATCTTATATCTCTTCCTTATTTCTGCTCTTGGGAGCTAAATGTTTTCTTCAGGAAATCATTCAAAATCTCCATTATCAACTATGAAATTCCACTTCTAGAATTTGGTAAATTTACCCTGAAAAAGATAGTTAAGAATTTTTGCTCAGATTTAGCTGTGATATTGTCAATAATAGTGAAGAAATGAATTCAGACAAAGTTAGTAACAACAACAGAGGATTGTTTGGATAAATTGTGGAGCACCATTCAAGCAATAGAATCTTAATTCTAAAAAGAATGCTGTACAAAAATAATGAGTGCTGGGGAGTGATGTTAATAATATATATTAATTTTTACAAAGCAAGCTACAGTGAACCATAGCATCCATGGTACTATTTTTTTAGTGTATAAGTAAATATAAGCACTGAAGATGTCTTGAAGGTTTTCACCAAAATATAGCATATCAACCACTCACATTTCCCTAACATCACAAAGGTCTACTAGCTAGCCTAGAAAACCAGCTATTCTTGTGTAAGCAGCCTAATTCTTTTCTTGCTAAGCAGAGAGTGGGAGACAAAAGGGGACACACTGGTTACAACTAGAAGGAAGGAGTAGCAGTCTGTACCTTTATAATTCTTCCCTTCATACCTCTTTGCTTTGAAGGTTTTACTGCTGGGGTTTCCTTGAATCAATGCCCACAAGCAGCTAAAGGAGTCAGGGATGATAACAGAAGCAAAAGTTATTATATTTCCTCCGTAGGACTTTGCCCATGATCACTGCTGTGGTCCTAGGGCCATTGTCCTAGCCCAGACCTAGGCCTTTCAAATGATTTTATGAGTATTCGGAAATTTGAAATTGTTCAAATAGTGGAAGATCAAAATTAATCTCCTTGCCTCTTATCATTAATGGCAGTATTTTTAAAACAAGCTATAGATTCAATTTGTTATTATGTTCTTAATCATGAAATACATGAAATCTTTTTTAATAGTTGAGAGTGCTTGTTTCAACTTCAGAAAAAGAAGGGACTGCTATGTGTAAAGTAATCAATATTTAAGGACATTAAATCTTTTTACAATACATTCAGATGGTCACTCCACAGTCTCTAGTGGCAGATTTATGATTAGCCATAAAAGTTCATAGTAAAAATGTCAGCTTCACATATTTTAATGAAGATGCTATAATATTTGTTCTAATTTTTTAGATCACTTTCAGCCCCTGGCATTTGGAAGCAAAGAGCCCTCTTAATCAACATTAAAGTACATTTTCTTCAAGCTTCAGTGTTTTCATCACTTGGAACTATAGGCATAAATTAGCTGGTAATTTGTAAACTAAGATCACACCAAATGAAATTGCCATTTTTTTGACCTCTAAAAAATGACAATTACATATGGTTCACCCTAATATGGTAATACAAATGACTTCTAAAATAAAGCCTCCTAAAAAAAACCTTAAACAATTGTTTTAACACTTGCTATATACAACAGAATTTTTTGTTAACTTGTTTGTTTTTAATCTGAGATTTACCAGAAGTTTTATAATCACACTATGTTCTAAGGGAAACAGGAACAGGGAGACATTAAGTATAAATTGTGTAACTTGCTCTAGGAAGTAAACAGGTTAAATGGGTATCCAAGGAAAGAGCCTCAAAGCTAAAACAACCTTTGTTGAATGTATACTATGTGTCAGACACTAAACCAAATGCTGAGAATACACCAGTGAATGACTTCCTCATGGAAATTGTGTCCAACTTTTTATTTAACTTATGAAAATATTCTCATGAGTTTATTTCTCATTTAGATTCTAAGGAACATTTTCATGTACCACTGTCATCCTTGATGCCTTTTTTTAAATGTAGTAAAATATGTATAAAATTTACTGTTTTAACCACTCTGGTAAAGTAATTTTGATAGGGACAGTGTAAAGGAACAAAGTAGGTGATTAAGCAATTAATCCCACTAGGGAATTGTAAGTAGAAAAAATATGGGGATCTCCTGTAAGTTGATGATTATTCAAGAAAGTTTTGCTTAACCACCAAACGAAGCAGGCTTGCTTAACAATAAAACTACGGAACAGAAGCACAAGACAAGATCAAAAACAATAAAACAATGGTGGAAAGAAACCCACACCTGGCCCAGTGAGCTCAGTAAGTTAGGGCACACTCTCTGCACACACACAAAAAACAATAATCTGTGGACCTAGTTTCACCATGTAAGGACAAGAAAGCTCCCCTGGTCAACCTGGAGAAGAAACTAATGACAGAAGCATGATGACTAGTCAAGAAAGACAGTGAAGGTCTTCTCCTCCACACTTTTCCTTTGATTATAAAATGGTAGAAGAATAAGTTCTCAGGGCATGGCACCCTCTCACCCACCCGCTTGTAAGTCTCACAAGTATACTGTTCTAATAAGTTACTTCTTATCTATCACTCAGCCTCTTGCTGACTTCTTTCCGCGCTGAGAAGTAAGGGACTACAGATCTTTGGAACCCCTGAAACAACATCCAGCAGTTCTGGGTTTCGTCATCAAGTGTGTAAGGAAAGTGTTCAGAATATGTGTATTTAATAGTATAGATCTATGTGCATTGACACTGTGGATCTGTCTGATAATGTACCAAAAATTCAAAAAATTGAAAACTAAATCAAGACTAGAGTATACCTTTTGGGAAACTGGCAATCAGGGTACAGTAAGAACTTGGCAGGAAGTTCTAGATCAGTGTTTCCCATACATATTTGATCTTATATAATGTAGTGATGAAAAAATCAACAGGACCTCATAAAATATAAGCATCTGGTCTAAAGTAGACAGTAAAAGATGATCTCTAAGAAAATGTAACTGTTAGACATAATCAAAATTTTATCCATATCTCAAATATGCACAGTATAGGCTGAAGATCATGAGAAAATCAATATACACTACTGTTTAGATTAAGCTGGTAAAATGGTCAAATCTGGCTCTGCAGTAATTAATAAGTTGAGCACCAGTCAATTACTCTTCAGGTTACCTATGCGACTCCCTTTGTTCTTAGAATTGCCCACCATTTCTTGGTAACAGACTTTTGCATAATAAGAGCAACAGAAATGTGCTTAGTATTTTTCTCACATATATTTTTGAAATGTACTTTTGAAGAAAATATTGCTAGCACCAGGTTTGGGGTTTGTTTTTGGTTTTGCTGAACCTATTAATATCCTAGGACAGATTGGGAACATTGTTCTATATGCCACACAAAGCTATAAAGGATTAATAAAAAAGGTTTTAGTCATGTGTGAAACCTCATCTTATTTTTTCAAAAGGTTTTATTAACACTGAGAGTATCTGCCAACTTACATGGCTATACATGATCTCCCCCACTTGTTTATCAGGTTGGGACATTATAAGACAATTGGTTAATCAATTCAAGGATTTCTTAAGATTATAAACTCTGAGGGACTATCCCTAATCATCTCCTTATTTAAAGCACCTACCATTGTACCTTTTATATAGTAGACACTTAACAAGTGTCCATGGGGAAAAAAGCAGGGTGCCTAGTCAAATACCCTGAATCCAAATTCTAACTCAGCTTCTTAATAGCTAAGTAACCATGGACAAATTTATTAATCTTGTTTATTACAAATTACAGGATTTGTTAATCCTGTATTATATGATGATGACAACTTGTTCCATAATTGCTATGAAAAGTAAGATAAATACAATGTGTCTAGTACAAAAGCTGGACACAAGAGACTCAGTGAATGTTAAGGTCTCTTCCCTTATTTAATACATCATTCTTACCAGAATCAATCCTAGAAAAAATTATGAAGTGAAGCCCCCTTGCACTTTCCCGTTTAGTACCCAAAGATATTTTTACTTGTGGTGGGTTGATTTGGGCTAAGATACAGTTCCTGTATGTTCAAATTCCTTCTTTTGTTAGTACAGTTAATTTGTTGAAAAAGTTGATGACCTTTAAGTTTTCTTCCAGCGCAGGAATTCTTTCAGCTCATCATTCTCCTCCTCTCCTCCCTACCAAATTTCAACTTAACCTGATAAACTAGGCATCAGGGAAAACCTATTGCATATTGCCCAAGGCTTCCAGAGGCAATTTTCTGGGCACAAGCAATCAGCTGCCCTAGGCAAAATTGCACGGTAGGCAGTTTGCCTCCTCCCTCTCCCGCTCTACCCACCCTCATTTCTGCAGGATTCCTCAGCTGCCTCAGCCTGCCAGAGCACTCACACCCACCTACCCGTCTGACTTCTACCTGCGCCTCAAGCTCTAAACATTCCCCCTCTATTCCCCTTTACAATCTTCATTCTGTCTTTGGAGTTCATCTCAGCTAGGTTATACAAGGTAATCTGATTTAAAACTTTTCTGATTGACACCTGCATTTTAAAGAAGAACGTGTTGGTATAAATATAGTGAAATGTTTATGGGAAATGTTTCTGAACCCTTGAACCATTACTATGTTCTTTGTACATTCTGTCTTCCCTGGTGGCTCAGAGGTTAAAGCATCTGCCTCCAATGTGGGAGACCCAGGTTTGATCCCTGGGTCGGGAAGATCCCCTGGAGAATGGCAATCCACTCCAGTATTCTTGCCTGGAGAATCTGGAGAATGGCAATCCACTCCAGTATTCTTGCCTGGAGAATCTGGAGAATGGCAATCCACTCCAGTATTCTTGCCTGGAGAATCCCATGGATGGAAAAGCCTAGTAGGTTACAGTCCATGGGGTTCAAAGAGTCGCACACGACTGAGCGACTTCACCTTCACCTTCACCTTTGTACATTCTGGGCTATCAGATGTTGCTCTATGACTTTTATCTCTTCAAAAGAATAGAGGGCATGAAATACTTCCCATTATTATGGAAGTATTATGAAATACTTCCAATTATTTTGATATTATTTCTTTTGTGTTATGTGAAACTCATAGGATTTAAGCTATATTAAGTAATTCAAATGGAGTCAATGACCAAGGCAAACTTCTGTATTTGTTGCTTTCAAACATCTGGTTTAGGACTGCAAGTTTCTCAGTCTGATAAATGAAGAGTGCTACTTTAGATAAGGAATTTGTTTGGTAGCATACAAGGAAAAATGTCACTAGAACAGAAGGAGTAAATGATAGAGATAAGACTCCGTGGGGCGTGACCGCTATACCCTACGGGCAGACTCCTTAAAAATGAGACCCTTGGGCCCAGTGACTCTGTGCGGCAGGACCTGACTCTATGCTGCTGAGAAGTGATGCAAACGAAGGCTGTCAGAGGCTTTTCTTGGGAATGGGTCATTACCTCCTTTTCTGTTTTCACTACTTTGACTAACTTGTATTGTGTGCTAATTCTGTGCAATAGACCGAGTGATTCAGGAATTGAGTAATAGCTATTTCCTCCATCTCCTATCCTGTGATTCTTCCCTGGCCTTACCACTGGGCCCTGAGTCAAAACACCAAATCCCCGTGAAAAATTAACCAATGCCAGTAGAGTTCTTAGAGAATATACAAGTCGCACTGACTTCTTTTTCATATTACCCTTCAATCTGTTATACCTCACTATCCTTCCTCCATCTATATGAAACTATAAAATCAGGGATATTGAACTGGTGGCTCAGGATTTGTAGAGGCAACTTCACTTTTCACTGAATATGTTTTGTTTGACTGTTATATTGGGCCTGTAACAGGTAATGAATCACATATTATTCTAACCCAGCAACATAAACAGCTTAATACCTATTGTATTGTATCTAGTCTACTTCATCTAATTACACACAAGGCCTTTCAGTTTGTCAAACTTTAGTCAACCTTCAAGATTTCTCATCCGAAAATCATCTATTCCATGATGATTTGAGAATCGATCCTTTGTATATTTATAGCAAGTTAGGTGCTAGTTTCATTAATTAAAAGTACCTAGCCTTACACAGGGTCTCTATTAGAGTACATGTATGCATGCTCAGTCGCTTCAGTCATGTCTGACTCTGCAACCCTATAAACTGTCGCCCACAAGGCTCCTCTGTCCATGGGATTCTCCAGGCAAGGATACTGAAGTGGGTTGCCATTCCTCTTCCAGGGAATCTCTCCAAACCAGGGACCAACCCTGGGTCTCTTATGTCTCCTGCATTGGCAGACGGGTTCTTTACAACGGCACCACCTGGGAAATCCAATGTGGGAGACCTAGGAAGTTGGGTCGAATGGAATAGTTCACTGCAAATGCAACCCAATGGAATAGGTATCACTGGGGAGATTTCAGGTATCCAGGGAGCAAGAGGTATTTTGAGGCTGACTGTGCCCTTAAATTGCCCAACATATGATGTTAGCTACTTAACATCTAGGAATGTCTAGTACAGCCTGTACCTTCCAGTGGCCCTGGTGACCCTTATATCTTATATGTTATTGGTGTTGTTCAGTCACCCAATCACGTCTGGCTCTTTGCAACTGCATAGATTGCAGCACGCCAGGCCTCCCTGTCCCTCACCATCTCCCAGAATTTGCCCAAGTTGATGCTCATTGCATCAGTGATGCTGTCCAGCCATCTCATCCTCTGATGCCCTCTTCTCCTTCTGCCCTCAGTCTTTCCCAGCATCAGGGACTTTTCCAATGAGTATCTGTTCACATCAGATGACCAAAATCCTGGAGCTTCAGCGTCAGCATCAATCCTTCAGCAGTGAGTATTCAGGGTTGATCTCCCTTAAGAGTGACTGGTTTGATCTCCTTGCTGTCTGAGGGACTTTCAGGAGTCTTCTCCAGCACCACAGTTCAAAGGCATCAATTCTTTGGCACTCTGTCTTCTTTACTCCCCAACTCTCACAACCATACAGGACAGATGGGAAGACCATAGTCTTGACTATACGGACCTTTGTCGGCAGAATAACATTTCTGCTTTTCAACACACTGTCTAGGTTTGTCATCGCTTTCCTGCCAAGAAGGAATTGTGTTCTGATTTCATGGCTGCAGTCACCATCTGCAGTGATTTTGGAGCCCAAGAAGAGGAAATCTGTCACTACTTCCACCTTTCCCCTTCTATTTGCCATGCAGTAATGGGGCCAGATGCCATGATCTTAGTTTTTTTAATATTTAGTTTTAAGCTGGCTCTTTCACTCTCCTGCTTCACCCTCATCAAGAGGCTCTTTAGATCCTCTTTGCTTTCTACCATTAGAGTGGTATCATCCCCATATATGAGGTTTTAGATGTTTCTCCCACCTATCTTGATTCCAGCTTGTAACTCATCCAGCCCAGTATTTCTCATATGTCCTCAGTGTTTAGGTTAAACAAACAGGGTGACAGCAGACAGCCCTGTCGTAATCCTTTCTCAATCTTGAACCAATCAATTGTTCCATACAGGGTTCTAACTGTTGCATCTTGACCTGCATACAGGTTTCTCAGGAGACAAGTAAGATGGTCTGGTATTCCTATATACACTGTGTCAATATTTATACAAATTTCACTTGCATTATGTAACATCATTTTCCCCCTCTCATGTGTGAGCTGAACTATTTGAACCATTTGGGCTGCAGCCAGGAGCCGCTCCTTTGTTACCTTCCCCCTCATCTAAGCAAAATAAGCAAAAACAGCACGCCTGTACTCAGTTCCCTTCGTTGCCATGACTCCCAAGAGAGTAAACAGAATAATAAAGCAATCACCTTTTTTTTTTTTAAGGCACAAATCTACTGTCTTGGAGATTTGCTATGGTAGCATATAAAAGGGCTTCCCTGGTAGCTGAGCTGGTAAAGTATCTGCCTGCAATGCAGAAGACACCAGTTCAATTCCTGGGTCAGGAAGATTCCCTGGAGAAGGGATAGGCTATCCACTTCAGTATTCTTGGGCTTCCAGGGTGGCTCAGACAGTAAAGAATTCGAGGAGGGTATGGCAACCCACTCCAGTATTCTTGCCTGGAGAATCCCCATGGACAGAGGAGCCTGGCAGGTCCATGAGGTCGAAAAGAGTTGTACGTGACTGAGCAACTAAGCCCAGCACAGCACCGCACCATACAGGAACCATTCTCCTGGTATTTTGGTAACTGAACCTCCTTGGACTGGAGATTGAAAGAACATAATATTATTCTAAACCTTATTCTTTTGCAAACAGAATAATGGCAAAATTCCAGCATAATAATACTGGACATTTACATAATGCCCTTTTTCACAGGCGTTCATAGGGCTTTGCAAAATTTTTATGCATTTTTTTCAATATTAAATAAGAAGACAGGCAAAGATGATTGATTTTAGATGGGGAAAAAGGATAGGTAAAACCTGGGGGGGAAAGTGTGAAATAGAAAGCTTAACAGTATATTCCTGACTCGGAACCTAGTGTTTTTTCTCTCCACTATCCTTCTAAAAGCAAAAGATTTTTCCTTTTCTTGAGTCTGCTATTCAATAGCACCATGTGAATATTGAAAAGCAAAGAACATTAAAATGGCCCTTATTATTGGACACAGAAAATAGACATGTTTAGAAGGCAGTGTTTATTAAAAATGGGTTCCAAACAAGCCTATTTTTATAAATTAAGACACCAATAGCAAGTCAAAATTAGGGGAAAATATTAAATACCAACAAAATGAGCTGTACCTTTGTGTACCCTAATAATGGAAGTACAGGAAACTGTTAGCTAAAAAACAGACGAGACTACCCTTAAATAACTTAGAGTAATAGATTATAATCCATCTGATAAATTTCTCAAAACAAAAGTATATCTGGCTTGGAGTTACTAGGGATTTTTCAGAATATTAGATTTAGAAGAGAAAAGAAAAGTACCTGAAATAGAAAAGCCAGGTGGAGAGGAGAGGCAAGGAATATAAAGAGTGATTAAATTCTGAGCCTGACTTTAAAAAAAAAAAAAAAACAGTAAAAAGAACGAGTGACGTGATAATAGCCCCAAGGATTTAAAAAGAGTTTCCTCAAATATATCTGGGGGATAAGAAACACTGGAGAGAAAATAGACCCATTAATAAATGACAAATGAGATGAAATGAGATTTTGAAATAGTTGGGCTATTGAACTGCTTGCTTAAAAAATAGCTCTTTTAACAAAAAAAAACAAAAAAGGGGGATAAGGACGGAGAAGGAACAGGCTTGTCAGCAGAACGCTGATAAATAGCGAGCAAGGGAATTCAGTCCTTGCAAAAAAAAAAAAGGATTTTCCAAATCAGCAAACTTGGGGGATATGCCTTCTACTGGGGATAAGAAAGAACTGAGTAATTTATATACTGAAGCACATTTTCTCTTGCATCTTCTTCTAGCCAGGATGATCAAACCATATTATCAACCTCAGAAACTAACTTCATGCAAATTACCTGCATCGTGTTCTTACTTCTAATATCCTCAGATAATCTCACATGCTTTTAACAAACGTTAATTATCTCCTAGTGCCAAGCACTGTATTAGGAATTGCAAATACAAAGGCTGAAACATTAGCCCATATTCTAATTCATCCAGCTTAGTTTGGGCTCCTCATATTTGTTCAGGACCTTGTTTTTTAACAAGCACACATACACACACACGCAACATCAACCTACAAACATACAAGTTAATACCTTTTTTCCTTTATATGACATTTACTTATCTTCATTCCTAAACTGAGGATTCTGGAACTAAATACTCATGACCTTGAGCAAGCCAGTCATAGCCCTGGAGCTCTCAGAAAGCCCATCAACTTTCTTCTAAAGCACAGCAGTTTTAACTGAAAAAGTGATTAATATATATGGTTTACATTTCAGACTCTCAAAAGGATCAATATACAATTAAAAGTAAGCATTCCTCTCAACCTAAATTACTAGACCTCCTTCCCTAGACGTCATCACTATTGAATTATTTATGTAGTAATCTATCATATACTTTTCATATACAAAAATAGGTATATGAATACTTTTAAAAGAAACTTAAGCTAGCTGATTTTAAACCCTGTTCTTCATTTTTGCCCTTTTTTAGTAAGTTGTCTCCATAATATAGTATTTTATTGTACAGATTACTGTAATTTACTTAACATGTCTCCTATATTACACATATTGATTGCTTCCTCTCTTTTACCATTACAGAGAACTATGTTATTTATGCATCTATAAAAAGGAGATAATAATGTACTTCTGTGCAGAGTTAATGTAAAAATTACATGAGACAATTTATGTGAAAGCATCTAGAATGCCTAGCACATGGTAGGCATTTTTGGTACATGTTAGCTAAATGAATGAATTGAAGGAGGGAGCAAATGAACGAGCAATACTCCCTGTTTTGTTCCTGTCCAGTGTCAGTCTCCATCTACCAGATTAAAAACTATGAAAGTAGAAATCAATCTTGCTTGTCTTTGGTCACTGCTGAATCCTTACAGCTTAAAATAAGTGCCTTGTGTATAGTAAATGTTCAAATTGGTTAATGAATATCATTAGCCATCATTCTTACTTTCCTATGACCCAGTTTTAATTTCAAGATATAAAGGCCTATAGTGACAGTGGTTTAATGACTAAGTTATGTCCGACTCTTGCAACCCCATGGACTGTAGCCTGCCAGGCTCCTCTGTCCATGGGATTTTCCAAGCAAAAGTACTGGAATGAGCTGACATTTCCTTCTCCGATAAAAGAGCCTATTTAAGATGAAAAACAGCACAGGCTTCTTTCAAGTGAGATTATTTGTAATTTGATTCTGAGAAAAGTTTAAAGATCAAGGCCACTCCCAGAGGAGTGTAAGACCCTGGCAACGTAAACTATCCTGGCTGCCCACACTAATCTCTCACTTGGAAGCCAGTTACACCGTCAGCAGTTTTCATAAGCCTCTTGGGATATCATTATAGGCAGAAATTTTGAAAGCGACTTCAATTACATTAAAAAAAAAAAAAAGAATAGGTACAACACCTACACGGCCCTGACTCCACATCAGATGCCCAGGGTGACAACTCTCATTGTCCTACCCAAGGGATCAGCCTGTTAAAGACAGCCAGCATTTGTGAATTGATCACTATTTTCGAATATAGATCAAACTCTAGTCAAAGATTTCTTTATAAGAACGTTATGCTCACTAGAATTGCTTTCTTAATTTGGAGAAATGTCTCAACTCTGGGTACACCATGCAAATATGTCTCCTATAGGAACAACGCTTGTCCCATGTGTTGCTAAAAGAGAAAAAAAAAAAAAAAAAAAATAACCACTGGTCTAAAATAGGGCTTTTTAAGTCATGTGAGAAAAAGTTGGTCAGATTTCTGAGACTTCCCTGGTGGCTCAGAAGGTAAACAGTCTGCCCACAATGCGGGAGACCCGGATTTGATCCCTGGTCTGGGAAGATCCCCTGGAGAAGAAAATGGCAATCCATTCTAGTATTCTTGCCTGGAAAACCCCATGGATGGAGAAGCCTTGTAATTGCATATCTGGGACAAGCAAAGTCTTAAGTTTGGGAATAATGTTAGAACTCAATAAATTGTATCGAGCCTCACTTGATTCATTCTCAACTTGTTTTCATATTCAGACGCAAATACCTAGGAAGTATAATACTGTACTCTCTTCACTCTTTACTTCTAGTAGAGTGGAGAAACACGCATCCCAAAATGGAGAATGCATTCTGAAGGCAGAGCAAGAATCTTTTAAGACCTTTCTCCTTTCTATAATCTCCTACAGATGGCAGCTGCTGCCAAAAACATTCAGTCACAATTCCCAGCGTCTCCAAGACTCTACCTGACACCTAGCCCATGAGTTTCTCTCTCTTCTTCCTCACCTCCCTACGGAAACCTGCCTGTCACAAGGTGTAAGCTTTGGGTGTGTAGTTTTCCCTTCTTCAGGGCTGATTGAAACAGATACCGCTTATTGTCAGAATTATCTCCAAGTGACTTGAAAGGTTTTTGTTTGTTTTGGTCTTAAATCTTCTATTATAATTTCTAAATACAGATGTTTCTATGTTTTCTTCCTTATTTTCCTAGTTTTAAAATTAGAATATTTTGATTCTACAATAAGAAAAATGTTTTTAATTTTAAAAGTGTCCACGTGCTTATTAGAGAAATTTTGGAAAGTCGAGGAAAATATGATCACTGAGAGCACCTTGATTTTAGTGTATCTTCTTCAGTCTTCTAAACAAACACACACATATATACACACACACATAGACTCTGCTGTTTTGTGTTTGTTTCTATTTCATATTGTGTTTTGAGTGTTTTCTCTTTTTAATAATAACCTTTCAGAGTAAGAATTGTATGGCTCAATGAATTCTATTGCATGGATGTATCATAATTTATTCACCTATTCTCCTGTTGTTAGAAACTTAGATTATTTTCAATTTTTCATGACTTTATAATGAATGTTCATTAATGTTTGAATCTATGATATTTCCTTAAAATAGATCACTAAAAATTAGAACTCCTGAAACAAAAATGATAAACATTTCTTAAAAATTTATGAAAATTTCAACTGTACCCCAAAGTAGACAAACCAGTATAATAAACTTCCCCATATATTAAGAATATCACCGCACAAACATTTATCAAAAATTTTGCAACATCTTTCAGTTCAGTTCAGTTCAGTCGCTCAGTCGTGTCCGACTCTTTGCGACCCCATGAATTGAAGCACGCCAGGCCTCTCTGTTCATCACCATCTCCCGGAGTTCACTCAGACTCACGTCCATCGAGTCCATGATGCCATCCAGCCATCTCATCCTCGGTCGTCCCCTTCTCCTCCTGCTCCCAATCCCTCCCAGCATCAAGTGAGTCAACTCTTCGCATGAGGTGCCCAAAATAATGGAGTTTCAGCTTTAGCATCATTCCTTCCAAAGAAATGCCAGGGTTAATCTCATCAGAATGGACTGGTTGGATCTCCTTGCAGTCCAAGGGACTCTCAAGAGTCTTCTCCAACACCACAGTTCAAAAGCATCAATTCTTCAGTGCTCAGCCTTCTTCACAGTCCAACTCTCACATCCATACATGACCACAGGAAAAACCATAGCCTTGACTAGACGGACTTTAGTCGGCAAAGTAATGTCTCTGCTTTTGAATATNTTCTTCGGTGCTCAGCCTTCTTCACAGTCCAACTCTCACATCCATACATGACCACGGGAAAAACCATAGCCTTGACTAGACGGACCTTAGTCGGCAAAGTAATGTCTCTGCTTTTGAATATACTATCTAGGTTGGTCATAACTTTTCTTTCAAGGAGTAAGCGTCTTCTAATTTCATGGCTGCAGTCACCATCTGCAGTGATTTTGGAGCCCCCAAAAATAAAGTCTGACACTGTTTCCACTGTTTCCCCATCTATTTCCCATGAAGTGATGGGACCGGATGCCATGATCTTCATTTTCTGAATGTTGAGCTTTAAGCCAACTTCTTCACTCTCTTCTTTCACTTTCATCAAGAGGCTTTTGAGCTCCTCTTCACTTTCTGCCATAAGGGTGGTGTCATCTGCATGTCTGAGGTTATTGATATTTCTCCCGGCAATCTTGATTCCAGCTTGTGTGTCTTCCAGTCCAAATGGCCTCTAGAAGCCAATTAAGGGCCTCGGTTGAGAGCCAGCAAGATAATGGGGATCTCAGTCCCACTACAGTAAGGAACTGAATTTTGTCAACAATTTCACTGAGCAAGGTAATGGTTCTTTCCATGGAGTCTCCAATAAGGAACCCTACCCTGCCAACATCTTAAACTAATATTAGCACATTGATATATATGTAAGGTATATATATTTTTATGTTTATAAACATACTTTATGCATATTAGATAATTATATTTAATGCTATTCTATGCACATTTATTTTAAACAGTTTGAATTAAGCAAATGTTAAGAAAGCCTTAACATGTTACCTTGGGGCTGAAATCAACATTTAAAATAGTTTCATGGCAAAATGGTGGTGGCAGTTGTGGACACTGACAGTTGCACATAGCATCTGAGGATGAAGTAAAACCACTACAAAGAAACCTGGAATAATCTTCACTATTTAAAAAAATATTAAACTGACCATATATTTGAGGAGAATTAAATGTATGAACTTTCATGTATTATTTTTATTCTTCTGAAAAACAAAACAGAAGTGACTTTACTTTAAAAAAGTATAGTTAAAGGAAAATAGGTTTAAATCTAAATATGAGATGAACATTCTGTTTATAAGACAAATAACCAAAATCAAATTTATCAAACCGAAGCAAAAATATGTGTATAGCAATTAGAGTTTTACAATATGTTTAATTTTTAGCAGCTTTATGGCTATATAATTGACATACATATAATAAATTGCATATAAACAAGTATACAGTTTGAGAAATTTTAATGTTAAGTGCATACTCATGAAACATTTAATCAATTAGGATAAGATCCAAAACTCTCCTAGTACCACTGCAGTCCTTTCATCTTGCTCCTCTTCTTTCCATCCCATCCCATCTCATCCTCAGGCAGCCACTTATCTGCTTTCTATTAACATAGATTTGTCTGTATGTCCTAAAACTTTATGTATATACAGGCTTCTTTTACTCAGTATAGTTATAATTATTTTGACTCATCTATGTTCTAGTATTTATCATTCATTCATTTCTTTTTATTGCTGAGAGTATTCCATTGCAAAAAATAACATTATGTTACAGGGATCAAAAGCAATGACTTGTTTTGATGGCAATTTGGGTTGTTTCCAGTGTTAGTCTATTACAAGTAAAGTCACAAACCATCATTTTTGTTTTGTATATGCAGTTTCATTTCCCTTCAATAATTCTTGGAATGGCTGAATCATCTAACAGATGTAGATTTACATGTTTAAGAAATTGCCAAATTCTTTTTCACAGTGAATATACTATTTTGCATTTGTACCAGCTTTCTGAGAGGTAAAGTTCTTCCACATCCTCACCTGTGTTAGGTATGGCTAGTCTAAGTTTTCCATCTGTTTATCTTTGTGAAGGGTCTGTTCATATCCTTTGCTCATTTATATCTGGCTGCTTTCTTGTTGAGCATTGAAAGTCCTTTTTGTATTCTGGAGATGAGTCCTATATCAGATACGTGATTCATAAATGTTTTCTCCCAGTAGGTGGCTTTTATTTTCATTCTCCTTAATACTGACTTTTAATAAAGTAATGTTTTCAACTTTGATGAACTCTAATTTGTTTCATTTTGTGAAATATGCATCAGTATCATATTGAAGAAATATTTTCCTGTTTCTCCTATGATTTCTTTTAGAACTTTTATGGCATTGTTGTTGTTTAGTTGCTAAGTTTTCTTCAACTGTTTTGCAGCCCCAAATTTAGATTATAGCCCGCCGGGCTTTTGTGTCTATGGGATTTCCCAGGCAAGAATATTGGAGTGGGTTACCATTTCCTTCTTCAGGGGGTCTTCCTGAACCAGGGATTGCACTTGCTTCGTATGCATTAGCAGGCAGTTGTTTACCACTGAACCACCAGGGAAGCCCTTTATGACATTAAGTTTTGCATATAAACCTGTCATCCATTTTAAGTTTTTCATACGATACAAGGTAGTGATAAAATTTTTTTTAAACATATGAATATCTGCTTCTTTTAGCAGTATTTTTTTGCATAGATTGTCTTCTTTCTACTGAGCTATTTTTGCATCTATATTAAAAATAAGTTTTCTATATATGTATGGTCTATTTCTACACACTCCATTATATTCCTTCAGTTCAGTTCAGTCACTCAGCCATGTCTGACTCTGTGACCCCATGAATTGCAGCATGCCAGGCCGCCCTGTTCATCACCATCTCTCGGAGCTCACTCAGACTCACTTCCATCGAGTCTGTGATGCCATCCAGCCATCTCATCCTTGGTTGTCTCCTTCTTCTCCTGCCCCCAACCCCTCCCAGCATCAGAGTCTTTTCCAATGAGTCAACTCTTCACATGAGGTGGCCAAAGTACTGGAGTTTCAGCTTTAGCATCATTCCTTCCAAAGAAATCCCAGGGTTGATCTCCTTCAGAATGGATTGGTTGGATCTCCTTGCAGTCCAAGGAACTCTCAAGAGTCTTCTCCAACACCACAGTTCAATAGCATGAATTCTTCGGTGCTCAGCCTTCTTCACAGTCCAACTCTCACATCCATACATGACCACAGGAAAAACCNTTCCTGTGGTCATGTGTGGATGTGAGAGTTGGACTGTAAAGAAGGCTGAGCGCCGAAGAATTGATGCTTTTGAACTGTGGTGTTGGAGAAGACTTTTGAGAGTCCCTTGGACTGCAAGGAAATCCAACCAGTCCATTCTGAAGGAGATCAGCCCTGGGATTTCTTTGGAAGGAATGATACTAAAGCTGAAATTCCATTACTTTGGCCACCTCATGAGAAGAGTTGACTCATTGGAAAAGACTCTGATGCTGGGAGGGATTGGGGGCAGGAGGAGAAGGGGACGACCGAGGATGAGATGGCTGGTGGCATCACGGAATCAATGGACATGAGTCTGAGTGAATTCTGGGAGATGGTGATGGACAGGGAGGCCTGGCGTGCTGCGATTCATGGAGTCGCAAAGAGTTGGACACGACTGAGCGACTGAACTGAACTGATGACTGTCAAAGTTAAAAGTGAAAGTTGCTCAACTGGGTCTGACTCTTTGTGACCCCATGGACTATAGTTTGACAGGCTCCTCTGTCCATGGGATACACCCGGCAAACATATTAGAGTAGATTGCCATTCCCTTCTCCAGGGGATCTTCCTGACCCAGAGATGGAACCTGGGTCTCCTGTATTGCAGACAGATTCATAACCATCTGAACCACCAGGGTCAACCTGGTATGTTTTAGGGTCCAGATGATTACATACCAACATATGCAAAACTGTTCAGGCAATTATGAAGAACTGTCTAGAGTTTAAAACAAAAAAGGGAGGATGACTGGCTTCAGAGCCGAAGGAGCATTACTGCTGGCCAGCCAAGGACTAAAACTATAAAACTGCAGAGAAAGGCCCAGGCATCCCTTCCCGTGGTTGTTAATTTTATCATTCCCACTCTGTTTTCCTCCAGTATTGGCAAGAAAACTTCAGAGGGAAAAGGATGCTCTGCAGTCTTATTTGGGGGATGTTTACTCACTAAGTCCTGTCTGATTCTGCAGCCCTGTGGACTGCAGATAGCCAGGTTCCTCTGTCCATGGGATTTTCCAGGCAAAAATACTGGAGTGTGTTGCCATTTTATTCCTCCAGGGGATCTTCCCAACCCAGGGATAGAACTCATGTCTCCTGTGTCTCTGCATTTCAGGCAGATTCTTTACCCACTGAGCCATCAGGGAAGCCTACCTGGACCTAGATTGCCAGACAGATGCCAACAATTTTTGAGCCTGATTCTCAAAACTGAACATTGAACATGATAAAAAAAAAAAAAAGTGAGATTTGAGAGCACATATACACGCTTCCCAAACCAAACTGTCTTGTTCCCCACCTATCTCATGAACCAATCAGTGCTGGTTAGGATAAGCAAACTGTTGAAAGCTTCGAGTCAATTTCAGTGTTTTGCTGTATGTCTGTTCTCAAAAAAGGGCAAGATGATATAATCCAGGATTTTTAAATTTGGCGACTGGTTCAGTTTGAATAGTTCAAGATTGGAATGCAAAGCTTTTCTAATCCTATTTGGTCCTCCAGGATCAAGACACTCTCTTCATTGTGTGGTGGATGTTTGTGTTTCATGGTGATGAGAGAGAAAAGTAGACATTTGAACACTCCATCTCCTATGTCATAATCAAAGCAGAGGAAAAAGCTTTCACTGAGTCTTGCTGCTCTTCACAGATCCCTTATCTCTTTTCACATGCTTTAAAGAGAGTCACCACAACCCTGTCTCACCAATTCAAATGCATATTTAAAAATCAACATGTTCAAAAACTGTTAGAGGTGCTTCATGACTGTATTTCCATTGATTTGCAAAGGAAATTGGAGTGTGATGGGGAAGGAAACATTTATATATGAACTACGTAAAAAAGCATCCAGAAGATTCTCATGGGCCCAAGAAGAATGTCAGAGAAAGAATTCCACAGGCTGGAACATGACAGATGATACCTTTCAGCTCTGAGATGGATGAGGCCACTGATTTATTCCCAGAGTTGTCAGTCAATGAATAGAAGAAAGAAATGATGCAAAGTTCTATCTGAGTATTCCCAACTCTTGAGCCATTATGCTTTACAATGACCAGAAAGTCTGCATTTTGAAAACTTCTCATTTTCCTATAGGCTCCTGACTGTACTCTTCAGAACTCCACGCTGGCGTTAGGACTCAGGAAGTGTGGCTGTGCATCTCCATGTTTGGAGCTGTCTTAGTTCTCCTGTACTGCCAATAGTAAGTAATCGATGGCGTGAGACACAACATAGTGGAGCCTTCCCTTTCCCGAGCTGTTCTTTCACTGAAGTTTTGCTGACAGTTTTTTTCTGTATCACTGTACTCTCTGTTCAAGTGGATGGGCATCGCCAGGAAGTTATTAGAAATGTAAGTTCAAGGGTTCTGCCCCAGATGAATTAGAATTACTTGGGGGTGAAGCCCAGCACTCAGTGTTTTAACAGGCCCTGCCTCGAAATCCCAGGGCCACTTCTTGTCGTCATTTCCCTTTCTGGAAAAAGAGCAAACTTGAGTCAACATTTCATTCTCTTCCACCAGAGCTCTTGCTTTAATGGAATTTACAAGTCTGGCCTTTCATGTACAGTCCCCCAAATGGAATGCAGGACGCAGGAAGGCAGGGAGGGGAAAACGTCTGCATGCCAAACAGAGAAGAATGACTGTGGGGTGAAGTTGTTTTGTCTGCATTCTGTCTAAAGGCACCAACATTTACAGAGGATAAACTAAGGGAGGGGAAAAAATCCTGGAGCTCCATAATCATTCAAGTTTGGAGTAACTGTAAATTAACCAGTAATACTGTGCATATTTTCAACCAGCATCTGTGTTCCACTAAGTTTCAGTCTGGCTTATATTCCCCTGAGGAATCAGCCCACATTCAAGCAGGTTAAGAGATTGGGTGGGATGGCGGGGATGGGGACTTATTCCATTTTCTATTTCTCATGTCTTCTTCTGTGTATATATCAAGGGACAGCATACGGCATGAACAGTTCTACAGGATCAAGGCAGAATTGTGGATAGAACCAGGGTAGTTTTCTGTGCCTGAGTTCAAATTCTGGCTTTGCCAATTACTGGCTCTTTGAAATGTGGCAACTAGCTTGCCCTCTGTAGGACATTCTCTATCATTGATTTATCCATTCAACAATTATGTTTTAAGTGCCTTCTATGTGCCAATATTTGTTACAAATATTGCTTACCCAATGAACAAGAATGATACTCTGATCTAGTAGAACAAATGTTTCAGAGGAAGCTTAAAAAATCAAATAGTGTATATATATATATATATAATGTTAATCTTGTGACCAAAAATGGGAGTAAGAACAGAAAATGGCTGATTGTGAATGAATTATTTTAAATATAATAGGTAGTAAAGGACTTTTAAATATTTGAACAGAGAGCTGAGTAAGATGAAAACAGGCTATCTGGGGAAAGAACTTTCCAGAGGAATTAGCAAGTGCAAAAATCCTGAAGCAGAAATGAGTGTGGAGTGGTTGGAACACAAAAAAGGTCAACATGGCCAAGAGGCATAAGGGAAGAAGAGGACAGAGCTGGATCACATAGGGTCTGCAGACAATAGCATGGATTTGTGTGTGCAAAGAACCCTTAACATAAGATCCACCATCTTAGCAAAACTTTAAGCACACAATACAGAATTATTAACAATAGGTGCATGCTGCATAGTAGATAACTAGGACTTAGTCATCTTGTAAAATGGAAATTTAATAGCCTTTTACTAGTATCTCCTCTTTCCTCCTCCCCACCCCCCAGTTCCTGGCAAACACTACGCTATTCCCTGATTGCCTGGTGGCTCCGATGGTAAAGAATCTGCCTGTAATTCGGGAGACCTGGGTTCCATCCCTAGGTCAAGAAGATTCCCTGGAGAAAGGAATAGCTACCCACTCCAGTATTCTTGCCTGAAGAAATCTATGGACAGAGAAGCCTGGTGAGCTGCAGCCCATGGGGTTGCATGACTGAGCAAATTTCACTTCACTTCACTCTCTGGCTCTATTAGTTTAATTATTTTGAATGCCTTGCATATGTTATATCATGTAAGAATTGTTCTGCGTGACATTTTTTTTTTTTAAGTGTGTTCGAAACACATTGGAAGTGATTATGCAGGAGAATGCTAGGATCTGACTCAGACTTTAAAGGATCATTCCAGCTGCTGTGTAAGAATTCACTGTGCATTTGAGAGGATGGGGGTTCATGAGCAAGAAAGGAATCAGGTATCTGAGGAAAGATGGCAGTGGCTTGGACAAGCTGCAGAGAGATAGATAAATAGAACAATTCTTAGAAGCAGGAGATAATCGGTTACTAATGAAAAGAAGCAAAGCTGACTGCTAGGGTTTTGCTCTGAGCAACTAGGTAGATGATAATGATAGTAACTGAAATCAGGAACCCAGAGGGAGGCATAGGCTTGTGTGAGGAAAAGAGTGTAAACCAAGAGTTATTTTGGATGGGCTAAATTTAAGATACCTATTTCCGTTCTTTAAATCTGTAGCAGACACCTCACGCTAGAGTATGAAACGGATAAAATGGATGTGAAGCACTTAGCACACAGTAAGGCATACAGGAAACACACAGTAAATTAATAGAATAGAGGTAGATCTCAGTCCTTCCGGAGAAACTGAGTGCTGTTTCCCCTTAGGCTAGAATCAAGATGATATAAGAATGATGTGACCAGGTGTTGAGTCTGCAGTCAACAGTAAGCCAGTGCTACCTAAGCACTGCTACACCTACCTTCTCCTCACCTATAAATTTCACCACATAAAAATGAGAAGCTTTTTGAGGCTCTCATATGCCACATACTTCTTCTCACCACAGGGCCTTTGCATGTACTATCAAAGAAGTCAGCACAGAACAATGAGGAGAATACAGGGTTCTGAGCCAGACAAATTGAGTTCAATGTCCAGCTTAACCTTTTGCTATGTACATGACACCAAAGAAACTAGAGGGGTTGGATGGGGGGTCAGGGGGAGGCAGAAGTTCATGAGTGAGGGGACATATATATGCCCATGGCTGATTCATATTGATATATGGCAGAAACCAACAAAATTCTGTAAAACAATTATCCTTCAATTAAAAAAATTTTAAAGGAAGCTACATAGTTAAACCTCTTTGACCTTTAGTTTCCTTATCTGTAAATAGAAAGAGAGACAAAAATGAATCTCATTCCCTCCCCATACTAGCTAACTGACCTCAGTTAAGTTTCTTTCTGAACCTCAGCTGTCTCCTCCATGAAAGGGGATAATAAAAGCGTCCCACTCACACACTTACTGTGTAGATTAAGGAGCTAATAGATGAAAAGCACATTACACAGTGGCACAGTGCCTGGCATCAAAGAAGTAATCATTAAGTGAGCTATTTATCAACAACAAAAATCTATGGCCTATTTCAAGGCGGCATTTTTATTAGAAAAGAAAAATGTGTCATCTTTTTAATATTAGAGTTATATATGATAATTAAAAAAAAAAAAACACGAGATCAATGTACAAGTCAAGAAAAGCTTGAAGCAGAGCAGAAAAAGAATCATGATGTTTTCCCAGAAACATATAGCGCTTTCTATTTCCTCAAAGAGAGGAATGTTAATAATAATATTAATATTAAAGCAGAGATCCAAAGTAAGGAGAAATACTTGCTTCCAGAGACCACTAAATACCAGAGACTAAAGTCTGAGCTTTTATTTTTTTTCCTATATCATCCTTTCACCTAAACTTAGAATTACTAGTATAATTCATAGTATAGCTATCTTTTTTTTTTTGCCACTTAATTTTACAGTTTTATCCTTACTAGAATGTTTGTGCTTATACATTACTTGCATCATATTTGTATGAGTGTTTTAAATCCACTTCATACAAGCAAGACAAAATTCATTTAAAGCTGTATTATCAATAACACTAGGTATCTATTCTCTATAACTATCTGTGTTTACAATTGCCCCCACTTCCCCACCCAGACAAACAAATAGCATTTCTGGGTACTGCTGAACTATTATTCTAAATTTAAATTAGGTATACTATTCATTTTACATAGATGATACTATTTTAAATATATCTCTTTTTTTGGCCATGCCATGTGGCATATGGGATCTTAGTTCCCTGACCATGGATTGAACTCATGCCCCCTCGCATTGGAAGGGTAGAGTCTTATCCACAGGACTGTCAGAAAAATCCCAAGCATGATATATCTTATTGTATAAAATCAAAAGATATCATAAATTATAAAGGCACAAAAACTGATCTTTGGATTAGTATGCTAAATCACTTCAGTCATATCTGACTCTTTGTGATCCTATAGACTGTAGGTTTCCAGGCTCCTCTGTCCATGGAATTCTCCAGGCAAGAATACTGGAGTACAATACCATGCCCTCTTCCAGGGATCTTCCCAACCCAGGTATCGAACCCACAACTCATATCTCTTGCACGGGCAGGTGGGTTCTCTACTCCTAGCACCACCTGGAAAGCCCTTGGATTAGTATAAACCTGGTGAGTGAGATGGTAAGGAGTCTGCCTGTAATTGGGAGACCTGGGTTCAATCCCTGGGTTGGGAAGATCCCCCAGAGAAGGGAATGGCTACCCACTCCATTATTCTTGCCTGGGTAATCCCATGGACAGAGGAGCCCGGCAGGCTACAGCCCATGTGGTCACAAAGACTCAGACATGACTGAGCGACTAACACTTTCACCATTTTTTGAGTTCCTGTAAAAATGAGCCAGACATTCCAATAGGAACTTGGTATAAATTATCTCTAATTCTCAAAACTTTCCTGTCAAGAAGATATTATTATGGTTGACCGTCTATAGATGATGAAATTGGGGCCTCAAGGGGCATGTAACCTGCCACAGGATCTGGGCTGTTAGGTGACAGAGCTAAAAGGCAACTGCAGGTCTGTTCATCTGAACCTCACAGCTGCACCTGAATCCTCATCTATCACAAAGGACTGGATACTCCTCCAAGGAATATTTAATACATTAAAATTAGAACAATCTCAAGTAAAGCATTATAACTGGATTCTGGCTAAGAATGGGGCCTCCCATTGTACTTCAAATCATATTTTATAACATTTGTATGTTAGTTGTTTATATCAGTGACCATATCTTACCTACTTTATAAAGCAAACTAAGTCTGAATTTCATTTCTATACAGAGGAGATATCCAAACAATCACTGAGTGAATGAATACATATTACAGATTTGAACATGCCATGGAAATGATATACAGATGATTTTTGTGCAATGAAAAGTTTTCGTGCAAGCGATTCTCTCTTCAAGAGAACTTGAAGACAGTGGCTTCAATGAAAAGTTCTAAAGGAAAGAAGGATGTACCAGTTCCAAAGGCTTCTTCATAGCACTTCCCTTCCATGGTTATTCCTGGAACTTAAGTTGGACTGCCTGCAACTTACCTTCGGAGATGTCTCCAGTGTCCTTAACTCCAATTTAGAATCTGTTCTTAGTAATAAATTAGATCTGGGTAAACTGGTCTACTGAACAGTACATTCAACTAACAGCCAGAACACCTACCTATATTTCAGTCCACTCTCCACCCAGAACACACCAAGCACTCCCAAACAACTCTCTGCATACCCTAAAAATATGCCCCTTTCTCCTTAACTTGAAGGAAGAGGGGGCAGATGGAGGGGGGAGCTTTGATGAAGACAGTGAGGAACTCTGTAGACTACAGTTAACTGATCAGCTTGCCTGCATGTTGGACGTTTTAGAGATTATCCAAATGAAAGATTCAAATCAACAAATTCAAGGGACTCCTCTGGGACTCCAGGGTGATACAGACCAAATACAATCGAAAGGTTCTCAAAGCACATCTCTCTCACACCATGCAAAATAGGTATATGTGTATTCATAAAGAAATCAAAAGAAACAAAAGCCAACATAAGGAAAATGGAAAAGGTTTTTAAAATAAGCTTTGCTTATGTCCATCTAATAACTACCCAATAGCTATGACAAGTTACTCCTTTAGAAATAAATAGATAAGTGGTTTGCATTTGCTTAGTTTACTTTTTTTTTTTAATTTATTCACAAAAAAGTCATGGAAGAAACTTGCACTTACATTGGAGTTGGAGCAATATATCCAGTGAACAATTAAAGTAATAGAGGTTAAATTTAGCCCAGAAAGCTAAGATTATTATTTCTGAAATAATATTCTCAAAGCTCAAAATAAACCATTATGTTTACCATGGTATGTAACATTTCAGTGAATGTCCCAAGTGAGCTTGAGCTTTCCCGTGCTGGTGAATGTCTACTAGGGAATGGACATTTCTATTTGTTATCCAAAGGCTGGCGAGTTCTATCATCTTTGGGAACTCAGAGAAGCTTGTTAGTCATCAGAACTGAGTATGAAAAAAATGGGCACAGAATTTAATTTGATTATGAAGACTATAATATACAACTCTGTTCTCTAAAACTCTGGATAGAATTTTGATTGGGGCAAAGAATGACTTAAGTAGCCCTTTAAGGTGATTTCTATCTGTACATGAGATTTAAGTCTTCAAGATTTGATCTACTCAGGCCTTTTTGAAAATATTACTGATGTGGCCACATTTTAGTCCAAAAATTTTTTTTTACATACAATTTGACTGCTTTAAGAAGTAGAGTGTTGCTTTGAATTAACACCAGGATTCTAAGTTATTTAAAATAGGTAATGATGTTTGTCTGTTGGATCCAACTGAGTTAATCTGTATTCTGAATTCTCTGTATTAAGAGATTAAGAATTAATCTCTTAATCTGTATTCTCCAGTCATGTCTATACCAAATAAGAACCTTCCAAGTCTTTGTGGCTTATCTGGTACATCTATGAGAAATCAGGGAGGGCATTAAAAGCTGGCGGGTGTAAAGCTCATTTACAGAAAGGTCCACACCCCCTCTTATTTTTAAGTTCTTATCTTTGAATTCCTGAATGGGTGGAGATCTCTTAGCCATGCTTCTGTGTTCACCTTCTAAATTACTCCTGGTTTCAGCTATAATTTTCTATCATCAATTACAAAATTACTGGGGAGAAAAGAGGGGTAAATCCTTTTCAGTAGTAGATTAAATTGTTGTTTTTTCCTTAAATAATTTTTTTTAAGAAAACATTCTAACTTCTCAATCCTCCCTTCTTCATATGTATGCTTGTTGTCACATGCTTCTGTGTCTTCTTAGGAGCCAACCCTCGACAGCTTACAAAGACATGAAGCAAAGGAAACAGTGCTTTTCTTGGAGCCCTTCCTTGTGGCCCTATTCTTGTCCTGGTCACTCATCCATGAACAATTCACATCCTCTGTGATTCTCCCCTGTTCTTCACAGCCTGTCTAAGGCCTGTGGGTTTTTCAGTAAGGGAAGACTGCCATTATTAAACAATTTTCATCCTAAACTGCCTTGTTTCACATCCTGTTTTAAATCACTAACACATGGAGTCCAATATTCTAATGAAGAAGTGAAGTGAAGTTGCTCAGTTGTGTCCGACTCTTTGTAACCCTGTGGACTGTAGCCCACCAGGCTCCTCCATCCATGGGGTTCTCCAGGCAAGAGTACTGGAGTGGGGTGCCAAAACTGGTGGTGTGGCTGACTCTGTGTTCCCAATCTGGGGGGCCTGAGTTCAATCCCTGATCAGGGAACTAGATCCCACAGGACACAACTAACAGTTCATATGCCACAGCTAAGGATTTCACATGCTACAACTAAGACCAGGTGCAGCCAAGGCTATAAATACACAAAATAAAAGTTTAAAAATTCCCTGGAACTGAGAACAGTGACTAGAATCTTCAACTGTAGTAAATCTGGGTATGTTATCATTCTTGGACCGAGAACTAAGAGCCAGCTAAAGGAGAATAACCCATAGAGGTACCCTTCTCCATTAAAACCACCCGCACGCCCTCGACCTCCTCTCCCTCTGGAAACTTCCGTCCCATTCTCATTTCCCCAGTTAGTCCTTGACAGTGGTAAATGGTCCCATCAGAGTTGCCATCCTGTTGCTTTGGCAACCTTTAATATACAGAAAGCCCTTTGAAGGGAGGGAGACATCAAACTAAGAGCAACTCCTCATAACTCTGGACCTAGACCCTCTTTCTGACTTGGAGATGGGAAAGTGAGTTAGACATTTAATAAACTTTTCATTTTACATGGAACATAGATAGTAAATACAAGGCCAAATTGAAAACCTCTGTATATAACTCACATCATTCTTGTACAAATGTTTTCATAGGACAGAGTCTCAGAAATGGGATTGCTAGGTCAAAGGACAAATACAGCTCTAATTCTGTTAATCATTCCCAGATCTCCCTCCATAAGGTTATGCCACTCTGTACTCCCTCTAGGCATGTATGGGATTGTTTGTTTTCTCCTAGATTTTCAGCCAAGTCCAATGTCAAGCTATTGAATTTTTGCGAGTCTTATGAATGAGAAGAGTTTTTTGGTGCAGTTTGAGTTTACATTTAATAATGAGTGAGATTATCTACGGTGAAGTGCCCTCTGTAGTCTCCCTTAAATATCCATACTTGGCAGAAGGCATTTTGTAATCCAAAGCTTTCTATACCTTCAAGTTACACCCCATGGGCTCCTCGCCCATCTTACACGTTGAGTGAGGATGGACCTGACATACCTGCCAAAGGAACCAGAGGGTCTAGACGCCGATCTTCTTCTCATAGTCTTTCAGTTCAGTCAGTTCAGCCGCTCAGTCGTGTCTGACTCTTTGCGACCCCATGAATTGCAGCACGCCAGACCTCCCTGTCCATCACCATCTCTCGGAGTTCACTCAGACTCATGTCCATTGAGTCCGTGATGCCATCCAGCCATCTCATCCTCGGTCGTCCCCTTCTCCTCCTGCCCCCAATCCCTCCCAGCATCAGAGTCTTTTCCAATGAGTCAACTCTTCTCATGAGGTGGCCAAAGTACTGGAGTTTCAGCTTTAGCATCATTCCTTCCAAAGAAATCCCAGGGTTGATCTCCTTCAGAATGGACTGGTTGGATCTCCTTGCAGTCCAAGGGACTCTCAAGAGTCTTCTCCAACACCACAGTTCAAAAGTATCAATTCTTTGGCGCTCAGCCTTCTTCACAGTCCAACTCTCACATCCATACATGACCACAGGCTCATAGTCTTTAGTTACTGGTTTGGCAGAAGCTGAATGAAGACTATGGAGGTGACTCTCCAGAGCATAGTAAAGAAAGATTACTTATTCCATAAATTTACATTCTGTGCTATTTGGGGACCCTATCTGAATGATTAGTCTTCTCTTTTTCTGAAATGCAATATTTACTGTAGAATGAACACAGAATTATAGAAAGAGAGGGGAAAGAAGGAAGGAAGGAATGGAGGGATGGGGGGAGGATGGGAGGGAAGGAATACCATATTACCCAGGTCTGATATGGGGTACTCCACAAGGTCACATTCATTTCTAATCTCCTTTGACTTATTAGATGGGGCACACCACAGGAGACATGCTGGTGGCAGGAAGTGACTCCCTTGGTCCATCTCGTGGCACTCAGATGGATGTGAGAGTCTCCACTTCCATAATGCCAAGAGAAATAGCCTAATAAATACAGGGGCTTTTCCTTCAAATGGTATCAGAGACCTTGACAGTAATCATCAGTCTTTCTCAGGTGCAGAGCTGCCATGGACTTACTGCATGCCATGGACTTATGCGTCTAGATGACAGTTTACCCTGAGGTCAGATCACCGAGTCCATCGGAATTGAACTTCACTTTAACTGTGGTGCGTGTGTGCGTGCACACACACACACACACACACCTGATCCGGCTCAGTGTTTAAATGTCAGTATAAAGTGACTGTTGGTTCCAATCATCCTGTTTCTTTGACATCTGATTTTCGTGGCATTTTTTGCCATTTTATCAAGACAGAGATTCCAATCTGTCAGTGTCACTAAATTAATACAATTTCAATGGGTCCCATACACTCCTGACGGGGTATGTGTTGGGAAAGCTTGATGCTCTGCTTGGCCCCATTCACTTCTTCAGTCACAAACATGTCCTGAGTCGGCAGTATGGCAGGTGTTCTGGTGAGGGCTGGAGGTCAAAGTCAACATGCTGATTTTTTCTGAATGGTCACATTCCCCACACAAGCAGCTCAGGTGCCTCCTCCTCCAGGAAGCTTTAATGTGCTTCACCCAAATCTGCATTATGTATGTCGCTGCCACCTCAACCCCCAGTCCCAAACAACTTTTTCTACTGTTACACACCACATTACACCTGGACTACTATATGCCTGCCTCCACCCTTGATCTCTGTCCTCTCTGCATCTCTGATTGCCACACAGTAAGTACTCAGATTTATTACTAATTGGCTGCTTGAATCAAGGGATGAAGAAATAATTGTTCTCAAAAATCACATAAAAGCTAGTTGAGCTTTCCTAAGTTATTGATAAAACCCAGTAACATATTTACAATGTCTTAAATACTAACAATATTTGGGAAAGACCCTGATACCCAGGAAGAATGAAGGCAGGAGGAGAAGAGAGCAGCAGAGGATGAGATGGTTGGATGGCATCACAAATTCAATGGACATGATTTGGGCAAACTCCGGGAGATAGTGAAGGACAGGGAGGCCTGGCATGCTGCAGACCACGGGGTCACAAAGAGTCAGACACAATGTCTGAACAACAACAAAAAATAATATGAATAACTCTTAACTATGTAAATATTTACGAATTTTGAAATGTTGTCCAGTGTACCTTTCAACAATAAGCTGGAGAGTATTAGAATAATTTGATGTTGGTCTCAAGCTCAGTCATGGTCTTGTATCCAGAAGGGTGAAGCCAGACTAAACCACAGCTGAAATAAGACACATCACACTTTGGTCTGTTTGAATCTGCCTGCTTTTTCAGGCTGTCATCTCTCCCTGTCCTCTGCCTTTTACATACCTTGTTAATGAGGACAAATCACAGTATAAGACAACAACAGTCATATTTCCAGCATAATTCCAGAAACACAAACCTCCCGTCTCCTTAAGCCTCAATTATTTTTTTTTAAATGACAAAAGGCATATGCCATGTCTTCTCTGCTTCTTGTCATCAACCATCATGTTCTACTGAAAACAAGGACACTCCATAAGTAGTCGGAGTTTAATTACAATATACCAGTCCATTCGCCAGTTACATCTGCAGAACAATGTAATAAAAACTTAACAGATGCAGGTATGCTGGGGTAGGCAGCTCATATGAGAAAGAGTTCCTGATTTATCCCAGCAAATAACCCGGTGAGTGTATTTTTATAACAATTACCTACCACTGAAATGACATTCTAAAAGATATTTAAAGAAAGGATGTAAACAGCAATATTTCTATGCTCAGTGTAGAGGCAACATCCCAACATTGATCACCAGTCTATAAAATGCCTACATCACTGAACAGATTCAAACCCACTGGCTTAAGTGGTAGTCCTTTGACACATATCATTCTTCTCAAAGAGGTCCAGTGCATGCCTTCTTGTTCTCCCTCTCTCTCTCTCCCCTCTGTCCCCTGACTTTAAGGGGACGCAAGCTGCTAGCTAGGAAGACAAATCTTTGTTTTTTAGTCACATGGTTTCTCCTTGTGGAGAAGGCAATGGCACCCCACTCCAGTACTCTTGTTTGCTGCCAGATATTTTATCCTGATGTGTTCATGTAAATTAGAATAAAAAGGAATTCATCAGAAAATTATTTCTGCTCGGCACACGCCAAAAAATAGATGCAACTGAAACAAAAAAGTTTGAGGAGGGCAGTTCTGGTAATGATCTANGTTTGCTGCCAGATATTTTATCCTGATGTGTTCATGTAAATTAGAATAAAAAGGAATTCATCAGAAAATTATTTCTGCTCGGCACACGCCAAAAAATAGATGCAACTGAAACAAAAAAGTTTGAGGAGGGCAGTTCTGGTAATGATCTAGCCTTCATCCCTGTTATGAATGAGGAAACTGGAGGGAGGCTAAGGAAAGCATCCATTCATTCACTCATGCCCCCATTCAACTCATTACTCATTCAGGCAAAATTCAGTAACTAGCTAAGGTTTTGACATCATTCTTCAAGTACATATACTTCTAAAAATTAAAATNGGTGTCTGGTATTCCCATCTCTTTCAGAATTTTCCACAGTTTATTGTGATCCACACAGTCAAAGGCTTTGGCATAGTCAATAAAGCAGAAATAGATGGTTTTCTGGAACTCTCTTGCTTTTTCCATGAGCCAGTGGATGTTGGCAATTTGATCTCTGGTTCCTCTGCCTTTTCTAAAACCAGCTTGAACATCAGGGAGTTCACGGTTCACATATTGCTGAAGCCTGGCTTGGAGAATTTTGAGCATTACTTTACTAGCATGTGAGATGAGTGCAGTTGTGCAGTAGTTTGAGCATTCTTTGGCATTGCCTTTCTTTGGGATTGGAATGAAAACTGACCTTTTCCAGTCCTGTGACCACTGCTGAGTTTTCCAAATTTGCTGGCATATTGAGTGCAGCACTTTGACAGCATCATCTTTCAGGATTTGAAACAGCTCAATTGGAATTCCATCACCTCCACTAGCTTTGCTTGTAGTGATGCTTTCTAAGGCCCACTTGACTTCACATTCCAAGATGTCTGGCTCTAGATTAGTGCAACATCATTATTTTTAAGATTATGGATTTGTAATGTATTGTCTAATCACTTTCCTGAAGTGTGCCAATTGTCAGTTTCACCAGAACTGTAAAGTTCCCACAAATACTCTAACCAGTATTGAGTATTTTCAATATCTAATCTCTGCTGGCTAATTTGGTCAATTATTTCAAATCTAACTTGTCAGAATATGGCATTATGTTGTCCCAAAGTCCAGTTCAGATCCTTTGAGAATTCATTTCATCCCACAGTGCAATTTATATTTTTTAAGACTGCCTACCTGTCTTCAGTTGAGCAGAAGAACTCAGACTTCATCTGACAGTCTCTCCACCTCTAGAGAGAATGGACATAGCAGCAGCTACTTCTCTATGAGACTCTATTCAGTGTACTTGGGCAGTGCAATTGATCATCCTGTTACTCATCAGGAATCACTGTGATTAATGATGATCGAAGGTTGTTGGCAGCTTTTAATCTCATACTAACAGTTTCCATGTGTCAGTCTTCTTCAACTTCTGCATCTTTGCTGAATAGACTAAACTATAGAATATATAATTAAACATGACATTAAAAGCATTATCAGAACTAGGTTGGTCTATTTATAGAGAAATCGAATGTCTCACAGGCTTAATACTTTTATTTGAGGCTAGATGTTCATAGGCAAAGGATTATTATTGTTGCTATTATTATTATGCAAATAATATAATGGTTCTATGTTGTACTAGAAAGGTCACGAAGATGGGAATAGAGGCAAAGTGTAAACTTGACTCTGCTACTAATTAGTTATGTCATGTTAGGTTTGTTTTAAAATCACTTAAGATTTAATTTTTCTCTGCTTTACTAAAATCCTATGCGGTTCTACCTACAGCCTGCCATACAGAGTGAAGTCAGTCAGAGAAAAACAAATGTTGTATATTAATGCATGTATATGGACTCCAGAAAAATGGTACTGATGAACCCATTTGTAGGATAGTAATAGAGATGCTAGCTCAAATAGTGAAAAGTCTACCTGCAATGTGGGAAACTTGGGTTTGATCCCTGGGTTGGGAAGATCTGGAGAATGGCATGGCAACCCACTCCAGTATTCCTGCCTGGAGAATCCCCATAGATGGAGCTATAGTCCATCTATAGCCGGGCTATAGTCCATTGGGCCAGACACGACTGAGCAGCTAACTTTCATTTTTTTTTCAATAGAGATGTAGACTTAAAGAATAGTCTTCTGGACACAGAAGAGAGAATGAATTGAGAGAGAAACATTGTCATATATATACTACCTTGTGTAAAATAGATAGCTAGCAAGAAGCAACTGTGTAGTACAGGGAGCTGAGCCCAGCGCTCTATATGACCTAAAGGGCTGGGATGTGGGGTGCAGGGTGGGAGGGAGGCTCAAGAGGGAGAGCCTACATGTATACTCATAGCCAAGTCACACTGTACAGCAGAAACCAACACAACATAGTAAAGCAATTATCCTCCATTAAAAAATATCCTTTACAGTTCTAAAATTTGACAACTTGAGAATGTCTTAGTATAATTCCTTATACATTTGCTGTTAAAATATACAATTTAAAAGATGGTAGGCAGTGGAACTTTCCCGGTGGTCCAGTGGTCAAGAATCTGACTGCCTGCTAACGCAGGAAACACGGGTTCAGTCTCTGGTCCGTGAAAATTCCACGTCATGGGGCAGCTAAGCCTGCACCACAACTCCTGAGTTCGTGCACCTAAAGCCTGAGGTCCACAACAAGAGAAGCCACCACAGTGAGAAGCTTGTGCACCCCAACTAGAGAGTAGCCCCCACTCACCCCAATTAGAGAAAGCCTGTGCACAACAATGAAGACCAAGCACAGTCAAAAATACAAAAAATAAATTAAAAAAAAAATTTTTTTTAAATGATAGGTAGCATGTTGTATGCTGGGCTGAGTTGCTCAGTCGTGTCCGACTCTTTGCAGCCCCATGGACTGCAGCCTGCCAGGCTTGTCTGTCCATTGGGATTCTCCAGGCAAGAATACTGGAGTAGGTTGCCATGCCCTCTTCCAGGGGCTCTTCCCAGGTCTCCTGCATTGTGGGCAGATTCTTTACGAAGGTAGCATAGTAGGTATTATTATTTGTGAGGGTAATGTAAATAACCCAGTAGTATGCTGCTGATAAATGCTTAACTGGCTTTTTGGGAGGCTTTGGGGGGGTCCTGATACATATCATTGACCTAGTCCCATAATGTAAATAGTACCATCATAGGTAATTTAAAACTACAAACTTGAAGTCACTGATAGCAGAATTGGAAAGAGATGGGCACAGTTGTCTTACCAGCCAGTGAGCTGGCTCTGGCACACCACTGACCCTGCATTTATATAGTATTCCAGTAGACTCCATTAAACAATAAGCAACAGGGAATCTAGCTATCAGTGACTTAAAACAACAAAGGCTTTTTTATTCAGGTCATAAGAAGTCTGGAGGTAAGTGAGTCAAAGATGCTTTAACACTTCCAACTTGTCAGGGTGCTGACTTAGTTTCTTTATAATTCTCTTGGTCTTCTACCTTGTAAAATGGCTACAGTCCCTTCAAGCTTTCTCTCCTTTTAGGACAGTGTCCAAAGTAAGAAAGAGGTAGAGAGTAAATATGCTTTTTCTCTCTCTTCTTTTATTAAAAAGGACAAATTTTACCGAGAAACCCCAACAGTCTTCCCCTTAAGTTTTGTCAGCCAGGACTGAATCACATGTCTATACTTAAACCGGTCATTGGCAAAGAGGATCTGACCAGTTGTAATCCAACCCTGGAACTGGACACAAGGCCAGAAGAGGAAGTAGCCTTGACAGGCAAACAACTGTGCCTGCTGCACAAAAAGATTTCAGCTGAAAAATGTTGATTATTTCAACTACCAATTTCAATTCAGTCTGATTATTATGGAATCTGTTCAATGAGCAAGATCAAAGAATGTATCTGTCTCTCTTTTACTATGATGATATGCTCATGTGTGGCTTTATAGAGATGACAGAGGGCTTCCCAGAAGAGCCACTAATGTACTCACTCTTTTTAAACTTGTTTATGTTCCTAGGGCAGTATTATTTTTAAACACTAAGCCATATCATAACTTCAGTTCCAAAGAACTTTTACTTAATGAATGTGAACCTCTTAAATTAAGCTTTGTGACCATTGTAAACAGTCTTCAATGAATGAGAAAATTTAATGAATGAGAAAATTTCAGGACTTTTATTGTCATGATGCATTACTACATAATGCACTTCATTTTCTTTTTAGTAAATGCTGTTTGGCTTACAGATAAGTTTATAATACATGTACCCAAGTAATAATACTTTATTTTAAATGATTCTGTAGTTCAGAAATAATGTTTAATTTGATGCCTCATTTTGTAACATTCAGAAAGTTTGCTATAGTGCACCCAAACTGAAATTGGAAAAGGAGTCTGATTTGGTATAGTAAACAAGTCTCTGAATAAAATTTTCTGTGCATGGAAAAATAGAAGCTTGTAAAGTCAGAAGATTTCCAATTTTGTCACTTAGCACTATACAGCCTTTCAAAAATACAATCCCTGCTCAGACTTTGTTTTTTTATATTTTCTAATTATCATTTATAATCCTCTAATTACTTATTTGCAAGAGCAAATTTAA
The DNA here is from genome assembly GCA_006410875.1 of Neotragus pygmaeus. Lineage (NCBI taxonomy): Eukaryota > Metazoa > Chordata > Mammalia > Artiodactyla > Bovidae > Neotragus > Neotragus pygmaeus. Next base: position 496,540 of record SJYV01009642.1, on the reverse strand, counting down.
AAAAATGCTGCAATGCAGAAGAAATGCTTAATAACATGATAAATCATCTTATTTTTAGTATTTGATTATTGAAGCAGCATAGGTTACAAGGGTACATAATTTTGCACTTATTTTTATTTTGTAGTGTCTAAAATTATACATGGTTTTACTAAATTTTAAAAACTTCAGTAGAGAGATACTTTATGCTGTTTGGTTTTTTCAGTTGATGTAGCATATAAGCGTGTATGAACAGCTAAACCAGAATCAGAGAATTCTCTGCTCAGTCTAGACTACCGAGCCTACTTGTAATTTTGACTATACAGTATGCCTAGATTGTCTACTAATGTTACATTTTATTTATATAATACTTTTTAATGTCCCCCATAAGGCCTAACAATAAATGTCCAAAATATTTGTGGTTTTGGAGGTTTGGTTTTCATTTTGTTTTGGAGAGTGTGGCCTCTGCCATTCACTCTCTGATACACTCAATCTAAATCTGTCAAATTAGGAAATGAGATCAAATTGGCATTTCATATAATTTAAGCAAAACATTGTGTAAATTACATGGATCTAAAAGGCTATTTGAAAGTGATCATTTCAATGCAAGAAAAAGAAAAACTTGGAAAGTACAGAAAAAAATGGATTTACCTTGAGTTTAGGTTTCAAAATGGCAGCTTTCAGGCCAAATGAATCCCATAAATATGTTGTTTGATTCATACAACACTTAAAAGTCAAGAAGTGACATAAAAAGTCAACCATTTTCTCTTAAAAGTCACTAAGAACTGGCAGAGTTGGATCTGCATTTCAGCTGGAGCCAAGTGGTGACTCACATCCCCATACTTGCAGACAAAGCCTCTGCTGCCCTCTATCCCCACTCAGTCCCCACCATGTAATAAGCTAGTCCCCCAAGTCCATCTAGTTTATCCTACTCCCCATTTTTCCAGTTGTGCACCTGAAATCCCAGTATGACTTACCACTGAGTACACCCAAAATGTAACAATAAATTTCATCAATCCATTCTGTACTTCCATAAGTAAAGCAAGCTTCCTTTACAGATGTATACACACACAGGTGAATAGAACTAGAAAAATATTTTGGCTCCAACCTATTGTATCCATATATATTTAAATTAGATACAAAAGAATAATTTTTGCTATTGTTTACATATTTATACTTCTCTAGAGAGGATCTGAGATGATTTAGTAATAAAAAAAGAGGAAGGTCATTTAAAAAATCAGGACCAAGAAAAATATTAATTGGAAGATCATAAGCAAGAAAGAGCTAGGACCCAAATGTCCAAAGGCACAAAATTATCTCTAACATTCTCAGTAAACCAGAGGAAAAGAAAAACAAAACTTAGTTTATTGACTTATCCGTAAGGAAAACTGCATACCAATAGTTTCCTGAAGAAGCAACACTTTCTTTAGTACCTAATTCTGAGTGAAATGTGTGATATGTGATCACCTGTGAGCAGCACTGGTGGCCAGGAGAGTAGATAAGAGACTGATGTGTTGGATAATCTTCTTTACAAATTCAGGAAGGCTTCATAAAAATTTCTCAAGGCATCCCAAGTGAACGGTGAAGGTGTGACACAAAATATGACTCAGAGGAGGCAGGAAGTTCTATAGATGACCCAGGAAAAAAAATGGTGCAAGTAAGCAGCCTTCTGCTGATGTACTGTGATCTGAGAAGAAACCTTGAAGTGGTATTTCTCAAAGGTCAGTCCACAGATCACATATCAAAATCACCAGGGAGTGCTTGTTAAAACTGTACTTTCTCCAGATGTACAGAGTAGTATCTCTGGGGGATAAGCCTGGAAATCTGCAGCTTTTACAAGTTTCCCAGGGGATTCTTAAACACAGCAGAGCCAAGAACCACTGCCCTGGAGCAATGGTCTTTAGCCTTGTTATTTCTCACTTGTCTATTCTAAAAGAATTTTGAAACACGAGGAAACTAGGTATCATTTCACATGTTTTTAGGTTGACATCTAATCTTTTTATTGTAAGTTTAAGAGATTAAAAAATACAATTTCTGATGTAATACTGACATTTCAAATAAATATTTTATATTACCTTAAAATGTATACAGTTAACTTAAAAAACTCATATGCAATAACATCTAAATACATGAAAAAGCTCTTCTTTAGAAGTCAAAATTTTTACATTTTCTCCTTTTCTCTTTGAATGCAAATTTCCATCCCATTTCCCCCACAGAATTTTATTCAAATGCAACATATTTTATGCTTGAAGTCTCTTTTTTATCACCCTATCATTCTTCTCTGCAAAATATGTATGTACATTGAAATTTTATTTTTTTATTTCCTGTCACCTTATGTTGTTAAATGTTAAAATTTCTTCAGAATTGCATTAGCATTATCGTTATTAGTAGTACACACTAACAAAAAATACATTTTCATATTAATTTTTAATTACAATGAATTATGTTGGAAATGCTTCTATTAATTTGGTTGGTAGACTGTTTCCCCCCTATTTAATTTTTGTATTCATAGGTGAATATTATTTATGGCTAGAATAAAACAGACCAGCACCGATTTTATTCACATTTTTTGCTTTACTTACAATGTTCCCTGAGAGAACTTGTTTATACAAATAAGCAAATAAGAGTGGAAGATGTTTTGTTATAGCACGGTCTCTCAGATCTTTGAACTCTCTCTGAATTATAAGCCAAAACCCATATAGTAATTTATCATCAAAATTTATACTTAATAAAGTTAAGCTGATGATTTGATTATGTCATTCTTCAATTTTGTTGGAAGAATTGGAAACCACATGACCTGCAAAAGAATTTGTCATCTAGTCACTAATAATCATTCACTCTAACTCCAACACCAACACTGGCGTTAGTTTAAGGTCTTAGATGTTTATACACATCCACCAAAGCATACCAGTGAAGTAGGATAAGTCACGGAAGATTTCAGATGGTTGAAAGGTTTCCATTTTAACAAGAGTAAAAATGTAATTAGGAAAAGGGTGATAGGAGAAGTCATCAAGGGGCATTTTCAGGCAGATCCATTTTAATAAGTAAGTACTTGTGGAAACCCAGAATCAAGCAAGATCATCTGAAAACAATCCTTGTTTTTGCATTTCTTGAAAAACCTTTGTGAACATTCACGTACCTACGTTTGAAGACCATTATACTAAGCATCTGGATACACTGAGAGAATACATTGCTTTCATAAAGACCTCAACAATAACACAGAGAATTCGAGTTTCCAACATTTAATCTTCCTCTTCTTAGCTACCTGGATTCACTCCAAATGTAGGTGCACCCTAGCCTGGGACAGCTCTAGCGCAGATTAAAGTGAAGCAGACCACAAAATGGTTATAACAAGCAACACAGGGAGATGTAGGTGATCTTTAAGAGCCTACAAGCTTTCGCTATTATGATTTTGCCAGCACTTCTCTCCTTACTTTAGTTAATGGAATTCTTATCATCTCCTCAGGGGTTGAAGTGGCTCTGGGTCAGAAAGGACCAGAAGGTCCTCATGTTTCTTTCCTGAGGCATTCTGTAATTTTGTTGCTACAACCAAAGCTGAGGGAGAGAGGGTAGGGAAAAAAAAATTATTTTTGCTTTAATATGAAATAATTGCCTCTCCTCTTGGAGACGTGGCTTAATTAAACTAATCTAATTTTCTACTGGTAAAACTAACATGAAAATGCTACTGCTCTGAGTTCTCTAATTATAGAGCAATCACACTTTTTCTTAACAGATACTAAAATCAAATGCTATAATGTTGGATGAGGTCATTGTGAATAGCTTGTTATAAGGCCTATTTTGAGGTGTCACATGAATTTCAGTGAATATTGTGCAGTGACAGGAAGCAACAGAAAGCTTACTGCTTTCTGAATTTCTACTAGAATTTATCTAAAAAGTCATGAGGTTCCACAAATTATTTCCTAAGAAGTGTGTTCACTGACCATAATCTCCTGTTCTTCCATCCCAAACTCCTTAAATTCAACTCCTTGATTTCCCCTCTTAGCTACCCCCTTTTTCATTTTTTTCCCCTGCATCACCTGAATGATGATCACCCTTTTGTTCGTTACACTCACCAGCCCTCTCAGCCTCCCTACACCCTTGAACTTCTACATATCCATTCTGCCAAGTCACAGCTCAGAATCAAACAGCCATCTGCTCTCTCTACTACTGCTTCTGGTTTGCCAAGTACTGCTGGAGAAATTGTATTACTACCAATTCATGCCGTAAGAGATCTACAATTCCCAAACTGACCTTGACCCTTAGCACTACTTGGCAGTCCTTTCACTCTTGCCTGGTTGACTTCCTCTTCCACTGCTCAGGTGCTATTTCAAATTGCAAGTCATTACTCTTTCAAAGTTTCCTACCATGCTTCCTCAATCAACCGATGACCTAAATGTCTACTTTAGGAAAAACTAGGATTCACCTTGTTTTCTTTCCACTTCTAATGGTCATCTTTAGCTTTACCCTCGCTACATCTGTCCCAGAGATAATTAATATGTTGATTTTCTTTCATTCCATACTGTTGTTTTGGGGTTTGGGTTGATTTGTTTGTTTGTTTTTTGCTTTAAGCTCTTAAAGTCTGTGTATGTTATTACAAGGAATTCTTCTTGGAAGTCATATTCCAAGTTGAAGAAAAGGTGTCAGAATGTTAGGAAATTAAAGGTGCTGATTGGTTATAGAAAAGAGAACATCAGAATAGCAAGTGTTCTACTTTCAACATTCCCAACCAAGGACAGAAAGGAAGGTGAGTTGGGATGCTGTCTGTGCATTAAATGTTTAAAATTCTAACATATTTCTGCCAACCAAATGTTACAACATGTAATTTAAAGAGGTCATGCTTTAGTGATCAATGCCATTTTTGTCCTCTATTTGTAATACCTGCCACATCTACAATCTAAAAAGCTACTACTAATAATTAGTACACTTTGTTCCTTTTCACTATATGGAGTTTGCTCAGACTCATTCAACCGAAACTTTTCATGGGTACTCCTAGGGCAACCAATGTGAATTACATTATGTTTCACCTGATATTGCTATTCTAATTTGGTGCCATATTACACTAGCTATCATATAAAACTTACAAGTGACACATATATGTTTTAGAAAAAAATATTTGTAGAGACTGCCTAAAGAGAGGTTTTGGTATAGAAAATACTTTATATACCCTTAAAGTGTATATAGTTTGGGGAGTTCNCAACATATTTTATGCTTGAAGTCTCTTTTTTATCACCCTATCATTCTTCTCTGCAAAATATGTATGTACATTGAAATTTTATTTTTTTATTTCCTGTCACCTTATGTTGTTAAATGTTAAAATTTCTTCAGAATTGCATTAGCATTATCGTTATTAGTAGTACACACTAACAAAAAATACATTTTCATATTAATTTTTAATTACAATGAATTATGTTGGAAATGCTTCTATTAATTTGGTTGGTAGACTGTTTCCCCCCTATTTAATTTTTGTATTCATAGGTGAATATTATTTATGGCTAGAATAAAACAGACCAGCACCGATTTTATTCACATTTTTTGCTTTACTTACAATGTTCCCTGAGAGAACTTGTTTATACAAATAAGCAAATAAGAGTGGAAGATGTTTTGTTATAGCACGGTCTCTCAGATCTTTGAACTCTCTCTGAATTATAAGCCAAAACCCATATAGTAATTTATCATCAAAATTTATACTTAATAAAGTTAAGCTGATGATTTGATTATGTCATTCTTCAATTTTGTTGGAAGAATTGGAAACCACATGACCTGCAAAAGAATTTGTCATCTAGTCACTAATAATCATTCACTCTAACTCCAACACCAACACTGGCGTTAGTTTAAGGTCTTAGATGTTTATACACATCCACCAAAGCATACCAGTGAAGTAGGATAAGTCACGGAAGATTTCAGATGGTTGAAAGGTTTCCATTTTAACAAGAGTAAAAATGTAATTAGGAAAAGGGTGATAGGAGAAGTCATCAAGGGGCATTTTCAGGCAGATCCATTTTAATAAGTAAGTACTTGTGGAAACCCAGAATCAAGCAAGATCATCTGAAAACAATCCTTGTTTTTGCATTTCTTGAAAAACCTTTGTGAACATTCACGTACCTACGTTTGAAGACCATTATACTAAGCATCTGGATACACTGAGAGAATACATTGCTTTCATAAAGACCTCAACAATAACACAGAGAATTCGAGTTTCCAACATTTAATCTTCCTCTTCTTAGCTACCTGGATTCACTCCAAATGTAGGTGCACCCTAGCCTGGGACAGCTCTAGCGCAGATTAAAGTGAAGCAGACCACAAAATGGTTATAACAAGCAACACAGGGAGATGTAGGTGATCTTTAAGAGCCTACAAGCTTTCGCTATTATGATTTTGCCAGCACTTCTCTCCTTACTTTAGTTAATGGAATTCTTATCATCTCCTCAGGGGTTGAAGTGGCTCTGGGTCAGAAAGGACCAGAAGGTCCTCATGTTTCTTTCCTGAGGCATTCTGTAATTTTGTTGCTACAACCAAAGCTGAGGGAGAGAGGGTAGGGAAAAAAAAATTATTTTTGCTTTAATATGAAATAATTGCCTCTCCTCTTGGAGACGTGGCTTAATTAAACTAATCTAATTTTCTACTGGTAAAACTAACATGAAAATGCTACTGCTCTGAGTTCTCTAATTATAGAGCAATCACACTTTTTCTTAACAGATACTAAAATCAAATGCTATAATGTTGGATGAGGTCATTGTGAATAGCTTGTTATAAGGCCTATTTTGAGGTGTCACATGAATTTCAGTGAATATTGTGCAGTGACAGGAAGCAACAGAAAGCTTACTGCTTTCTGAATTTCTACTAGAATTTATCTAAAAAGTCATGAGGTTCCACAAATTATTTCCTAAGAAGTGTGTTCACTGACCATAATCTCCTGTTCTTCCATCCCAAACTCCTTAAATTCAACTCCTTGATTTCCCCTCTTAGCTACCCCCTTTTTCATTTTTTTCCCCTGCATCACCTGAATGATGATCACCCTTTTGTTCGTTACACTCACCAGCCCTCTCAGCCTCCCTACACCCTTGAACTTCTACATATCCATTCTGCCAAGTCACAGCTCAGAATCAAACAGCCATCTGCTCTCTCTACTACTGCTTCTGGTTTGCCAAGTACTGCTGGAGAAATTGTATTACTACCAATTCATGCCGTAAGAGATCTACAATTCCCAAACTGACCTTGACCCTTAGCACTACTTGGCAGTCCTTTCACTCTTGCCTGGTTGACTTCCTCTTCCACTGCTCAGGTGCTATTTCAAATTGCAAGTCATTACTCTTTCAAAGTTTCCTACCATGCTTCCTCAATCAACCGATGACCTAAATGTCTACTTTAGGAAAAACTAGGATTCACCTTGTTTTCTTTCCACTTCTAATGGTCATCTTTAGCTTTACCCTCGCTACATCTGTCCCAGAGATAATTAATATGTTGATTTTCTTTCATTCCATACTGTTGTTTTGGGGTTTGGGTTGATTTGTTTGTTTGTTTTTTGCTTTAAGCTCTTAAAGTCTGTGTATGTTATTACAAGGAATTCTTCTTGGAAGTCATATTCCAAGTTGAAGAAAAGGTGTCAGAATGTTAGGAAATTAAAGGTGCTGATTGGTTATAGAAAAGAGAACATCAGAATAGCAAGTGTTCTACTTTCAACATTCCCAACCAAGGACAGAAAGGAAGGTGAGTTGGGATGCTGTCTGTGCATTAAATGTTTAAAATTCTAACATATTTCTGCCAACCAAATGTTACAACATGTAATTTAAAGAGGTCATGCTTTAGTGATCAATGCCATTTTTGTCCTCTATTTGTAATACCTGCCACATCTACAATCTAAAAAGCTACTACTAATAATTAGTACACTTTGTTCCTTTTCACTATATGGAGTTTGCTCAGACTCATTCAACCGAAACTTTTCATGGGTACTCCTAGGGCAACCAATGTGAATTACATTATGTTTCACCTGATATTGCTATTCTAATTTGGTGCCATATTACACTAGCTATCATATAAAACTTACAAGTGACACATATATGTTTTAGAAAAAAATATTTGTAGAGACTGCCTAAAGAGAGGTTTTGGTATAGAAAATACTTTATATACCCTTAAAGTGTATATAGTTTGGGGAGTTCTCTCCTTCCAAAAAAGAATACAAAATACGATACAGTATCTTTGGAAGAGGTCTATGAAAATGAAGGACTCTGAAGCTTAAGTTTCATTAGCATAATATAAATAATCTTTTTTGTATTTGACCTCTTAGGACATAAAACAATCCCTAAATCCAAACCATCTAAAAATTCACTAAAATGTAAACACCTGACATGAGCCCGAAGCTTCACATAACTACATCTCATTCTCACAACAAGCCTTTTAGTTCACTACTCTCATTTTTATAAGAGTGGAAACTGAGACAGAGAATATAGTAACTCACTCACAGTTCGTGCACTGCTCACAGTGAAGCTGAGATTCAAACCAAGACCTGACAAACTAAATCTTGTTTGATTTTCACTACACTTTCACTGCCTTTAAGGTTTCCCAAAAGACAGAAAGTCTAAGTTACTTTGGAGAATGTCCCTAGAACATCCCCGAAAAGGCTCACTTGAAATTAACAAGACAGTTCACACTTGGGGATGTCATTGAAAATATGGTCCTAAAACTGTTTAAAGAGCATTAAAGGGATTCCCCCAGTGATCCAGTGGTTAGGGCTCCATGCTTTCACTACATGGGCCCAAATTGAATCCCTGGTTAGGGTACTAAGATCCCACAAGCCATACAGCAAGGCCACACACACACACACACACAAGAACATAAAGAAACAAAACAAATGTATAACTCTTAAGAGTTATCCTCTGATCACTACGTGAATAGAAGAAAATGGAAGATCTTAGAGGCTAAGAGAAATGTGATTCTAGTAGAGCGAGGAAAGTGGAAGCAAATTCAGTGTCTGAAGGGAAGTCTAGAATTACAGCCTCTCAGGAAGGAATTTGGCCATGGGTGATCTTTTACATGAGCTTTTACAAACTATATCCTCTTGTTACATGTCTAGTATAATTCTACCTTGCCATTGTGATATATCATGTTTTAAAGATAAGAAAGCAATGACAATTGGCTCATGTATTACATTGCTCAATATTGTACCCATACCTTGCATTTGCCAGTTCGGCCTCTATTTTTTAAGATGTATACTAGAGATATCCGCTTCTTCTCTGAAGACTCCCGAAGGTAGATGCTTTGTCTTTATCTTTTCCTCACTCACAGAATCCAGTCAGTACTGTGCCCTACAGGTAGCAGGCACTCTATTCCCTGGAGGTCAATTCCCATGGAAGATGGTGTTGATGAGTTATTTTTGACAGGCCATCATTCTCTAACACAGTAGGAATTCCATATTATAGATGTTTTATGATACTGTCCTATTCAGTCAAAGACTTCAGAATAAAACTGTTGGCATTGGCTAAAGCTAAGGCAAGAACTGATCAGATGTTGTTAGTAGTATTTTCAGTCAACAAGCTGTCACTGATGTTCAAGTTACTTAAGTGAAGTGAAGTGGCTCAGTCGTGTTAGACTCTTTGCGACTCCATGGACTATAGCCTACTAGGCTTCTCCATCCCTGGGATTTTCCAGGCAAGAGTACTGGAGTGGGTTGCCATTTCCTTCTCCAGGAGATCTTCCCGACCCAGGGATTGAACCCAGGTCTCCTGCATTGTAGGCAGATGCTTTAACCTCTGAGCCACCAGGGAAGTCAAAGACCTGTTTAATCTGTGGTCTTAGCGCCATTGTGACCTCAAGCTGTAGCTAAAATCAGTCCAGCGCAACAGGAGTTTGAAGAAGAGCAGCACAAAAAATGATGGCTTAACTGAACGGAACAAGAAGGCACATCTTTTCACCTTTTTTATTCTTAGAGTAGAAGTTTTCCTTCAAGATGACAAGTGCTTCAAACTCTCCAGAATCTTACTTATCTTCCAAAACAAGGTAAGTCTATGATGGAAGATGCTGAGTGATAACTATCCAGGAGAGAGAAGACAGTCTCTATTATCAGTCCAGGATAAGGGAAAATATAGTGTCTTTTCCCACAGAAGTTCTAAATTAGATGACAGCTACTTGAAGGAGTTAAATGAGGACTTAAAACTGAGGAAGCGGGAACTGCTAGAGATATTAAAACCTCTTGAAGACAAGAACAACCTGTTGTTCCAGAAGTTGATGTCTAACTTGGAGGAAAAACAAAGAAGGTATGTGTTCCCTTTTCAGGATTTCCTAGAAGGGGAAAGGCAGGATAACTGGATTTAGTGATGATTATTTACATTTTTAAAAAGGTTTAGTAGCTATAGTAAATCAACAAGAAAGTAACCACAAAATCAGAGTGGCAAGGAATCCTTTTTTCTTTTAGTAGAATTAAATATGACTCAGCTCATCTCACAGGGCTACAGTTACAACATTTCTTCCCAAAGAAAAGATAAGACGCTTCAGTATCCTCGGTGTATCAGGGTCACACAGACAGCTGCCCATTCATGTTTGTGGAATCACGTTAGGAGGCATGACTCAGCTCTTCAAATGCGAAGCAGTGGAATGGCAATCATTTCTGAGCATCAGACTCCTCTGGATTAGGGTCTGGCCTTACTCTTAATAAATGTACTAGGCAATCGAGGTCTTAACTCTTTGCTAAGGCACTCACTGTTCTTGGAATCTACCAACTTTCTTTTTCCTTCCTAGTCCTAGGGAATCTCACCTTAATGTGTCTACCTTAGCAAAAGCACCTCATGGAGCTTGGACTTTTGGAAAGCAAAACTCAGGCAGAAAGCTGTGAGAAAAAAAGCCAGGCAGAAAATTGTGGTCAATCAACAGCTGCTTACAACCCAGAAACAGCCCTCTCAGGGCAAGGTAACACAAAGGCTTGCTTCTCCACTTATAATTAGAGAGGGGAAAGTACAAAGAGGGAAAAGTACAAAGAATATAAGCACAAGTTAATTAATGCCTTTGAAGAATATCCTCTCTTACAGTCATAGACTTGATATTTATTCAGATTTTGTCAAAAACTTTTTGATGGCTTGATTCTCTAGAGGCTACCATAAGGATATAAGTGGGTTCCCCAGTTAACTCCAATGTTTTTATACAGAGAAGCAAAGCAGGGGAGAGGACAGGGAATGATTCTGAGATTTATCCTTAAGACAACAAGTTTCTCAACCTCCTTCCTCACAGAGGTGAAAAACACCCCCTTTCTACTCCAAAAGTCGTACAGCAAAACCTCATCTAAAAGGGTGGAGAGGAGTTTCACTAGCTCTTAGAGACCTAACTTTTGAGTGTTTTAGGGCACACAATTCACTCCAGAGCACATACCTAAGATAAATTTCAATTAGGAATGAAATTGGAGAACTTTTATGTCCAGAAAGACTTCCACAGCTCCTATGATTTCAGCCCCCATCTCCCTCTCATGGTAGAATAGTTTCTGGCTGGTCACGGAATATTAGTATTTCTCTTTAGGAAGTATTATGTTTATGCTATCTCTTTCTTCTTTCTAGTCTACAGATCATGAGGCAGATCATGGCAGGGAAGGGGAATGATGACTCCTCAGTCATTGAGCTCGTTAAGGAAGCAGAAGAGATGAAGCAGAATCTGGTAAGAGGTTGGAGGGCACTCTAGGAAATGGCCTTCTGAACATGGCTCTCAGTTCCACAGCTTCAGACAGAGAGCTTATCTGTAGCATTGGTGCTCCGACACTCATAGGTCCTTGATCTAGGAAGTCCTGGTTGAACCAAAGGGAGTCAGATGAAACATTGGGAAGAATAAGGACTAGCTAGTAAAAATTCTATTTCTTTGACTTTTAGAAAAACTTTCCATCTAAAGATTAATGAGTAGAAGCACATTCAGTTCAGTTTAGTTCAGTTCAGTTCAATGACTCAGTCGTGTCCGACTCTTTGTGGCCTCCGTGAATCACAGCATGCCAGGCCTCCCTGTCCATCACCAACTCCTGGAGTTTACCCAGACTTATGTCCATTGAGTTGGTAATGCTCATCCTCTGTCTTCCCCTTCTCCTCCTGCTCCCAATCCCTCCCAGCATCAGGTCTTTCCCAATGAGAAGCATGTTAACCCCTCACATTTCAAAATAAATAGAACATACCAAAGTAAAAGGGAAGAGTGTGAGAGATTCTTTAAGATTTTTAAAAAGCAACAACAAAGGATCTTAAAAATGAGAAATTAGGGGTCTGAGTCCCAGAGAAGCTGTCATATGATCAGGAAATGTGAAGTAGTGCAAGAGTGAGGAACTCATTACTATATTATTATACCACAATTACCATAATTAAAGTTATTATTCCCAGTTGTTATTATTTTTTTATCATCATCATCAATCTCATCTCTCATGTTCCTGGGTTTGAGGCGAGGCTCATTTATTGCCTTCCTCTGTGGTTTATTATGCCGTTGCCCCCTGTTCACCCTATTAGTAATTTCTTCTAACTTTAATAAGACAAACAAATTTCTGTTTGTTTGGACTTTCCCCTCTAACAGGAGAGGAAAAACAAGATGCTTCAGAAGGAAATGGAGATGCTGTGGAACAAGGTATGTGTGTGTGCCTCTAAGGATCTCTCAGAAAAAGAGAAAATTCCCTTTTTTCTGGTCCACATCCTCACTTTTCCTGTCTCTGTTTCCACACGTGCCTTATTCCAATTCATTCTTTAATCTTTATTTTTAAAACTATTACATCATGTCATTCTTCTTATGAAAACCCTTTACAGTTATTCCTTATTATGGCATAGGCTGCCTCTTGCCACCTTTCCAGTCTCCTCTCAGAGAAGTGCCCCCCTCCCACACTGGCCTCCACATATCAAGACCTTTCCTTGCTCAAAACTTTTGCCTTTGCTTTATTCCTGGGCTGTAATGCTGTTTTCTTGTAGCTGACTCATTCTCATCCTCCAGGTCTCTGCTTAAAAGTTACCTCCTCAGGGAAGCCCTCCTTATTTACTCCATCTGAAAAAGGGCATCACCCCACCCCTTACTTTCTATTCTACAATTCTGTTTATGTCTTCCATAGCACTTTTTATGAGTCCATTATTATTTTTTGTGTTATTATTATTTTATTTACTTGTCTCCCTGCCCTGCTCTAAAATACATGCTTCTCCACTATCTTGATTGCTTTGTTCATCTTGGAATCCCTAGCATTGTAGCACAATGCTTGGCACATAGTAGATGATCAATATATGGAAGTTGAATGAATAAATACCTAGTTCTAATTTCCCTACAACTTTGCAACAATCAATGCATGGTTTAATATAAAAATGTTATGGCCTTTTGATGGGAAACCAAGCAGGACAGAAATTCCTTCATGCACTTAGCCTTTGGGATTTAAGAGCTTTTTCACATATTATGAGACGGAACAGCAGATTGTCTTGTGCTATACACAGGTGTCAGTGTGTCTCTGACAGCTTTTTCCATCTCACCTTTCCACAAATAACTGGAATACTATCAAGGCCTGTATCTTGTACTGAGATCTGCTCTTAGTGCTTAGTGGGAGCTACATATCAGTTCTATGAATTATGAGAAATTTTAGTTCCTGAGTTCTTGAATCCTAGTGACAAGAAATAGGCCAGCACCCTTCCTCTGTCAAAATCCAGTTTCTCCAGAGCTCCTGAAAGACTTTGTATAAGGGATGTCCATATACCCAAGCTTATGATTGACTTACCCTACTGATATTTTTAGGCAATGAGAAGTGGGGGGACAAGATCATCTGCCTAATGGTTAAGAACACAGACTTAAGGAGTCCAAGAGATCTAGTTCGAGTTCCAGCTCCATACTTCCCTACTTGAGTGACCTTAAACAAATGACTTAACCTCTCCAAGTCTTGGTTTTCTGATCTATAAAGTAGATCAGAAATAAAAACAGCCATGTTAGGATTAAATGAGAATGTTTGTAATGTGGTAGCATAAATAAGTAAAGGAGTAATTAGCTTACTATAGTGATTGGCATATGATAAAGGTTCAGTTAATAGTTTTTATTTTTATAAAGTACACTCAAGACCAGATAGAGAGGCTCACTTCATTCTGAACCTCCTTTGGTAGTACACTTTTCATGTCAGACCCTGAGAGGTTGCTTAGTGGCAGTAATAAACCAGTTTTGCTGGCTTTCCAGTTGACCCATATTGGCTTTCCACTTCCCTCACAAAGTCCCACTAATTTAAATGTTTGCCAAAATGCCTCTCTACAGACATTCAACATGGAAGAATTCAGTGATGAAGAAAAAGTACTGCAAATAAAGAACAAAACAGACTTACAGGATGGAAAGGCAAGTGGACAGCATAGTACTTAGAATTTCAGAGTTGCTGATGCCACACAGATGGAAACAGCCTGTTGACAATCCAGGCTAATTTGGGTAGATAGACAGGTAGGAGCTGGGCCTTAAGGGTATATTGGATTTACTGTCGGCTGAGCCATTACATTTCTTTCCTGGGACCTCCTATTCCTTTAGCTCTCTTCTTTCCTCCCAGGCTCCCAAAACCCCCTCATCATCTAGGAGGAGCAAGAATGATCTGGAGACATTGTGTGCAGAGAAAGTGAAGGAAATAAGGAAGGTAGTATGATCTTTCTGGAAGTAGTGATTTTTAGGCTGAGAGATTAGAAATCTTTAATGTAGCAATAGTCTGCCTAAACTATGGTATGCTCCTGAACAGATACAAAATTTTATGGGAGATTTGGTTCTCTTGGGATGCTACATTTGAGTCAGAGTGACATTGCAAGTTTCTTGTAAATTATGATAGCTAAAGCAAAGTAGGACAAGCTATGCCAATAATGACAAATTTGAAATAGCTATGTGATGTCAAAATACTTGTTAATTTGTTTTTGAATGTATATTTACAGATATCATGCTTCTTGCGACCGTTCATTGATAGAAAATGATCCTATTCATTTAGCTTTCAGCTTTTGGAGAGTAGGTTGTACAGGTGGGGCCAATTAAGAGGACTAATGCACTTGAAACCAATATATTAGTGAATCTATGACACCATAATTTTGCTATAAAGTCTTTGCAGCATACTGAGAGAACTGATTTCTGATCTCAATTTACTTTGTCACCAGAGGCTCTTTCTCCCACCAGGAAAAGAAACAGAGGAAAATGGAATGGGTCAGGTATCAGAAACAAGCCAACATCATTCAGGTACAAAGTCTTCCAAGGCCGGACATGGGGTACAGTTCCATCTATGCAATATAGAAGCTTCTAGTTACTTAATGTTAAACCTGACCCCCTCATCTGGATTACCAGCTGTCATACTAAAAGAAATATTTTGTGGGAAGATGGTTGGAGAGATCTACATCCAGCTCCACTTTGGGTATAGAACTTTTCGCCTATGATCTTGATTTTGTTCTATTTGAAATGAGAAAAGAATCACAAATACTTTCTCCCCACTTTTATAGACTGAGCGTGATAGGATCATTTTAAGACTTATGAGTAAAAAGGATTCAGGTAGTAGTGTATTTAGAGAACAATTCTATGAGTAGTCTTGAAAAATGTTCTCTTGTAGAATGACTTTAATGGCAAAGTGATTGAGCTGAGAATCGAAGCCTTGCAGAACTACCAGAAGGCCAATGATCTGAAGTTATCACTGTACATACAGCAGAATTTTGAGCCAAAGCAAGCAGTTTTGAATCTTCCCAGATCCCAAGGTAAGCACAATATCATAGGTACATAATTTGAAGTTTGTTTTGTTTTCCACTGGAGAGTCCATTACTTATAAAGTGATAGCACAATGCCTGGTACACAGTAATGTTAGTCAGTAGTGTTTTAATACAGATTATCACTATCATCATCATTATTATTATACTGAAGCTCTTATATCAACATAAAGATTCTTCTGGAGGAAATAAAATTTTCCTTTGTAAAGACTAAGTCATACATTGTGTACTTAGCATATGTAGAAGATACAGAGTTGGCACCTGATAAAAATTAGTCTTTTCCTCACCGCCTCTCCTTTCATAGTAATTAGAGTAGTTTAATCTCACAAACCTTATTGGAATAGGCTCTGCTACTTCAGAATGGAAGACCAAAGAGATGTCGGACAATGGTTGTGAGTTTCACCACTCCAGATATTCCTCTGGGAGTTTCAGCATTTCCCCACCCTAAAGGATTTATGACATTGTTAGAGGAAATTATATAGGTTACCATAAGAAAATGAAGAAATGGGACTTCTCAGAAAGCCCACAGGTTTAGACTTCGCTGTCCTGATGCAGGCTGTGCAGATTCAGTCCTGTCTCTTATACACATCTCTCTNCCCACCCTAAAGGATTTATGACATTGTTAGAGGAAATTATATAGGTTACCATAAGAAAATGAAGAAATGGGACTTCTCAGAAAGCCCACAGGTTTAGACTTCGCTGTCCTGATGCAGGCTGTGCAGATTCAGTCCCTGGTGGGGAAGCCAAGGATTTGGCCACAAGGATTTTGGTTAAATCCCAAAACATAAAACAGAAGCAGTATTGTAACAACTTCAATAAAGACTTTTAAAAATGGTCCACATTTAAAAAAAAAAAATCTTTCAGAAAAAATGAAGGAATGGTCTCTGAGGGGCAGGAAGAAAGGACACTTAAATTTTCATGGATCTATGAATGCGTAATTTTTTAAAAAGAGACATGCAATAAAAAAAATTGGCTAAGGGATGCCAATGTTTTAACAGTATTAACGTGTATGTCTCTAATTTCTTCTCAATCTTATTCCCTAATGACTTGAATAGGTTATAAAATCATTTATAGCACAAAGATTAAATAAATGACTAAATCAAGGCAAAGTAAAACTAAGTCGAAGCCAGGTAAATACATGAAAATATGTAACAAAATACACAGTTGGTACAGGTAGGCTTCAAACTTGATTCTGAATTTCCCAGAAAAGGAAACATGGATTTACGGTGTCCACAAAATAAAAATACACCAACCCCTCAGAAAAAATATAGCTTTTACTTTTACTGAAATGAGAGCAACTTCTGCTCCGATCCTCATCACGGGGAGAGGACACTCTAGTGTGTGCCGTGTTAGCTAACGTCCTCAACAATATTTCTAAGATAAATTCAGAATCTCAGATTCTAAGACTGGTTCTTATCTACTCCTTGGCACAGTGTGATAAGAGATCATTGATTTGAATTTTTATGTAAGTGATGGATCAGCTCACGAGGATTTGGTCCATGTCCATAGCACTCTGTTGAGCTGAATTGATCCATATTAGAAGTTAGAAAATGTAGAGACTGGAGGAATCTACCTGACCTTCAGCCCATGTTCCATCCATATTTTTCTTTTAACTTTTGTTTTGATAAGAATTGGAAAGCAGAAAGCTTGAGGTTTTCCTCTCCAATAAGAATCTGGAATACAACCAGAAGCAGTATAAAGTCATTAAAATGTGAATTAAAAACATAGAGGAAGGGAGGGTGACGAGGGTGAGAGATCCATGTCTCATTTCGTTTAAAATTAGCTGAAAGTCATCTCAAGGGATCCATAGAGTAAGGAGCCAAAAATCCTTTCATCCTAGATTCAAATCAAGTCAATAGTCAATAAATAGTGAAGGGTTCCATTCAACATGATCACTTCAGAAGATTTTTTTTCCCCCTTGCTTTCAGAACCCTGAATCTTTGAACTCTGAACTAGAACAGCCCAGAGATTAACATCTCCTTTTCTCTTCTCTCCTCTTAAGCTTCTGGAGGACTAAGTGATAGGGCACTAAACTGTTCAATTACCACAAGTGCATGTAGCCCCAGATATGTGTTACCCACTCCTTGTGTGTTATTGATTTATGGATTGCACATGCATTGGATACTGATTGCAGGCCAGTTTTATTTTCTAAAACACATGCATACAAAATCTTTGAGTTTGTTTGAGACCAAGTGGATCTGAAATCGAAGTCCTAAATTTTGGTTATATTGATCTATTTATAGCCTAGTATTTAATTAGTGAAAAGAAAACAAAAGAAACACTAATTTTCTTCAATGAGGGATTTTTAAAGTAATTATATTAAGATATGATTACCAACCTGGAGAAGGAAATGGCAACCCACTCAGGGTATTCTTACTTGGGAAAGCCCATGGTAAGAGGAGCCTGGCAGACTAGAATCCATGGGGTCGCAAAAGTCAGACACAACTTAGGAACTAAGCCCCCATCACCATGATTACCAACAGTGACACGATAGGGAGGTGGTTTAGTGGGTGCTCAGTGTTTCCCAACTTCTGTGTCACTTGGACTATTTTTTATTGTTTATTCAGTATTTGTATTATTTATTCGGTATTTTTATTGTTTATTCAGTATTTTTCTGTTTACATTGACTTCAATTTCTTAAATACCTCCTTGAAAATAAAATTGTATTGCTGTTTTACATGAAAAATGCCTATAGTTTTCTATAATAAAAAGTAAACATCATAAGTGAAAGTGAAGTTGCTCAGTCGTGTCCGACTCTTTGCGACCCCACGGACTGTAGCCTACCAGGCTCCTCCATCCATGGAATTTTGCAGGCAAGAGTACTGGAGTGGGTTGCCATTTCCTTCTCCAGGGGATCTTCCCAACCCAGGTCTCCTGCACTGCAGGCAGACACTTTACTGTCTGAGCCCCCAGGAAAGACCAAACATCATAAGTATACAGAAAATAAAATGTTAGTATTCTAACAAGATACCGAAGCCTAAGGCCTCTTTCATCTTTATTAGGAAGTGAGATTGGAGAAGGCAGTGGCAACCCACTCCAGTCCTCCTGCCTGGAAAATCCCATGGATGGAGGAACCTGCTGGGCTGCAGTCCATGGAGTCGCTAGGAGTCGGACACCACTGAGCGACTTCACTTTCACTTTCATGCATTGGAGAAGGAAATGGCAACCCACTCCAGTGTTCTTGCCTGGAGAATCCCAGGGATGGGGGAGCCTGGTGGGCGGCTGTCTCTGGGATCGCACAGAGTCGGACAGGACTGAAGTGACTTAGCAGCAGCAGCAGGAAGTGAGGTTAGCAAGATGTAAACAGTTTTAAAGAAAACTACCAAATTGAAATTTTTCCTCTTGATGCCATCAGGGTTTCAACTTTGAAAGAATCAAAAAGGGGGTAGTTATCTCACTATGATTTATAATATTTAATGTTGTGTTCCAGCACCTCCTAAATTTATTGCAGTTGCCTCATAAAATCATCCCACCATCAGATTTTGGGAAATAGTAATTTAATGGGTAAAAGCACTGGACTTGAATTCAGATACATGACTTACAGGCCTTACTCTTAGGCTAACCAGTGAGATGACCTGGACCATCATTTTGTTTCAGTGTTTTTCTTTATCTAAAACAACCATGACACGGTACAGAGCAAGTTGAAAACATACAGTTTGTGTGATCCTCACAATGACTCTTTGAGGTAGGCATTGTAGAACAAGAAGCTGGTTCAGAGCAGTCAGGTTTCTGACTCCTAAAAATCTCACCTCCTAAAATATTCTGTAGTTGACAGTGTTCCAGTATATGATTTCTTATGACTCTTCCAGCTCTAAAGCCTATGATTTTGATCCAGTCCAATCACCTGTCTGATGTATAATCCTCCCAATAAAGAATCATACCCACAACATTCCTTTTTTTCAGTAACAACAGAAACGCTAGTTTCACGAGGTTGACAGATTTGTAATTCTACATTTATCCCAGTAGGTGGCACCAATCACATCCAGGCCTCTAGCCCATAAACGGTGGTAATTCAGGAAACTTTAGGGAGCCATTGGTCTTCTATGGCCCTTAGACAAAATGTACTACCCCTAAATATCAAATGAAAACATTTAAAAATCTGTTAGTGTTTCCCACCATGCTTCATGACACTGGGGTGTATTACTGGCAGCCGTGATTATGCCATATTAAATTCAGTATTCTGCTGCAATATCCGTAACTATCATTCCACTCCGTAAACTACAGGAGCCTCCATTCCAAAAACAGCCACTCTCCACTTCCTCCACAATAGCTGTCTAATTCTGTTTTTCTTTTCTACCACAGATAAATCAGGTGATTAGGACAAGGAATTAAAAAAATCAGGCAGTTGCACAAGGTGGTGATTTTCTTGAAGTGGAAGTACTTAAAAGTGTTCCTGGATAATGTTCCTTTTCCTCTTGTTTCAAAAGAATTGAATTTCACAAACCTGTGGTAAGGAATGGATGGAATGTAATTTTCGACACACCTTCTAGCAAATCAGGGTACAGGCCCTTCTGTTACAGGCATTTCCATGCAGAGGGAGGGTTTTATTTTCCCCCACTGCTCCTGGCCAAGAATTTCTCCTCCCACATCAGTTGTCCTGTGTGCTGGTTGGCTGCGTCACAGTGGTGTGATCGACTTGGTTGGCAAAATACAATCCTCTGTTAATACTGACTTTGTTACACTTCAAGCAACCCCTCTTTGCAAATTCCCTTGAGGCCTAGGTTGCAGCATTAGCATTGTCAGTCTCATCTGCTTACTATACTGCATCTCCTAGTCTTACAGAAAAGCATTTTATGGCCTGGGTGAAGTTTTACCTTTTGGTCTCACAAGTCACATTTGAAGGGATTCTAGATCAGTTGTAAAAAGACAGTTTGACCCAGAGTATATGGCAGCCCTGCCCAGGTTTCTTTAGAGTCAAGAGAGCAGTTCTTGGCCTTTGGCAGTCACCTATCCTAAGAGAGCTCAGGCATGTAACCATCTTTAAATTCAGCTGAGTTTCCCACCACACCTGCTGGTGATCAAAAAAGAGTGTTTTCTTCTGTCATAACAGAACTGGCGATAAAACACTTGATTCTGACACCCTTGCTTTTCTCTCCTCCCCTCCCCTGCCCCCTAGCTCCCTCCCCAACTTTTTTTCCTTGAGCTCTATTTAAGAAGCTGAAGGTTGTATGTGAATATTTTTCTCCTCTTATAAATTCAGATGAAAGCCCAGTGTGGTGGGAAATGAATACTCTTGAGATTTTATTTATTCTATAACTTCCTCTGTTCTGAAAGCAAGTCTTTCTCCCCAGCTTTAACCTTTACTTCACTTTAGCATTACTCTTCCTGATGGCCGAAATACACTCCTGCAGGTGCTGCGAAAGGAAAATAGTAGTGTTAAGCTAAAATTCTAAAAGGCAGGGGCGGAAACCCACAGCTACCTCAAACCTGGGTCCTTGATAAATAGCATCACTCTCAAATACAGGTTTTTTTAAAGCTTTGCTGCAACTTGAACCTTTTCAATGTCAGCGTTAGGTTCATGATATTAGTAGGTCATGAAGTTAATTTCTAAACTAAATCATTCTTTCACTTCTTATAAAACCCCATAGAAGTCCAGGGGAGAACAGAAGTCATATTTCCTAAACATAAATTTTGAAGGTTGAAAAAAATGTAAGCTGTACCGTTATTAATATTATTATTTCTTCAATGAATGACAGTAGATTGTAAACTTTTTTTGCATCACACACTCAGGAGAACAACAGGTTGTCTAGAATAGGGTTGTCATGTTTAGCTAATAGAAAGAAGATGCCCAGTTAAGTGTAAACTGCGGGTAAACAATACCTTTTAATTTA
The DNA here is from genome assembly GCA_006410875.1 of Neotragus pygmaeus. Taxonomy (NCBI): domain Eukaryota; kingdom Metazoa; phylum Chordata; class Mammalia; order Artiodactyla; family Bovidae; genus Neotragus; species Neotragus pygmaeus. The sequence continues at coordinate 475,059 of SJYV01009642.1, read as the reverse complement.
AATATGTTCCGAGTGTTGCATGGGACATACTTATACTAAAAATTATTTGGTGTTTATTGAAATTCACATTTAACTGGTTATCCTGTATTTTAGTCTGGCAACCCTCACCTAGGACAGACTCACCACAGAGCCTGTTTAACCCTATAATTGTCCCTTTTCCCCCTTTTCATTGTCTCCCGTGTCCCTTTCTCTCTGTCTGGGCCTGTCTTTTTTTCTGCCTCCTCTTTCTCATCCCCACCCCAACCTTTATCTTTTGTTTGTTCTCTGCTGTCCACAGTTGGCCATTTTTGAGGAATATGTATCTGGGTTATCAGATATGCACAGATATGTACCTGAGTTATCATCTTCTTGCGTTATTTAAAGGAGGGGTTGGAGGAGATAGATACATGTATATGTAAGAGTGAGTCCCTTCACTGTTCATCTGAAATTACCACAGCATTGTTAATGGACTATACCCCAATACAAAATAAAAAGTTAAAGAAAAAAGTTGTATTGGAAGTATCCTTTTTTAAGTTCACAAAATAAAATTGTTTTTATTTGATGTAATCCTCAAATGATTTTTTTTTTCCCTGTGGGACATGAGCTTTCAAGAGAAAAAAAAAAAAAAAGATTTGCCACCATTTAAAAATACTGCTTGATGAAGTTATTTTCTAAAACATCAATTAAAAAACCCATATCAAGGCCAATACCAGAGTCAGTCCTACAATGATATGATACTGTGCTGAATGCTAACAGACTTGCAACTAAAAATAAAAGTAGGTTTTTTTTTTACTCAAAGAAAGCTCTCATTTTCCTAATCTTCCCCATCAGGTACCATGGACACTACAACTATGAGCAGAGCAACTACCTGCAAAAATGAATCTAATGAGGTGAGAATTACTTTGGTTTTTGAAGTCATTTTAAAGGCTTGAATAGACAGTAGGTATAGAATTTTGGAATGTATTTGTTAATGTACATTTTAATTTAATATTTGCATGGGATTTGCAAAGTGAGTACCAGGAAACTTGGGGTTTTAGCTTTTTTTTCTTCTCTTTGTTCCTGTCTTAGAGAATTCTGGGATCAAAGACCTACACAGAACAACAAAGAGCTAAAGGAAGTCAGTTTGATGACGCAAGAGGGAGGCTCTTTTTTCTGAGGTCAAGACCAGATGAAGTGCTGAAGGATTAGAAGGCTTTCACTCCATTTGCTTTGGATAGATTTAAAGACTAGGCACAGCCATTTGTGTTAATTAAAATCTTTCCAACCTTTGTTTTAGTGCTGTCTTCACTCTCTTTCTCCTCCGAAATGGGTGGAAATGCTAGTTAGATGCTTGGCCTTATGCATGTCATAAATTTAGTCATTTAGAATAAACAGCCTCTGATTATTTTGATAGCTTTTGATTTTTGAAATGACTAGATTCAAACCACATTTTATGTTGTTAACAAGTCCATAAAAAGCTGCTGCTCTCCACCTCTCAGGGCTTCCTCTGGTGCCTCAGGGGTAAAGAATCTGCTTGCCAATGCAGAAGACACAGGTTTGATTCCTGGGTCGGCAAGATCCTCTGGAGAAGGAAATAAAGCCCACTCCAGTATTCTTGCCTGAGAAATCTCATGGACAAGAATTAATGGCAAGAATTGGACAAGATTTAGTGACTAAACAAGAACAACTCCACCTCTGAAGTGTTTAATTCTGGGCAGATCCTCCACTGACAAATGAGCCAAAGTAGTTACAAACTAAAGAAATAATATTCCATAGACTCTTCTTACTCTCTCACCCATTACATCCATTTGCCCTGTTAATACTGCTTCTTAGTTACCTAGTCCTTGAATACCTTCTACCTTCCTGGTACCACTGTTTTTGTTCAGGTTCTTTTTTCCTGCCTGGATTACCAGAGCCTCTAATTTGGTTTCCTTGCTTGGTTTCCAACCCTTCTAATTAACCTTCCACAGCACCACCAAAACTATCTTTTCTAAAAGAGAAATGAGATCATGTCACTTTCCTACTGATTTCCCCTTGACATTAGTGTAAAGTTCAAAACTCCCTCACAAACCACATAATGATCTATCTTCTACCTACATCCCCAACCTCGTCTCCAACTGTAACCCTCTGCCCTGATACATGTACACTGAGCTATACAGAACAGGTTGCAGTTCCCCTGATGCTCCATGAGTTCTATTATCTCTATGCCTCTGCACAGAGTTGTTCCTCTGCCTGAAACAGTCTTCTCTTCTTGTCTGCTTGACCACTGCCTACTGATCCTAAGGGCCAAGTTTGGTACCCTTGTTCTATCCCAGTAATTCTCAGTCCTAGTTGTGTTTCAGAAGATCCTTGGGAGCTTTTAAAAATACCAATTCACCAAGCCCCTCTCCAGGTCATTTAAATTATGATCTCTAAGACAGAGGGCAAAAAAGCATCTGCATTTTTTAAAAGCTCCCTAGGAAATTCTAAGGTGCAGTCAGGTTTGAGAATTATGGTTCAGGCTGTCTTACCTCTATCATAGCACTTACCAAACTATGTTGCAATTATTTGTTTACCTAGCCATTGATTTCCTTAACTAAATTGTGAGCTCTCTGAGGCCCTGGACTATGTCTTCTTCATCTTTTCATTTTGATCAATAACAGTACCTGGGGTAAGACCACAGAATGTTAACTGTTAAGTCCCAGGTCTCTTGACACTCTGTGTGTGTCAGTATAATACCACTGGATCATATTGTAGTCCCTGAGATCTTCAGATCTTTTCTTTAATTAAATTGTCATTAATTTCCTATCTTATGTCAGTACGAAGAAAGTTGACTTGTTACAAAACACTTCATGACCTGTAGGAATCCTCATGTGGTATAATGAGTAAAGTAAGCCAACCAATAAAAATCTTCCCTCTCCCAAGGTCAATTTAAATTTTTAAAGGTCACTTGAAAAGGTGGATTTTTAAAAAATCTGTTTTCAGACTGGAAAACTTTTCACAAAATCATAGAATTTGGGCATTAGATGGAACCTAAAATAAGTATGGGCTTCCCTGACAACTCGGTTGGTAAAGAATCCACCTGCAATGCAGGAGACCCTGGTTCCATTCCTGGGTCAGAAAGATCTGCTGGAGAAGGGATAGGCTACCCCACTCTGGTATTCTTGGGCTTCCCTTGTGGCTCAGCTGGTAAAGAATCCACCTGCAGTGCAGGAGACCTGGGTTGGGAAGATTCCGCAGAGAAGACAAAGGCTACCCACTCCAGTATTCTGGCCTGGAGAATTTCATGGACTGCATAGGGTCACAAAGAATAAAAGAAGTATAAATCTCCATCACTTTTCAGAAGATACTGAAGTTCAGATATGTTGAAAGAGTGTTCAAGGCCCATGGTTAACTGAGGCTATTAAGAGTTAAGCTAATTACCAGAGCCTGGTATTATTACTGCCAATTCACATTCCAGCTTAACTCATATCTTTCCTCTCTTGACCACAAAAATAAGAGGCTCTTCAGTTCTATCAACTGAAAGTGAAAGTCGCTCAGTTCTGTCCGACTCTTTGCAACCCCATGGACTATATAGTCCATGGAATTCTCCAGGCCAGAATAATGGAGTGGGTAGCTTTTCCCTTCTCCAGGGGATCTTCCCAACCCAGGAGAAGCCTCTCTCAATGCGGGAAACTCTGGTTCAACTCCTGGGTCCAGAAGATCCTCTGGAGAAAGGGATAGGCTACCCACCCCAGTATTCCTTGTGGCTCAGCTGGTAAAGAAATCACCTTTACAGTCCATGGGGTTGCAAAGGGTTGGACACGACTGAGTGACTTTCACTTTCACTTTTTCTGTCAACTAAGTTAGCTGAGTAATAATCTACATTTTGTTTCAAGAAAACCACCTCTCTTCTCATTTGGACCCTCTGTACTTTAGCAGTCCTGAAAGATTTTCCAAGCCAGTTGGGTTACGCAGAGCAATAAGAACAAAAATGAGGAATATAAAATCTGATTGAACCACTGAGTACCTTTGATAAGTCATTTAATCTCAAGTTCTTAGATTCCCATTTTAAAAGTTGAATTAAAAGAACACCATTCAAATGTTTTAAAATCATGTTTTTTGTCTGTTTGTTTTTACCATGAAATGAGTTTGGATGAGTATATGACCTTCCCCCACCACACACCTTTTTTTCCTGTTAACCAAAGTATGAAATAAACAATTCACTTGCTAACAGAGATGTATAATTTCTTAACAACTGAACCATTTGCTATCTCTAAACTACTGAAATTGTATGTTCATTATTGTTAGGCTTATCACTTTTACCTCAAGTGCTCCAAATCTTTCAGTTTCTTCAAAACTCAGAACTGAAACGTTATTGCCTTTTATTCTACTGTCTTCAAGACTTCACATCAGATTTTGACTTTCATTTGTATGGCAGTGCAGTGTTATCAATTAGATTGGCTGGCTATGCCTGGGTATCTGCATTTTGATAAGTTCAAAATACAGATCTCAGCTTTGTGGGTACAAATTTATTTGGTCAACTTACCCAACAGATCAAAAACCCATTCAAGATACCCAACATCCCAAGAAAAACACTGATAAATTCAATATTGGACATTCACCGTGGCTCAGATGATAAAGAATCTGCTTGTAATGCAGGAGACCCAGGTTTGATCCCTGAGTTGGGAAGATCCCCTGGAGAAGGGAATGGCTACCCACTCCAGTATTCTTGCCTGGAGAATTCCATGGACAGAGGAGCCTGGAGTACTAAAGTAGGCTACAGTCCATGGGGTCACAAAAGGTCTGACAAAACTGAGCGACTTTCACTAGTTTAAATCACAAAGAGGGCTATACCTCCCAATATGGTTGAAATATGCCTGTATTTAGGGCATTCCCACCTCAGAATCAAATTGTTAGAGAAACTGAATTAGTAATCAGAAAATATTGATGACACTGAAACATTAACACTTTTATTTATATTCAAAATATTCCAGTTACGCTTCTTGGAGAATAAAACTGATACTCTTGACTGTACTTAGGAGATAGGTTTCCATTTTAAGTTCAGCTGAGGAAAACTCTATCCCCATCAGCAAAATGTTTAATAACCATAATCTTGGGCAGTACTATTTTTGTGGTTTATCTCATTTCTTCTACCTTGACAATCTAGCTATTCAAAGAATATTTGCTAACATTTCACCCTCAAAAGTTGCCTTTTTGCAGTGACCACAAAGTGATTAGTAGTGTTTGTCACACTTCTTTCCTAAGTGAAATAAGGTCGGCAATAGTCTGCAATCTTCATCTTTAGTCCAGAATTGCAGTCATCAAAGAGGGTGAGTGATAGTATGCAACATTTCACCATACACTATTCAATCCAGGCAGAAAAATTTTAACATTGTTTGTGTGAACTCTGGCCACGTGGGTGGTGTCTCCTTTTATAAACAGAGGCTTCTGCAAGCTGTTACAAGCCAAGGCAAATTTCTAACAGCCCCACAGCCCCACTGGTACCTTGGGAGGAGCCTGCATCGCTAGCAATTCCAAGTCCCTACTGCTTCATATGTTCTGTATTTAGTCATCAAATATTAGGAAATGGGAAGAAAACAAGATTCTGTGTTGAAAAGCCATACTTGCTCTGCACCCAATCAATCCCACAGCAGGAGATACAGAGGCAGATAAATATGAAATGTAATTATTACATGGTAAAATGAGATTTTTCAGGACAACTGAAAAATCCATCATTTCTGCTTCCTCGACCAATTCATTTATGCTTGCTAACATTTCAAATTCTACTTAAGGTTCATTTTAAGCTAAAATACGTTACAAACATTCCTATCAACCATATTTCCTCCAATTATTAGCTTGGGAGAAAATGAGGCTTCTTAGGTTAACAAAATTATTTTTTTGTTGCTTTATAGAGACAAAACTATTTTCCTAGGGCAGTTGGGCTCTGATTACATTGAAACCAATAATAATTTAAGAAATTCATGATAAATTTGATTTTTTTAAAAGCTCAATTAAACTCAATCCATGTTCGTGGTTAGCTTTGGGACTACTTTTTCTTTACTTATGTATTATTGTTGTTCAGTCACTAAGTCATGTCTGAGTCTTTGCTACCCCATGGACTGCAGCATGCCAATCTTCCCTGTCCTTTAATGCCTCCAACTTTGCTCAAACTCATGTCCATTGAATGAGTGATGCCATCCAACCATCTTATTCTCTGTCACCTCCTTCTCTTCCTGCCCTCAATCTTTCCCAGCATCAGGGTCTTTTCCAATAAGTTGACTCTTCACATCAGGTGACCAAAGAATTGGAGCTTCAGCTTCAGCACTAGTCCTTCTAATGAATATTCAGGACTGAGTTCCTTTTGGATTGATTAATCTCCTTGCTTCCCAAGGGACTCTCAAGAGTCTTCTCCAGCACCACATTTTGAAAGCATCAATTCTTCGGCACTCAGCCTTCTTTATGGTTCAACTCTCACATTCATACATGACTACTGGAAAAACCATAGCTTTGACTCTACAGATCTTTGTTGGCAAAGTTATGTCTGCTTTTTAATATGCTGTCTAGGTTTGTTACAACTTTTCTTTCAAGGAGCAAGCGTGTTTTAATTTCATGGCTACAGTCATCATCCACAGTGATTTTGAAGCCCAAGAAGAGAAACTCTGTCAGTGTTTCCACTTTTTTCCCACCTATTTGCCATGATTAACTTTTTGGAATGCTGAGTTTTAAGCCAGCTTTTTCACTCTCCTCTTTCACCTTCATCGAGAGGTTCTTTAATTCCTCTTCACTTTTTGCCACTACAGTGGTATCATCTGCATATCTGAGGTTGTTGATATTTTCCCTGGCAATCTTGATTCCAGCTTGTGCTTCATCCAGCCTGGCATTCTGCATGATGTACACTGCATAAAAGTTAAAAGTAAGCAAGGTGACAATATACAGCCTCGACATACTCCCTTCCCAATTTTGAACCAGTCCGTTGCTACATGTCCAATTCTAACTGTTGCTTCTTGACCTGCCTTCAGGTTTCTCAGGAGATAAGGTGGTTTGGTATTCCTAGCTTTTTAAGAAATTTTCCACAGTTTGTTGTGATCCACACAGTCAAAGTCTTTAGCACAGTCAATGAAACTGAAGTAGATATTTTTCCGGGATTCCCTTGCTTTCTCTATGATCCAAGGGATGTTGGCAATTTGATCTCTGGTTCCTCTGCATTTTCTAAATCCACCTTGTACATCTGGGATTTCTTGGTTCATGTATTACTGAAGCCTATCTTAAAGGATTTTGAGCATTACCTTGCTAGCACGTGAAATGTGTTCTTGTGTATACCAGATCCTAAAAACTGAAAGCCTTATAGATAGAGCCCTTCTATGAAATCAAATAGTTTCTGGACACTTAATGTTACTTTTCCATTTAACAAATTCCATTCTCCATTCCCTTATCTAATAATTCCTTCCTTTTCTAGCAAATACTGTCCTCCTCCCCTTTCATCTATACTTTCTTTGAATTAAAGGAGAAAAACCAGTGTTTTCTTTAGAAATAAAAGTGTGTTTCTGGTTTCCTCCTTTTATCAGGTAAGCAGCCATGTAAATAAGTAGTGACTTTGTACATTTGTAAATTGGCAGGACACACAGGGAAGAGCTTCTCTATCTTCTGAATATTAACATGAAAAATTGTGGGTTGTATCAAAGGTATAAATTAGAGTCCACATTAAAGATTAAAATCTATAGTAATGATAGAGAACAATAAGAGGTTTTGTGAGTGTGTGGTTATGCGAGTGTGTGGTTATGCATTTACTTTCTCAACAGTTCTGCTAATTCAGATACTTAAATGGAAGTACAGAACATTTCAAGTTTTTATCACCAGAAATAATCTTAATTCTCAGCTGATATCTTAGTTTAAGTCCTTTCTGACTAACCTATCAAGGCACTAACCTAACGTATGCTTTCCAGAGCCATCCTCCCTTGATCTTAGTCCTTTCAGTAGCGGTTCAACTGATGCTGATCTTCTGGGTGAGTACATTACTGAGGCCTAACTAATCAGAAGGTGCTATTCCCTTTGCCTTAGTATTTTGGGATGAAGGCATGACCTTAACCTGTGGTTTCTAAAACTTTGACCTCAGGACCCCTTTATACTCTTAAAAATTATTGAGGACTCCAAAGAGCTTCTATTTAAGTAGGTTATACCTACTGATATTTACTATACTAAAATTTTAACATATATGAATATACAGACATAGTTCATTATCTATCAGAGTGATGATGTCACTACACATCATGTAACCTCTGGAAAATTCTACTGCATCTAGTGAGAAAGAAAGAGGGGAAAGACACATAATGGCTTACTGCTAGTATGAAAATACTTTTGACTTTGTAGACCTTCTGAAAAGGTCTTGGAATCTCCAGGTGTCCCTTGATATTCTCAACAACTGCTGATCTAAATTATAACCTACAGAAGCCAATGCATGTCTGAACCTCCTAAGTACATGAGCCAATGCTTTTTAGCTTAAACTACAGTCAGTCACTTGCAAGCAAAAACATTCTCATACATTTGAATTCCCAGTTAGGGACCTCAGCTGAAGAGAATAAGGTGGGGGAAAAGTACAAAGGACTGTGGCACAAAATTATTCATCTGGGCAGCAGAAATATAATATGAAGCCCAAAGAAGGAAAGACTCCAATTTATTTTAATAAACATGGCAGACATTGGAAAACACTGCCCTGCTGCTACTGCTAAGTCACTTCAGTCGTGTCCAACTCTGTGCGACCCCATAGACGGCAGCCCACCAGGCTCCCCCGTCCCTGGGATTCTCCAGGCAAGAACACTGGAGCGGGTAGCCATTTCCTTTTCCAATGCATGAAAGTGAAAAGTGAAAGTGAAGTCGCTCAGTCGTGCCGGACTCTTAGCGACCCCATGGACTGCAGCCTACCAGGCTCCTCTGTCCATGGGATTTTCCAGGCAAGAGTACTGGAGTGGGCTGCCATTGCCTTCTCCAAACGCTGTCCTACTTGTTCCCAAATAAGTGTCATCAAACTCCATGAGAAATTGAGTCTTCTCAGTTTCACTTCACTAAAAGATAACCAGGGCACCAGAACTGAAATCAAAATGTCAGTTTCATTAGTGTGTGTGTGCTCAGTCGTATCCAGCTCTTTACAGCCCCCTGGACTACAGGCCACCAGGCTCCTCTGTCCATGGAATTTTCCACGCAAGAATGCTGGAGCGGGCTGCCATTTCTTACTCCAGGGGATATTCCTGACCTACGGATCAAAACAGCATCTTCTGCATTGGCAGGTGGATTCTTTATCACTGTGCCACATAGGACTGAATAAATTTTTCATTAGACTTTGGAAATTCCTAATTTAGAAAACTACTTCTGGAGGAAAAGCATTAAGCTATTTCGGTCAAATATTAAAAATTTCCCCATTATTCTCTATTCTATAGAGCTGTATTTTCTCTAAAAATGTGTCTAATTTCTAAGTCTAAGCTTTGAAAGAAACTTTGGAATGTTCTTTTCTAATAGGCTGAATTTCTGATTTGTAGGATTACACAGTAATTTCATTTACCACTGCCTGTACTAAACAGTGTCCCCTCAAATTTCACATCCACACAGAACCTTGGAATGTGATGTGTGGAAATAGCGTTTTTGGAGATGTGATTAGTTAAAATGTGGTCATACTGGATTAATATGGGCCCTAAATCCAATGAGTGGTATCCTTATGATGGGCAAATAAAAATACACATAGGGAAGAAGGCCATGCAAAGACAAAGGCAAAGACTGGCTGATGCAACTATAAGCCAAGGAATGCCAAGGATTGTAGGTAACCACTGAAAGCTAGAAAGAGGCGAGGGAAGAACTCTCTAGAGCCTTTAGAGGGAGCATGGCTTTGCCAACACCTTGACTTTATATTTCTGGTCTCCAGAACCACAAGAGAGCAAATTTCTGATGCTTTAAGGCACTGGGCTTGTGGTACTTAGTTATGGCAGCCCTAGGAACTAATACATTGCCTAATTCAGTCATTCAAAAATTCATTTGAACTCCATCACACTTCCTCTGAGGAAAATACTATGTTAAAATCAACCAGAGATTCACCTTACATTCATGCTTTTTGAAAAAATTGTGCTAAAAACCTATAACAAAATTTACCATTTTAATCATTTTAAAGTGTACAAAGCAGTGGAATTAAGTATATTCAAAATGTTGCTTGCACCCATTTGTAATCCACTCATTTGTGGCTATTAGACAATCAGGAAAGAGGCAAGAGTAGAATAAGACTTAGCAGAAAAATAATCCATTACCAAATTTTTTCCTGTTTACATCTAGTGCTAATAAGGAGAGACTAACCCTAGAAAAGCCAGTAAAATTTTGCCTTATTACATTGAAAGTGTGACTAACCAGAGGAAACCTATAAGTCCTAGGAGGGCTAAATGTAAATACACCATTACTAAAAAAACTCAACTTTTCTTCATTTAGTAATTCATTTTTACTGATAAACTTTCATAACTTTTATAATGAAAATCATTGACAGCCAAATATTTACCCACCTTTTATGTTAATTCTCATTGTAAACTCTTAATTTCATTATTAAAACATCAGGAATGGAGAGAATAAATCCCTGGGCATTTCTAATTCTTTAGGTACAAATCTTTAACTTTTTTACTTTCTCTTCTCTCCCACCCCCTGCCTCTATATGTTCCTGAGATATTTATCAAGGTTTGGAAATACTACTCTCTTTCTACTTTCCAGAAAGCCGCCTTTGCTGTAAACTTGATTCCATGATGAATTCTGAAGAAATGTCACATGGAGTTAAGAAGCATACCCAATATTCATTCAATAACCAGCAGTAAAAGAAAAAATCACATTAGACAGTAAAGTCGCTGGACTTTTCCTGTGTAAATTTTGTTGTGTGTATAAATTTTTTTTACAGATTCCTAAATTCAGCAGAGATGAATACACTTGAGGAAAATTGTTGAAAGACAAGCATCTATTATAATTGTCCAGTTTTATTCTAACATTACTTTTCAACAATTTTAGATGGTTTTAACAAACAAACCTCCATATACTTTAAAAGTCTTCATTCATTTTCACCGTTCCCAATTAAATTTTAATGAATTTCATCATCACTGCTTTTATAGATAAAGTCTCTTGTTTTCTGTTATTTGTGAAACAAAATTGCCAGTTTCTTTCCATGAATAATAACAGAATACTATAAATTGGAAGGGTGCTTATCTACCAATTTATTTAAAGGATATTGAAAAAGGCCCCAATTTAAGGTTGCAGAATCTATAGTGGGCAGAATTAGAATTTCTCTAAAAATACAAGACATTTTAAAATCATTTCAGACTATGGGGCCTTAGAGGGAATAAAGATAGAAAGGTAAAGTAACCAACTATTTGCTTATATTTGTTTGAAATAAAGTAAACATACTTCCCATATATACCTCTCATTTAAACTGGTTCAGAATCCACAAGCTCCCAGGCTCTACGGTGTTAGATTATTATAGGAAGTGGAATCATGATATGGCTTCATTTTTAAGTCCTGTCAAAAATACTAGCAATACATACTCAAAAGTAATTTTGATAATTAATTTTATTCTACCTCAATTCCACCCACCATCTCCTATGTACTCCCATTATTTAAAATGAAATACGTAACAATATGAATCTTCAGTTAGAGATTAGTCCACGTTCTAGTTGGCATAATAAAACTCATATAACCATCAAATTGAGATGTTCATTGTATACAAATGATAATTATACTTTTGGGGGGACATATTTCATTTTTTATGCTTCCCAGTTTTATTATAGTTGAGAAGAAAAATTATACATACATGGGTGTACATAGAAAGAACTAAGACACCGATGTGAAATAGCCACAGGTGATTAATAACGCTTCAAGAAAGACACATGAAGATAAGTGTCAACAAAAGCTATTTTCATGGTAATTTCACATCCCACAAATACTGAAATGAAAATTGCCACCACCAGGGTTCTATTTCCAGTTTTGCGATTGTAGCTCAGGTGGGAAAAACATTCTCTAATCTCATTGTCTATGATTGGTGTTTTTCAACTAAAAGCAGAGCCTCTAGCGAAGAAGCCTGATGCCACAAAACCATGGGACAGCGTGGGGAACAGAAGCCTGTTATTTCTGCCGCAGGCTCCTAAGCTTCGGTAGTGAGGATCCTCCTGTAGGTACAGCCTTTGAGTTGGGAAATCCTCCGGCGGGTCGAGTCGACTAGAAAAGCAAGCGGGAAGATGAGGCAGGACAGGATACCTCCTCCCTCGCTCACCGCGGGCTGTCACAGTAATTGGGGGTTGTGCCACTCACGCAGGTTTCTAAGGCACCTCCAGGCTCCCTGGAGCCCTTTCTTTTCTCCTTCGGGAGAGCGGGCTCCGTAGCCCCAGGAGCCGGCCGGAGTCGCTGACAAACGACCGGGAGCCGGGCTCGGCAGGGGATTGCTTCTGTCTGGGGCTCGGCGGAACCTGCGTTCTTGTCTCGCGCGCACTCGCTCCGCGTTCTCCTAGCCAATCCGGCGCTACTCGCGCGCCCAGGAGCGTTCCCCGGTCCAGTTTGGGCTGGGCCGGCTCCTTCCCGCTCCCAGCACTTCGCAACCTAGCGCTCACTCCTCCCCTCACTCTCCACGAGTTCCACGATTCGCGGTGTAGCTCCGCCCCTGGCCCGAGTCCACCCCCGCAATCTCGGGAGCCTGTGCTCTCCTTTCCCCTCAGTCTCCTGCCGACTAGCCGCGCTGGGTCTCGCGCTCCGCAGAGCGGCACGAGTCTCCGCCGCCTCGCTCCTACGCCTCCGCGCGGTCTCCCTGGGCAGCCACCGCGTTCCCCGCCCGCAGCTCTTCGCCCGCGACCCGAAGTCGGGGTCCCGCGCCCTGATTCCGCCCCCCCATCCCCCAGCGGACTCGCGCGCTCCGGGCCCGGCCTCTCACTCGCGCAGGCCGCGGAGCACTCGGCCGCCTCCCCCTCCTTCCCTGCTCGGCTCGCGCTCCCCGGGCGCTCACGCTCTCGCGCTCTCCAAAGCGAGCGCGCTCCCGGCCCGCGCGCTCCGGGCTCCGGCTTCTCCCGGCTCCTGTCAGTGCGGTGACTGCGCTGGGAAACATGGCGACCGAGGGAATGATCCTCACTAACCACGACCACCAAATCCGGGTTGGAGTCCTCACAGGTAACCGGGGGAGGAGGTCCAGGACCGCCGCGGCCGCTGTCCCCGGCTTGCCTCAGGCTTCTTGCCTGTGATGACCCTTCTCTGCGGCCTCGGGAGAAGGGAAGGCAGAGGAAGGGGACGGGGAGGGGGGGGGCGTTTTTACAACCGCTAAGAGGTGCTGGGAGGTTGGGGTGTTTCCGCGGGGTCCCCCGGGTGCTGGGGCCGATCCTGTGGATGTCAGGCCCCAGTGCCTTCGCAGCCGAAGTCCTGGGCCCCTGGGGACCGAGGGGCCGGTGCGGCGGGCGCTGCGGGGCTCCTGGCAGGCGACGGGATCCCGGCTCCGCAGTCTGAAGCACGCCGCTCTCGGCTGGCCCGCGCGCTCCCTTGGCTACTGCTTGTCCCAGGGAGGGGGGAAATCCTTTTTCCACCCCCTCCCTCTTTTCCCTTCCCCCTACTTGGGCGGCCCCGCGCTGCTCTAGCAGTGCTTTCGTGGGGCACCGGCCACAGACGACATGGGTGTTCTTTAGGCGAAACTCTGCTCGGGCTCAGGCTGCCCCTCGCGAGCCGGGAATCCCCTTTGCCACCCATGGGACACCCTTCGTTCCCCACCCTGGGAGGTAGGGATCGGCTTGCACCCGGACCTCGGAAAGTGTTTGCATTCTGCCTTCCCAAGTGGAGGGCCCTCTGCCCGCCTCTTCGTTTTCTTAGAGGGAAGATTGTAGCCTGCGACTGGGGATCCAGCCTTTCTACTTGAGAGGGAAGGATTCCCCTACTCGGGCTCTTCTGTCCCCCTCCCTTGTGGGACCTCCTCCCACCCTCCCGAGGCTTGTGAGGAGCGCACTTTTCCCGGGTCGCGTTTCCCTCCCTCACGGAAGCCGTGTGTGCTCTGCATGTCTGATTCCGTTGCGTTGTATTTGGGTAATATCCCTCAGTTCGGCGACAGGCAGTTGCTGCAGGGCATGACTTTTGAGATGAATAGCAAACCGATTTGTAGGGGTTTCTGCTGTGGTTCTATAGTTGGTAAGGTTTCTATGTAATTGAGTGGCGAGGTGGGGGTTAAAGAACTATATTTGGAATCTGAGAGCTTAGTTCGGAGGGAAGGAAATCCAAGACTTACTGATTTTGGAAAAAGAAGCGATGTAGACGGGAATCCTCATGTTCTCCCCTCTCTCCTCCCCCCCGCCCCACCACACACACACACACACACACACTTTTTTTTTTTCCCCTTGTCAAATTCTGACAGGTTGAGACGGAGCTCGAAAAGGGACTAAATTGAATGAGACTTGCTTTATTATTATTATTAGGCAGGGGAAAATCTCTGTCGATAAGATAAAGAATGCAAAGCTTAATTTGGCTGCTGAGTTTTATGAAGAAGATACTCATGGTACCCCTTGTTCCCTTTTAACTAACTGGGTCGTCTTTCTCTGATATTGTTTCCAGATGTTAATAGCAATTTATTGAATTTTCCTAATTGAAAGCCCTAGCGATAGTGAAACTAATCTGAATCTGTTGCAGGGAAGGGAAACCACCTCCCACCCCCACTGTTAGAAGATGCGCTGTTCGCTTCTTTTGGTGCTGAAGCTCTTGCTTTGTGTGAAGCTTCAGTTGTAACTCAGCAATCTTGGCGTTGACATTGCTGATATTTAGAGTCTTTTTGCGGGGTGTAAAATTATATACCGTATATCAGCCCTCAACTCTCACTTTAGAATTTAAAATTAATAGAGTAGTGACTAGAGTAAAGCTTAATAGAAACCAAAGTGTGTCAACTGTCTACGGAAATGAAAGGTCATAAATGTTTTCAAGTTAAACCATAGAGTTTATTTTTTAAACTTTTTTTATTGTTTATTTAAGCTTTCTCTGATAGTTTTATTTATTGAATCAGCTTACCTGAGTCAAGTGACAGTAGATAGCTGTTGTACAGAATGCTTTGAAAGGTGCAGCCCTTATCTGTGTGTCTACACTCCAATAGGGATGACATTGATATGCAAACAAACATTGTATGTAATTACTGTGCTAAAATTGTCTAAATAAATTACTTGTGTGATTGAAAGCTAAATGTAAAAAGTATTCGTTACTCAAATTGATTAGGAGCAAATGTGATTACTTAAAGAGAGAATTTGTTATGTTTATCAGTGGTAAGAAGAAACTGACATTTTTAAGGGGAGTTGAAAGTCAGTTCAGTGGCAGCCTTATAAATGAATATGTTGCTGAGGTTGAGGCTCTTGAGCAGAATAAAAATGTAATGCAAAGGCCCTGGAATGCCTAGGTAGGATAGGTAGGTGGCACAAGCAGAATGTCAATGAAAGAAGATAACTTTGGCAGTGGAATTAAAGACAATAGATTGTCAAACTATCTCATGAAAATGAAGTACAGTAGTTTAGGGGGAAGTCTAGGGTCAGGAATAAGGATATAGCTGAAGGAGTGAAAAGGAAGGTGCACATTTTGGAGAAATAGTAAAAGAAGACAGTAGGATTTGGTGATAAAATGGATATTTGAGGTCAGAAATAATTCAGAGAGATTTTTACTTAAAATTATTGAAACAAATATTGTCTTCTATGTTAGAGCCTGGAAACATGGAGAAGAATCAGAGAAACAGCACCAGCTCTGTTTGTGAATAGTGGATTTTACTATGAATAGCTTAATATTTATGATCTTAACANCCTTGTCAAATTCTGACAGGTTGAGACGGAGCTCGAAAAGGGACTAAATTGAATGAGACTTGCTTTATTATTATTATTAGGCAGGGGAAAATCTCTGTTGATAAGATAAAGAATGCAAAGCTTAATTTGGCTGCTGAGTTTTATGAAGAAGATACTCATGGTACCCCTTGTTCCCTTTTAACTAACTGGGTCGTCTTTCTCTGATATTGTTTCCAGATGTTAATAGCAATTTATTGAATTTTCCTAATTGAAAGCCCTAGCGATAGTGAAACTAATCTGAATCTGTTGCAGGGAAGGGAAACCACCTCCCACCCCCACTGTTAGAAGATGCGCTGTTCGCTTCTTTTGGTGCTGAAGCTCTTGCTTTGTGTGAAGCTTCAGTTGTAACTCAGCAATCTTGGCGTTGACATTGCTGATATTTAGAGTCTTTTTGCGGGGTGTAAAATTATATACCGTATATCAGCCCTCAACTCTCACTTTAGAATTTAAAATTAATAGAGTAGTGACTAGAGTAAAGCTTAATAGAAACCAAAGTGTGTCAACTGTCTACGGAAATGAAAGGTCATAAATGTTTTCAAGTTAAACCATAGAGTTTATTTTTTAAACTTTTTTTATTGTTTATTTAAGCTTTCTCTGATAGTTTTATTTATTGAATCAGCTTACCTGAGTCAAGTGACAGTAGATAGCTGTTGTACAGAATGCTTTGAAAGGTGCAGCCCTTATCTGTGTGTCTACACTCCAATAGGGATGACATTGATATGCAAACAAACATTGTATGTAATTACTGTGCTAAAATTGTCTAAATAAATTACTTGTGTGATTGAAAGCTAAATGTAAAAAGTATTCGTTACTCAAATTGATTAGGAGCAAATGTGATTACTTAAAGAGAGAATTTGTTATGTTTATCAGTGGTAAGAAGAAACTGACATTTTTAAGGGGAGTTGAAAGTCAGTTCAGTGGCAGCCTTATAAATGAATATGTTGCTGAGGTTGAGGCTCTTGAGCAGAATAAAAATGTAATGCAAAGGCCCTGGAATGCCTAGGTAGGATAGGTAGGTGGCACAAGCAGAATGTCAATGAAAGAAGATAACTTTGGCAGTGGAATTAAAGACAATAGATTGTCAAACTATCTCATGAAAATGAAGTACAGTAGTTTAGGGGGAAGTCTAGGGTCAGGAATAAGGATATAGCTGAAGGAGTGAAAAGGAAGGTGCACATTTTGGAGAAATAGTAAAAGAAGACAGTAGGATTTGGTGATAAAATGGATATTTGAGGTCAGAAATAATTCAGAGAGATTTTTACTTAAAATTATTGAAACAAATATTGTCTTCTATGTTAGAGCCTGGAAACATGGAGAAGAATCAGAGAAACAGCACCAGCTCTGTTTGTGAATAGTGGATTTTACTATGAATAGCTTAATATTTATGATCTTAACACTCCACACACAATGAAAACCTACAAAAATAAAAACATTTTGCACAATTTTGTCTTGTATAACTACCAAGTATTGGAATTTTACTATGTAAAATTATTCTTTACTGAACTTAAACAGATACTATAACTTCATACTTAAGAAAATTGAATTGAGGCCACATTTGAAACCATGTTTCTTGAGTCATAATTTGTGGCTCTCTTAAAGGTGGAGGGCTTGTTTTATAAAATACCCTCTTCGTGTTTCATAATAGTGATTTTAAGTAATTTATCTAAGTCTGTTTTAGAGAAGTTTTACATATTTTAGAGGAAATACACACATTTTACAATATGTTAGTATTTTGGTGAATTGTGTTGTCATTTCTAAAATCTTTAATTGACTTCTTTGTGACATCTTTGATAATCTCTTGAAAGATAATTTTTGTACCATTTTGAAACTTTTCATTTTCTAGATGTTTTTGTAATCCTATCTCAGCTATAAATTTGGGAAATATGGTACGCAGCTATTGAAACTTATCAAATTGATTAACTGTTAGAATTTTGAAAGAATATAGAAGGAAAATATTTAGCAACGGCATTTCTTTTTTGTATTACTATCTTGAATCATTCAGAACTTGGAAATCAGTATGATAATTAATGTAACATGGATATTTTAGTTACATTATTTTTTTGGTCAGGAAAAAGGGAACATTTGCATAGGTTATCATGGAAGTATTTTATGTTGAAGATTATTGTCCATCTGTGAAAACAGTATCTTTATTAGTAACTTTTTATGTTGATTTGTTAGAAATGAAAGTTATATGATCTCTAGTAGTCCAAGATCTAGTTTTTAATCTATCAATTTCTTCATGGTCTCTAAGACTAAAGACAATGTGATGATGAATAACATGAGGCAAGTAAACAAGTATCTGTTGCTTTGAGACTAGAAATGAGATGTAGGACAGATGTAAGAATTTTTCTTTTATTTTTTTTACAACTTCAGTAGTAATCATACTTACAGTCAGCCTTAACAATTACACAGCAGGTTCACTGTATCAAATGTGTCACTTTTCACCTTTTTTCCCCCCTATTTCTGAAGAAGCTGTTTATTAAGGAAGTAGACTACTTCTACCTCTATAAGCTCCATGGAAACATCAGGAAAGTAGAGTACATGTGTGTTTGTGATACAGGAATAGATTATGCTCCGTTGGCTGTTTAATATCCTATTTAGCTAGCCACTGCTGATGTTTGGTATACCAGAGCACTTAATAATAATCCATTACCTAAATTCTCACTGATAGTGACATGGATGAGAAAAAGAGGCAAATTTTTAGGAAAGGGCATTTTAAAATCATGAAGTGAAGTTGCCCAGTCGTGTCCGAGACTCTTTGTGACCCCATAGACTGTAGCCCACCAGGCTCCCCCGTCCATGAGATTCTCCAGGCAAGAATACTGGAGTGGGTTGCCATTTCCTTCTCCAGGGGATCTTCCTGACCCAGGGATCGAACCCTTTAAAATCATGGTTTTGCTCTAATAGTATACATTTTATTGCACTAAGTTGTAGATTTGTAATCAGTAAGAGATATTAGACATATGTAAGACTAGATAATAGAGATTAGATAAAAGACTAATTGTAAACTAGAAACTAAAATATTAGTTACATTTAGGGAGTATTTCAGTCATTTATAACTAAAATCAACGTATTAAAAAACAAGTTCTAAGCCAAGGATTTAATAATCATATGACTCTGGAATTGTTCAGTCATTTATTTCATTTCATTCCTCATGCCTATCTTTGTATATTATGTGTGTCATTATTATTTTCTGAAAAGCCCACTTATTGATAAAGATATATAAATATATCTTTTGAGAATAAATGCTGTCATTAAGTAAGGCAAATCACTATCGCAAACAAAACCTGTATCCTACAAAATGGAATTGTGTGTACAGTCAGGCATACCAATATTGATCTATATGACTGTTATTAAAAAGAAGCTTATTTCTCAAATTAGGTCATTCCTTCATGAATTTCTGATTGGAAGCAATGTATTAGTGATTAAGAAATCATTACATTAGATACTATTGAATACATTTAATACTATTACCTTTGATCAAAGACTTTATAAACTAGTAGTACACAAACTTAGTTAAGAGTTTTAACTGTATTAAAGATACTTATGATTATTTGACTGTAACTGGGATATGTGGTGGAGAATCAGCAGCCTGTTACTGGGAAGGAAATGATGAATGAATCTTTTTCCCTTACTGGTGATAGATTCCTGGTTAAGGTGAATGGGGTGCTGTTTTGAAATAGTGTAATAGATAAAGTTTACATTTGGCAACTGTAAGTAAGATTGAAAAACTAAGCTTATTTGGAATTTGAGATGTTAAAATAAGGAAATCCTGAGAAAGAAAATAATGAAACCACAAGGGATATCTTCCTTCACATCTAGGCAGAGAAGAAAAACAGATTATTTAACTTGTTTAAAAGTAATTGGATCTATTGTTAATATGAATAGCATGCAACCTTACTTAATTTTTGAGTGACCTCTGGGAAGAGCGAATGTCTAATGAGTTATTGTGATGTAGAGATTCCATCCAGGTGGTTTAATGAGTTTATAAATGAATTTGTACTTAATCAGTTTAAACTGAGTATGTAGAACTGCTTGAAGATGTTGTAATTAAACAACTGCAACAACTTTTACAGTAGTTTTGCCAGGAAGTATACATTTTGAGCAGAGAAGGCAATGGCACCCCACTCCAGTACTCTTGCCTGGAAAATCTCATGGATGGAAGAGCCTGGTGGGCTGCAGTCCATGGGATCGCTAAGAGTCGGACACGACTGAGCGACTTCATTTTTTCTTTTCACTTTCATGCATTGGAGAAGGAAATGGCAACCCACTCCGGTGCCTAGAGAATCCCAGGGACAGGGGAGCCTGGCGGGCTGCCGTCTATGGGGTCCCACAGAGTCGGACACGACTGAAGCGACTTAGCAGCAGCATACATTTTGAAAAAACGGAGTTAAATTTACTATGCTTTAAAAAAATGTCCTCATTTGAAAAATAAAGAAGCAAGGAAATGTGAAAGGAGCATTACACAATTTGTGCCGTTTCTCCAAGTTGGGATACATGACATTGAACACAGATACTCTAATGATTCTAAGCGTTAGAATCTAAGTTATGGAAACAAACATAATAATTCCTGAAATATCGATTTCCTGAAATATCAATTTTTAGATCAAAATTGATCTAAAATATCAATTTTAGAATGTAGTATTTAAAGCATTTTACTACTACAGTAAGCATGAGTAAATCAGGCACGAATGTACAATTTTGAAGGAGCTTTTAGATAAAATTAAACTTCAAAGAAATTTCAAGTGAACCTGTTATGTAACTCCAGACCTCATGTTTTTCTGTTATTGGTGCCTTGGTGAGGAAAAATTAAGGAGCGCGGGGCCATAGCAAGAACTCTAGAAGACTCATTATCTAATGCTAGTCTGGCCAGTGAAGTTCTGTAACTCTCTCAGCTTTTCTCACTATTAACATGAAGGAGACTCTTATGGCAATATATGTTTCTGTCCTTTAATATCTTGACTAGCTGGAAAGAGAAATGTTGGATAGCAGGCTTAGGGTTTTTTTTTTTTTGTCTTTTTAATGGGAATCATTATGGGGGAAGGGTAGATTATACATTGAAAATACAAGAGAATAAGAAATGGAAGAAAAGATGAAAAATTTCAGTGATTACATTGTCAGTATAAGCCTAAGGGAAAATATTTAGATTTTTTTTTCATTTAGAAGTTTTTGTGGTATCACCCACAAAATTAACAGTGGTTTCAGTTTTACATTTAATTTCAAACTCAGCTCACACTTCATTTCCTCAGCAGAATATTTCCTAGGAATTATTCTCCGTGATGATGTCTTTCTTTGTTTTCTTGTAATGTTTATAAATGTTGCTATATCCTATAATCATGTACATGTGGGAGGCTGCAAGATATAGTTTAAAGGAAAAAAAAAGACTTTGGAGTCAGACTTATATTTCAAACTCTGATTTGCCCTTTATTTTGGGAAGCTCATTTTACCTTTCTGAATTTCAGTTTCCTTCTCCAGAATGAATGTAGNTGGGAGGCTGCAAGATATAGTTTAAAGGAAAAAAAAAGACTTTGGAGTCAGACTTATATTTCAAACTCTGATTTGCCCTTTATTTTGGGAAGCTCATTTTACCTTTCTGAATTTCAGTTTCCTTCTCCAGAATGAATGTAGTGATGCTTACTTCACAGGGCTGTTAAGAACTGAGATGATGTATGTGAAAATTCTACCACATATGTCTAACTTGAATTATACAGTCAACTCTTTAACAATGTGGAAGGGGTGAGTAGGGATACCATCACTTACCCCCACTTGCCTCGCAGTCCACAACCGGAAAGCGTTGTAGTCTGTCTTCTCTGATTCTCCCCTGTACAAGGTTCTGTCGATTGAACCAACCTTGGATCATGTAGTACTATAGTACTTACTCAAAAAAAAAAAAAAATCCTAGGTGTAAGTGGATTGGTGCAGTTCAAACTATTATTTTTCAAATATTAATTGTGTACTCAATAAACTTCTTTCCCCTTCATATGCTATTTTGGTGCAATTTGCTAATAGCTTTATGTATAAACATCTTGTTTAAAGTAGATTTTACAGTTTTTGAAACAGGTGATTGTGTTCTTCACTTCTTTGCCCTTTTGTTATAGGATCTATTACTGGAGTATTTCATCAATATTAATGAAGTATCAATGATGTTAAAAAAGAAAAACTAGATGGTGTGACACTTAGTTGTTTAGGAAACAGTAGCTCAGCAATGTTTAGATAAACAACAACTTTACTATTATTACTAAAAAGATAGTTCAGGGTAAGTGGAGTGGGGTGTAGTATTTTTCCATACATTTATTACTGTTGACAGGATGATATCACTGATGTGTATTTGAGATATTTCATACTATCAAATTTAATATTTATATAGTTTTATTTTTTCTTATGTGTTTATGTATTTTCAGATTTTTATATAATTAAGTTGATAGGCATAATCTGTGTAAGAGTTATTTTAGAGTAGTTTTTTAAACTTATTTTAAAAAATTAAAAATTGAAATTATAGGTGAAAGATTCTGAAAATGCTGTTATTTTGAAAGTTAATTCTGATAGACAAAAAAGCATAAAATGAGAGTCAAAAATTCTACATCTTTTACTACTTTTAAGACAATGTAACTGCATTTTATCTGAATTTCCTTAGCTTTGAATGGGAGAAATTATGCTCAGCTTGTCCAGTTACTGTGAGGGAGATAGAAAGCAGTGTATCCAGTACTCAGTGCCTACTACTTGCTTGACTTGTGCTAAAGTGAGAAGCACCACAGTGAGCAAGACAGACACAGTCATCCTCTTGGAGATTATATTTTAGTACCAACACGAACATGCTATTTAGTCAAGTTAGATTCTGACAAATCATATTTCGTTTATGCTGCATTTCGAGGAATAAAGTGCTTCTGTATTTTATTTGATGTGGATAAGTATAAGCACCAAAACTTTGATACAAATTTTTAAACCATTACACATTTTCTGCTAAGATCGAAAGTATTGAACATAATTTAATTATCTTATTTAATCAGGTTTAAGTAATTATAGCTAACATCTGTTGAGTTTATATATATATATATATACACACACACACGTATTTATATGGCATAAGTATGTCCTGTTTGTGCTTAGCACTTAGCACATGTTATTTACTCTTTATAGCCTTTACAAGGAAATAAATTATTCCTTTTTATTCTGCCTGAGAAATAGAGGTTAGGTAACTTGCTTAAGGTTGCACCTGTGGCCCTGCCAGAATTCAAGCACAGGCCCGACTGTACTCTGAGCAATTATATTTCTGTATTCTATTCTGAATACCTTTTATTGTGGTGTATGGTACTATGGTTCTCTATTGTGTTTTCTTTTCTGCTGTTACTTTACACACTTGCCCCTTTCCCTACTTCTAGCTTCTCATCTGCAGTCACTGGTAGACTATGGAGCATAACTAACCAGTACAACGTTTCATTAGGCCCATACTGTGTCTTTACAAAAAAGTATCTTTCTGATATTACAAAAGACATTTTATATTAACCTGTATTTTCAGTTTTTTAAGATCAGCAATGCTGTCATCTCTTCCCATAGGACAGCAGTTGGTTAGAGTAGCTGTCCTCGTGAGATAGGGCATGTATTCTCCAGTTTCCCATAATTCCCACTTAACCTGTTTGTTACCTGCCTTGCCTGGTAGGTGTTTGAGTTTGTGATCTTTACTCATATGTATTCTGTACCTTCCTCTTTTTTCATCATAGTTTGGACAACTTTTCATGTTAGTGGAAATAATAGCACAGGGTTAATTGAGAGTTACCAAGTATGAGATAATTTTCTAGAGCCTGCCATAGAACCTATTAATTTATTTAATCCTCATCATAGTATCAATATCACCACTTTACATTAGAAGAAATTGTAGCAGAGAGAGATTAAGTAATTTGCTCAAATTACTGTAATAAGAGGCCACATTGAGAAAAGGCCAAACTGTGAGTTGAACTGTTCCTAGGGCTTCCCTGGCAGCTCGGACAGTAAAGAATCTGCCTGCAGTGCAGGAGATCCGGGTTCGATCCCTGGATCAGGAAGATCTTTGGGGAAGTGAACGGCTACCCACTGCAGTATTCTTGCCTGGGAAACTCTGTGGACAGAGGAACCTGGCGGACTGTAGTCCATGGGGTCGCAAAGAATCAGACACGACTGAGTGACTAAGCACACACACACAGGCTGTTCCTAGAGTAAAGCTCTTAACCAGTACAGTATATTCCTTGGCATTTAATAGTTCATAGAGATGCACGTGTTTCTTTTTAATGTTTGTTATATATCATCATAGGTTTCACTATATTTAATCAATCCTCTATTGATGGACATAGAGGTTTCTAATTTTTCATGTGTCAAATGCTGTAGATGATAACATGGTACATTTATTATTGCATATTTGTGAGTTTTTTAAAATGTAAGATTAATTACTGTAAATATAATTTTTGGGTAAACAGTATCTGCTTTTAAAAATTTTGATAAAAATTACACCCTTTTTGGAAGACAAGTTTGTACTAATTGTAATGAATATTCTCACCTTCATTTGGTATTATCTTTTTAATCTTCATGAGTTCTTTTGAGATACAACTCTTTCTTGAATTATATACATATATTAGGAGTCCCGAGTTGCTCAGCAGTAAAGGATCTGCCTGCAGTGCAGGAGACGCAGGAAATGAGGGTTTGATGTCTGGGTTGGGAAGATCTCCTGAGGGCGGAAATGTCAACCCACTTCAGTATTCTTGCCTGGAAAATCCCATGGACAAAGGAGCAAAGGGGCCATGAGGACTACAGAGAGTGGCGGATGGGGGGTCTGGGGGTTTTTGAGGGTGTCACAGAGTCAGGTAGGACTGAGCGACACAGCACAGCACATGCATGTGACAGGAAGATCTTGCTAGTTTTTGCAACAGCTCTTTTATATTGCTTTATTTAAAGTTTTGTTCAGTTATGAGTCTTTAGTTTCCTTTTTCTTCAAATGATCCCTTCCAGTGTTTCCTAAGTTGTGTTCTAGTAGCACTTCTTTGGGAAATGTTATAATAGGTATGATATTGAGAGCTTTTAATGTGGTTAAATAAATTTGGAAAGTACTGTATAATATATCCCTTCTTATGGAGATTAACACGACTGAGCGACTTCACCTTATGGAGATTAATAGTATACTAGAGCGACTTCCAGTACTCTTGCCTGGAAAATCCTATGGACAGAGGAGCCTGGTGGGCTGCAGTCCATGGGGTCGCTAAGAGTCAGACACGACTGAGCAACTTCCCTTTCACTTTTACTTTCATGCATTGGAGAAGGCAATGGCAACCCACTCCAGTGTTCTTGCCTGGAGAATCCCAGGGACAGGGGAGCCTGGTGTGCTGCCTTCTATGGGGTCGCACAGAGTTGGACACGACTGAAGCGACTTAGCAGCCGCAGCAGCAGAACGACTTCACTTTCACTTTTCACTTCATGCATTGGAGAAGGAAATGGCAACCCACTCCAGTATTCTTGCATGGAGAATCCCAGGGATGGCGGAGCCTGGTGGGCTGCCGTCTATGGGGTTGCACAGAGTCGGACACGACTGAAGCGACTTAGCTGCAGCAGCAGCAGAGCACATTAAAGATGTGAGTAATACTGCAGTGTGGAACCTGTTGAACATTATTTAGTTTAGTGTTGCCAAAACTTTTTGAAGATGGAATGCTGTTTCAAGACAAAGCAGAATTCTGTTTAACACTTCTTTGGGAAATAATGGTCTTTGTCCTGAAAATGATTTTTTGGATATCTGTATAATGCCTTTGTATTATTAATATTTTAGCTTTTTGCTGTAGAAATAGTGGTTTCCAACAGTAATCGCTACTATGAAAATTAATCCTTTTTTTCTGGATTTGCCTTTAAAATGTGTATGTGTGTATTTCTCAGTTATCATCTCTTTTTTTCTTCCTCTTTCGACATTAAAGGATTGGATGAATGTATTATTTTATTCAGAAAATCTATGATAGCAACAGCTAGTCTTGATTCTGTTACTACTGTATGGGGAAAGAACATTCGAATAAGTTCTATTTTGGATTTTTCCAGTGAGTGTTTGGTATCATTATCTGTAAATGTAAAGATGAAGTGATGCTTTCTAAAGTCTCCTTCAGCTCTAAAATCTTAATAATTTCAATCTCATATTTACCTCGTTTACCATACTCTCACTGCTAGTAGTCACCTTATCTACAGTTTGTTACTGACAGCAAAATTACTGATTTGAAATGCCTTCCTTGCTTCAAACAGGAAAACTGCTGGAAAAAGACACTGACATTCATACCAACTGTAAATGGAAATAATGTCTGTTACTTCCATTGCAGAATATATGCAGTTTTATTTCATTCACTGTCACATGCTACAGAGAGTTCATATTGCAAGACACTGAAAATTTAGAATACAAATTATATACATGTAAGTATAACAACTGATTCACACAGTCAAGCTTAGAAGGGTAATAGTGGTTAAGAGGTTTTGAAATAGTACCTTTTTCCTTTTAAATTTAAATTGTAATGATATGCCAGAGATCTGGAAAGAAAAATTAGCAAGCCCCACAAATATTATGATTATTTTGCTGTTAAATATTTAAAATGAAGCTATTATAAAAATAAGACATATAGCTCAATGAACAGTATTGTGCATTAGGTTCATGCCTGGGTTTATACCTGAGTTAAGTGAAGTTTTCAGAATTACTTCTGTAAGCTTCAATTTTCTCATCCCGTGAAATGAGGAATAATCCATTGGTTGCCCAAGAGGGTTGTTTTGGTAAGTGAAATAATAAGTGTAAATGTTGAGTGAGTGTATCCACATAATAAATAATCGTTACATGCTTGTTATATTTTATAGTAAATTTGAGTCTAATTACCATTACAAATATGATAATAGAAAGCAAACAATGTAACATTTAACTATATGACCCAATCTTGATTAATTTTCATGCTGTTTTTCTGTTTTATCTTATTTAAGGAGAATTATTAAAGATCAATACTATACTGGGGATTTGCTTGATCTAGAGTCTTATTTTCTAGCTTAATTTTGGTGTTGTTAGAGTCAGAAAATGCTGTTTGTAGAATGATAACTAAGGATAAATATTTGAGATTTTTGAGGCATAGGTTTAAAGTATATATGGGAAACTGCTTCTAATAGTCTCTAAGGCTTGTTAAGATCTGTAGAGAAAATTGCCTCTATATACATATATGTTCGTATTACAGTTATGGGATACTATACTGTAGTTAGGAAGGNAGGGAGGCCTGGCATGCTGTGATTCACGGGGTCGCAAAGAGTCGGACACAACTGAGCGACTGAACTGAACAATTAGTAGATGTTCCACATATTATATTCCTTAGCCCCTCTGTGCTATTTTCCATTAATCAGCTTCCAAGGAAACAACAGTGGAAGTACTTTAAGTTTCTCAAAATCAGTTTGTAGAGATATATAGAGATTGCCAAGCATTCACTGAGAAATTAAAAAGCAAAGGTCATTAAGGGGTCATTTATTAATAGAACTACAATCAAGTATCCAAATCTATTTTTGAATACTACTTAAAGGTCACAGCTTAGGGTTTAGTGTAGCTGGAAATCAAAAACTTCAGTAGAATCCGCCATCAACTCCATCACATTAGAAGCACTTATGAGCACCTATTAAACATGTGATAACACTTTATGTGTATTCGTGAATGTCTCTACCGTGACTACATGGAACACTTTTCTGATCCATCCTAAGTACAGTCAGAGTACTCACTGGACTTCTAGTATAGGTGAAAAATAAAATAAAATGTCTCTAAAAAAATGTTTTGACTCATTAAGTGAAATGGGATCAAAACCAGATGGATTTGGCGGTGGGCTCATTGCCCTGGTTCTCGGGCTGCTTCAGAGCAGTGCCAGCTCAAAGAGGGGATGATCAATGTCACACACTCCACACTTCAGGCACTAATAGATCTTTGGCTCCAGATTTCCCGGAGTTCGCAGGGAATGCCAGAACACACATACTGTGAGAGAAGCATTTTGGAAGCATCCATGTAGGCCAAAGAAATGAAGAATTGCCTTGAGCACCAAATAGCTCAGGCAACAGCTGTTTCATATCGGACAGTGATTAGGATCAAACTCTTTCTTCTGCACAGTGACTACCACACATACACACACACACACACACACACACACACGGTCATCTTAAGGTGTAACATGGGCATCAGCATCTTATAACAGAAGTTATATATGTATCCACTCAACATTACATGGACTTTGAAGAACCAACAGGCTTGCTTAAACCTGGTTAGAAATTTACACAAACACTTAACACTTACACCCTCTTCACTGCACTAGTCAACAAATGTTTAATGGATATCTTTCAGGCTCTAAATGAGCCTGTCATTCTGCTGCTTAGGCACTGGAATACAAATGCAAATAAGACATATAGGATCCTTGCCTTCTAAAGGCTTATTATCCAGCAGGGAATCCAGATCAATACACGGGTAAACTATCCAACAGATATTTTTGGAGCTACAAACAGGAGGACATAATACTCCTCCAACATGGAACTAAAGACACTTCTGCCTCATCCTGGGAGGCTTCACATCTCATGAGGCTACTGACCAAGCTACTCTTACAATGCAAGCTAAATCAGTACCTCTGTAGTAAGAGCTATGAAGATGGCATTTTTTTTTTTTACTTTATTTTACTTTACAATACTCTATTGGCTTTGCCATACATCGACATGAATNGGCTGCAGTCCATGGGGTTGCTGAGGGTCAGACATGACTGAGCGACTTCACTTTCACTTTTCACTTTCATGTATTGGAGAAGGAATGGCAACCCACTCCGGTGTTCTTGCCTTGAGAATCCCAGGGACGGGGGAGCCTGGTGGGCTGCCGTCATGGGGTCGCACAGAGTTGGACATGACTGAAGTGACTTAGCAGCAGCAGCAGCAGCAGCAATAGAATCTTTTAATAAATAAAAATTCTATTATTAATGAAGTTCAATTTATTAAACTTTATTTTTATCTTTAGTGGATTTTTGTGTCTTACTTAAAAAGTCTTTGCCTATTATAGGATCATCAAAATATTCTCCAAAATATTCTTGAGCTTTATTGCCTTCCCTTTCACTTGAAGTTCTGATACATTTCAAATTAATTTGTATGAATTACATGAAGCAGAGATCAAAAATTTCTTTTAAAACATATGATTATTCAGTTGATCTAGCACCATTTTTTGTAAAAAAAAAAAAAAAAAGTCCTTTCCCCACTAAATTTATAGAGTACCTTTGATATAGGTCAGACAGATTTGTTCCTAGAGTGTTTCTGTTCCATTGATCTATTTGTCTGTCTTTGTACCAGTGTTACCATATCCTAATTACTATAGCTTTATACTAAGTCTTGATATCTGGTAGTATAAATTCTCTAAAGTTTTTCTTCAACTTTGTTTTGGGGGGGGAGGTTGTACTCCATCATTTGTATTATCATATGTATTTAGAAACAGATTATAATTCTAAAAATCTATAGGTATTATGACTAGGATTGTATTGAAACTGTAGATCAGCTTTCAGGAATTGGCATGTTACAATATAAAGTCTTTCATTCTTTTATTGCGTTTTTATACTGTTTTGTCAGAAAGTGGTCCACTGAAGAAGGCAATTGAAAACCACTCCAATCATCTTGCCTTGAGAACCCCATGAACACTATGAAAAGGCCAAAAAAGATATGATATGGGAAGCACTGCCATTAGTGTCCAATATGCTACTGGGGCAGAGTAGAGAAATAGCTCCGGAAAGAATGAAGAGGCTGAGCCAAAGTGGAAATGACAGTCAGTTGTGGCTGAGCCTGGTAGTTAAAGTAAAGTATGATGCTGTAAAGAACAGTATCGCATAGAAACCTGGAACGTTAGGTCCAGGAATCAAGGTAAATAGGATGTGATCAAGCCGGAGATGGCATTGACATTTTAGGAATCAGTGAACTAAAATGGACGGGAATGAGTGTATTTAATTCACGTAACAATTGTATCTGCTATCTGTGGGCAAGAATCCCTTAGAAGAAATGGAGTAGCTCTCATAGTTAGCAGCAGAGTCTGAAATGCAGTACTTGAGTGCAATCTCAAAAACAACAGAATGATCTCTGTTTGTTTCCAAGGCAAACCATTCAGTATCACAGTAATCCAAGTCTATGTCTCAACCATTAATGCCAAAGAAGCTGAAGTTGAATGGTTCTATGAAGACCTACAAGACCTTCTAGAACTAACACCAACAAAAGATATGCTTTTCATCATAGAGGATTGGAATGCAAAAGTAGAAGGTCAAGAGATACTTGGNGTATCACAGTAATCCAAGTCTATGTCTCAACCATTAATGCCAAAGAAGCTGAAGTTGAATGGTTCTATGAAGACCTACAAGACCTTCTAGAACTAACACCAACAAAAGATATGCTTTTCATCATAGAGGATTGGAATGCAAAAGTAGAAGGTCAAGAGATACTTGGAGTAACAGGCAAGTTTGGTCTTGAAATACAAAATGAAGCAGAACAAAGCTAACAGGGTCTTCCCTGGTGGCTCAGATGGCAAAGCATCTACCTACAATGCAGGAAACCAGGTTTGATCCCAGGGTTGGGCAGATCCCCTGAAGAAAGGAAAGGCTACCCACTCCAGTATTATGGCCTGGAAAATTCCATGGACAAAGGAACCTGGTGGGCTACAGTCCATGGAGTTGCAAAAGTCAGACATGACTGATGCAACTAACACTCANACATTCAGAAAACAAAGATCATGGCATCTGGTCCCATCACTTCATGGCAAATAGATGGGGAAATAGTGGCAGATTTTCTATTTTGTTATGACCAACCTAGACAACACATTAAAAAGCATACACATTACTTTGCCGTCAAAGGTCCATCTAGTCAAGGCTATGGTTTTTCGAGTAGTCATGTATGGATGTGAGAGTTGAACAGTAGTCATGTAGGGATGTGAGAGTTGAACAAGAAAGCTGAGCACTGAAGAATTGATGCTTTTGAACTGTGGTGTTGGAGGATACTCTTGAGAGTCCCTTGGACTGCAAGGAGATCCAACCAGTCCATCTTAAAGGAAATCAGTCCTGAATATTCACAGGAAGGTTTGATGTTGAATATGAAACTCCAATACTTTGGCTACATGTTGCAAAGAACTGACTCATTGGAAAAGACCCAGATGCTGTGAAAGATTGAGGGCTGGAGGAGATGGGGATGACAGAGGATGAGATGGTTGGATGGCATCACTGGCTTGATGGACATGAGTGTGAGTAAACTCCAGGAGTTGATGATGGACAGGGAAGCCTGGGATGCTGCAGTCCATGAGGTTGCAAAGAGTCAGACATGACTAAGCAATTGAACTGAACTGAATATCTGATTTCTTACTGCTACACCATTCTCTTTCCCCAGTAGCCCCTTATTCCCACCCATTTACCATTTCTTCAAATTCTACTCAACCTTTGTAAGTCAAGCTTATACCCCATGAAGTCATTCCTGATCCCCCAAAGAGAATCTGAGTGCTCTGTCTAGACTAGCAGAGATTTTTGTTCCCTTATGGCATGAATCCTACTTTGCTATGCATTTAGAGTTATCCTTGTCTGTTTCCACTTTCTCTCTGTAGACTCTGGTGCATTCCTTGAGTGCATCAACCATGTCCTCCTGTTCTTCTTTGTGTTTTATCCACTAGCACCAAGCATAGTGGCTGGTATGTACAAGGCTTTCAATATATTTCATAGAATGAATGAGTGAATAAATGACTTGCAGGAGAGCTCAGTGCTGATCTCAGAGAATTTTCTCATTTCTGGCCCCTAGATTATAAACAAGGTCATATTACAAGTCATGGGTCTTATTTTGCTATATATCATGCCAAATTTCTCATTAGTCAGGTGTCTACAAACATATTTCCTGTGTGTTTCTTTTTCCCCATCCAACTGTGAACTAATGCCATGATGTAGGGGAAAGAATCTGGCCTGGATACGGCTTGGGTTTGAATTCTGATATTACCTGTTACCTATTCTCTGTGAATCTAGGACAGTTCACTTGCCCTCTCTGCTCTGTAAATGGGAGTGTCCATCTCCAGTGCTGCTGGGAGGCCCCAGAAAGATATGGAGTGTACAGTTTATGCAGTATTCTTTTTTTTTTTTTTGCAAAAATAGACTCTAGAGTCAGGTGAGGCACTGTCATTAATGAGGCAATTAATCTGGTTTGAAATAAGGAGATCTGGATCCTGTCCTGTTTGGACCAGGCTGCTTTTTAATCACTATGCTGGCTGCTGCAAAGCTTTGGGGGCATGACTTTGAGTTATGTAGATGACACTTGTTAATGACAGAACAATCTATAGGGGGATGAACTCAGATATGGTGGTGAGTCCAAGGTAACTAGATTGGCTAGTAACAAGTCTGCCTGGAGTTGGTAATGAGATCATCAGGGCAATACTACAGGGAAATAGAAGAGAAAATTGAGTCAAAGTGTTTATTTTCAGGGAGTTGGGGAAGGTGTGTTGCATGTGCTTGTGTGTGTATGTGTCTGAGGGGTGATCAGGGGTCACTAATAGCAATGACTTTTTTTTTTTAAAGCAATGGCTGCTTTGTTTAATTATTTGAAATAATAGCAAACACCATTTGTCATTGAATGTTCATAAGTATATCAGAGATGGGTTGATATTGATTATGATTTAACCATATGCTCTACCTTATTTTATTTATTGAAGTATAATTGATTTGTAATATGGTATTAGTTTCAGATGTACAGGATAGTCATCCAGTATTTTTACAGATTATACTCCATTTAAATATTCCATTTAAAGTTTTTTAAATACTCCATTTAGTTACCACAAAATATTGGCTATACATTGACATGTATCCACTATCATGTGTAAAATAGATGGATGGTGGGAAGTTGCTACGTCACACAGGGAACCCAGTCTGGCATCTGTGATGCCCTGGAGGGGTCGGATGAGGGGAAGGGAGGGAGGCTCAAGAGGGAGGGGATACGTGTATAATTATGGCTGATTCACATTGTTGTATGGAAGAAACCAACACAACGTTGTAAAGCAATTATCTACCAAATTATGTGTCAATTAAAAATAAATTTTTAAAGAGTTAAAAAATGGCTATATGTTCCTGTGCTGTACAAACAATATATCCTTGTCGATTATCTATCTTATACATAGTAGTTTGTATTTCCTAATCCCATACCCCTATCTTGCCCCTCCCCACTTAAATAAACTCTTGTCACTTGCATTGTAGCCTTTGACAANAAAAATGGCTATATGTTCCTGTGCTGTACAAACAATATATCCTTGTCGATTATCTATCTTATACATAGTAGTTTGTATTTCCTAATCCCATACCCCTATCTTGCCCCTCCCCACTTAAATAAACTCTTGTCACTTGCATTGTAGCCTTTGACAACTTACAAAGCATTCTCACAGCTACTACCTCTGAAGCTGGAGAAGAGTACTTCTGCTTCTCAAGAGAACTTCATTGAAGCATGTATACTATTATGTAAGAAACGAGGCACCAGTCTATGTTCGATGCAGGATGCAGGATGNAAGAGAACACGCTGGTCATTGCAAACACCCTCTTACAACAACATAAGAGATGATGCTGCACATGGATGTCGCCAGATGGTTGGTACTGAACTCAGATTGATTATATTCTCTACAGCCGAAGATGGAGAAGCTCTAGACAGTCAGCAAAAACAAGACCTGGAGCTGGCTGTGGCTCAGATCATGAACTCCTTATTGCCATATTCAGGCTTAAATTGAAGAAAATAGGGGAAACCACTAGGCCATTCAGGTATGACCTAAATCAAATCCCTTATGGTTGTACAGTAGTGGTGACGAATCAATTCAAGGGGTTAGATCTGGTAGACTGAGTGTCTGAAGAGCTATAGATGGAGGATTGTAACCCTGTACAGGAAGGGTGATTAAACCCATTCTAAAGAAAAAGAAATGCGAGAAGGCAAAGTGGTTGTCTGAGGAGGTCTTACAAATAGCTGAGGAAAAAAGAGAGAAGCAGAAAGCAAAGGATAAAGGGAAAAATATACCTTACAGAATGTGAAGTTCCAGAGAATATAAGTGAAGTGAGTGAAAGTTGCTCAGCTGTGTCTGACTCTGCAACCCCAAGGACTATACAGTTCATGATTCTCCAGGCCAGATTAGCGGAGTGGGTAGCCTTTTCCTTCTCCAGGGGATCTTTGCAACCCAGGGATTGAACCCAGGTCTTCTGCATTGTAGGTGGATTCTTGACCAGCTGAGCCACAAGGGAAGCCCAATAGTACTGGAGTGGGTAGACTATCCCTTCTCCAGCAGATCTTCCTGACCCAAGAATCAAACCAGAGTCTCCTGCATTGCAGTTGGATTCTTTACCAACTGAGCTATCAGGGAAAGCCAGAGAATATCAAGGAGAGAGAAGAAAGCCTTCTTAAGTGAACAATGCAAAGAAATAGAGGAAAACAATAGAATGGGAAAATTAGAGATACCAAGGGAACATTTCATGCAAAGAAGGGCACAATAAAGGACAGAAACAGCAAGGACCTAACAAAAGCAGAAGAGATTAAGATGTGGTAAGAATATACAGAACTATACAAAAAAGGTCTTAATGACCCAGATAACCACGATGGTGTGGTCACTCACCTAAGTCAGACATCCTGTGATGTGAAGTCAACTGGGCTTTAGGAAGCATTACTACGAACAAAGTTAGTGGAAGTGATGGAATTCCAGCTGAGCCATTTTGAATCCTAAAAGATANTGACCCAGATAACCACGATGGTGTGGTCACTCACCTAAGTCAGACATCCTGTGATGTGAAGTCAACTGGGCTTTAGGAAGCATTACTACGAACAAAGTTAGTGGAAGTGATGGAATTCCAGCTGAGCCATTTTGAATCCTAAAAGATAATACTGTGAAAGATGATGCATTCTATATGGCAGCTAATTTAGAAAACTCAGCAGTGGCCACAGGACTGGGAAAGGTCAATTTTTCATTCCAATCCCAAAGAAAGGCAATGCCAAAGAATGTTCCAACTACTGTACAATTGTGCTCATTTCACCTGCTAGCAAAGTAATGCTGAAAATCCTTCAAGCTAGGCTTCAGTAGTACATGAACTGAGAACTTCCAGATGCACAAGATGGATATACAAAAGGCAGAGGAACTAGAGATCAAATTGCCAGTATCTGTTGGATGATGGAGAAAGCAAGGGAATTCCAGAAAACATGTGCTTCATTGACTACACTAAAACCTTTGACTGTGTGGATCACAACAAACTGTGGAAAATTCTTAGAGATGGGAATTCCAGACCACCTTACCTGCCTTTTGTGAAACATGTATGCAGGTCAAGAAGCAGCAGTTAGAACTGGACATGGAACACTGACTGGTTCAAAATTGGGAAAGGAGTATGTCAAGACTGTATATTGTTATCCTGCTTGTTTAACTTATATGCTGCATACATCATGTAAATATATGTACAGCCTGACTGGAGGAATCTCAAGCTGGAATCAAGATTGCCAGAAGAAATATCAACAACCTCAGATTTGCAGATGATACCATTGTAATGCCAGAAAGTGAAGAGGAACTAAAGAGTAATGTTTAAAAATATTGTTGTGAATAGTATTGTTTATTTAAATTTCATTTTCCAGTTTTATATTCATAGAAGTACTATTGATCTTTGTGTTTTGGTCTTTTGAACAGCAGCCTTGCTAAATTATTTATTTTGCTTTCTATTTTTTATTCATTAAATTTTTAAAAATTTTCATTTTTTAATTGAATGAAAGATTCTTTAAATTCTATAGCGCTTTGTAGTTTTCAGAAGTTTTAGACACACATGTGATCGCATAGTAACCCTTTCTCTCCTACTCACTTATGTCCCCCCCGACCCCTCCCAGTAACCACTAGTTGGTTCTCTATATCCATGAGTCTGTTTTTTTGTTTGTTTTGTTTTATTCACTAGTTTTTTTATAATTAATTTTTATTGGAGTATAGTTGTTTTTTAATGTTGTGTTTCTGCTGTATGGCAAAGTGAGTCAACAATACATAGACATTATATCCTCTCTTTTTTTGGCTTTCTTTCCCATTTAGGTCACCACAGAGCATTGGGATGGGTTCCATTGCCAATCAGTAGATTCTCATTAGTTATCTATTTTATACATAGTTGTGTATAAAATCTCTTAGTTTATCCCACTACACCTGCCCTTGCCACCTGGTATCAATCTGTTCTGTACATTTGTGTCTTTATTTCTGCTTTGCAGATAAGTTCATCTGAATCATTTTTCTCGAGTCTACATATAAACAATATTATACACTTTTTGTTTTTCTGACTTACTTCACTCTAGGTCCATCCACATTTCTACAAATGGCACAATTTCATTTCTCTTTATGGCTGAATAATATCCCATTGTATATATGTAACACATCTTCTATATCCATTCTTCTGTTGAGGGACATTTAGGTTGTTTCCGTGTCCTGACTGTTGTAAATAGTGCTGCAGTGAACACTAGGGTTCATTTGTCTTTTTTAGTTATGTTTTTTTCGAGGTGTATACCCAGGACTGGGATTGCTGGGTCATATAGTAGTTCTATTTTTAGTTTGTTAAAGAGTCTCCATACTGTTCTCCACAGTGACTATATCAGTTTACCTTCCGATCAAATTTGTTGTGTTTTGAATTCCACATATAAGTATTACTGAGTCCAAGCTCATACTACTTGCCATACAGCAGGCCAGTAATTCAAGAGATAAGTTGTTGGGGCAAGGAATAGAATTCTTTTAGAAAGCCAGCAGACAAAGATGGTGGACTAGTGCCCCAAAGAACCATGTTGCCTGAGTGAGAATTCAGGCTTCTTTTATAGTAAAAAGAGGAGAGGGTGTGGTTGGTTGTGCAAACTTTTTTGTGCTGGAATCCTTTGTTCTTGCAGGTGTCCACTCGGTCTGGTCACAGTGTTTGTATAAACCTCCAGCAAGACAAATGTTATTCTCTGTTCTGCAACTTTTTGTATCTGTATGAATGAAAAAGTTCTGAAGGTCAGAGACTTGAGATTGGGCTGTCCTGTATATTTCAGGCTAGAGGCAACATTATTTAATTTATTGTAGCAAAAGCGTTAGAATAAAAGGATAAAATAAAAGAAACAGATCGATATGGAGTCAGATGTGTTCTTTCCTGTTCCATAAGTAACATCAGACAGTGTTTGTCTTTCTGTGTCTGACTTATTTCACTTAGCATAATGTCCTCCAAGTCCATCCATGTTGCTGCAAATGGCAAATACATTAACTTATTTTTAATATTTAAGTTTGTAGTTTCTGTTCTATTTCCTGTTTACAACTATATCATCTGAGGACAATAATACTNGTTTTTACTTTACAATACTGTATTGGTTTTGCCATACATTGACATGAATCCGCCATGGGTCTGTCTCTTATACACATCTAGATGTGTATAAGAGACAGCAATAATACTATTACTCCTTTCTTGTCTTTACACTTTTTTCTTTTTCTTAATTGCGATAATCAAAACTTTCAGAACAATGTTTAGTGGAAATAGTGATTGTTTTATTCCCGAACTTGGTGTGTGGTGGGGATGTTCACTTTTTCATCATTAATTATTATGTTAGTATAGGTTTTTGTAGGTACCCTTTATCAGATTAAAGAAGTTACTATCTATTCCTAGTTTTCTGAAGGTTTTCTAAATTAGTAATGGCTAACATTTATTTAGGCTTCCCTGGTGGCTCAGATGGTAAAGAATCTGCCTGCATGTGGGAGACCCGGGTTCGATCCCTGGGTTGGAAAAGTCCCCTGGAGAAGGGAAAAACAACCCACTCCATTATTCTTGCCTGGAGAATTCCATGGACAGAGGAGCCTGGTGGGCTACGGTCTGTGGGGTCACTAAGGGTTGGACACGACTGAGTGATTTTGCTTTCTTTTCAACTTTTATTTAAATATACTTATGTTTACTTTAAATATAAATTAATTGTTAACAGTTAAATTTTATGAAATGGTTTTCTGCTTTTACTGAGATAAATCATATGATTCATGTTCTTAATTTCTGTATTATGGTGAATTATACTGATTTCAATGTTAAACTAACTGCACTCCCAGGATAAATCCCATTTGGTCACAATGTATTGTATCACTGGATTCAATTTGTTAACATTTTGTTTAGGATTTTTATTTCTATTCATTAGCCTGTAATCTTTCTTGAGAAGTTTTTGTTAGGTATTGTTACCAAGGTTTGCTGGCCTCGTAAAGAGTATTGGGAAGTCTCTCTCTCATTCTCTGAAGGAGTTAGTGTTGGATTGGTACATTTCATCTGTGCTAGAAAAGAATATTTATTCTACAGTTTGTTGATCTTAGTCCTATGTGTCAACAATATCAAACTGGTTAATCATGTTGATCAAATCTTTCAATGCATTTTAATGCTTTTTTTCTTTTTTGTCAGTTATGACAGAAAAATCTTAAAATCACCAACTCTGACTGATATTTCCTAGATATTTCAGCTCTTTCCACGTTTCTTTTGTGTTTTCTGGAGCTCTTGTTAGGTTATAAAAATTTAGGATTGTTATAATTTTCAGTTGAACCATTATATAATTATAAAATGTCCTTTTCTATCTCTATTAGTGTTTTTTGCTTTGAAGTCTACTTTAGAATTTCTGTTAATATGATTGCTCTTTCTTTTCATCTGTATTTCTATGGTTTATTTTTCCTTTTATTTCAACCTATCTGTATTCTTGTGTTTAAGGTATCTTTTGGAAATAGTATATTATTGGGTCATGTTTATTTGATCTAGTTTTCAATCTTTGTGTTTTAGTTAGAATGTTTATTTACATTTAATGTGAATACTAATGTAGTTGGGTAGAATTCTGTCATCTCACTAGCTCTTTTTCTTTCTGCCCTATCTGCTCCTTGTAATTGTTTAATTGTTCCTTTCTTGCATTTTTGATTTGTCAACTTTTGTAAGTTTCATTTTATCCTAATTTTTCTGTTATGCATTCATCTATAATTGTATATTTTTTAGTCATCCTAGAGATTTTAATGGATATCATTGATTAATTAGTGTATATTAAATCAATACTCTTGCTACTTCCCAAACAGTGAAAAACAAGGCAGTTAAGTTTCATTTACTCCTGTCTGCCTTTCGTGGTGTTTTCATTAACATGTGTTATAAAACACATAGATGTAATTTTTTCAAACAATATGTTTTTTATTTATCTATATACTCTTTCTGGTGCTCTTCATTCTTTTTTGCTGTTTTTTGCTATCATCCAGGATAGTTTTCCTGTAGCTTGATGTCATTCCTTTAATATTTCTTATATCGCTCATCTGCTGGAGGTAGATTTTCTTAGCTGTAGTTTGTCTGTAGACATCTTCATTTCATGTTTTTAAAGGAAAATTTTTCTGTTAAGAGAATTCTAGGTTTGTGTCTTTTATTCTTTCTACAGTACCAACATGTCGTTCCTTTCCTGGCTGCCATAATTTCCTTTGAAAAGTCAGCTGTCAGACTTATTGTTGCTTGTTTAAAGGTAATGTGTGTTTCTTTGCTGCTTTTAGAATTTCTTTATGCTTTTAGTTTCTAATGGTTTGACTATGTGGTATCTAAGCATGATTTTATTTGCATTTATCCTGTTTGGGGTTTGCTGGGTTGATTTTTGGTGTTCTTTTTGGGTTGATTTTTGAAAAATTTGGCTTTTGTATCTTTGTTGCTGTGCTGTGCTCACTCGTGTCCTATTCTTTGTGACCCCATGGACTGTGGCCTGCCAGGCTCCCCTGTTCATGAAATTTTCCAAGCAAGCATACTGGAATGGGTTGCCATTTCCTACTCCAGGGGATCTTCCTGACTCAGGGATTGAACCCGGGTCTCCTGCGGCTCCTGCATTTGGCAGTCATATTCTTTTACCCCTGAGCCACCTGGGAGGCCCTTATATCTTTTTACTTTCTCTCTTCTCTCTATTCCCTCTCCTCTCTCCTCAACCATGTTAGATGTTTTGGTTGTATACTATATATCTCTGTGCTTTTCTTTACTCTTTTCTCTCTGTGGGTTAGTGGGTGTTTTCTATCTTCTTGTTTCTTAAGTTTATTCTCTCTTGATGCGTCCAGCCTAATACTGAAATTACTTCAAATATCTTATTTTCTCGGTTATAGGAATTAAAAAAAAGTAGAGTCCTGTTTTTAAAATAGATCCCCATTTTTGTTGACTATCTCCATTCTTTCATAAACTTCTAAAGATTCTTTTCTTTCATGAAAATACTGACAATTGCTATTTTAAAGTCTTTGTCTGCTTATTCCACTCTCTGCATCACCTGTGACCTTGCTTCTATTTTCTTGTTTTTGTCTTGATTATAGGCCATGTTTTCTTGTCTCCTCACATAAGTTGTTAAGGAAGCAAAAGAATATACAGTGAAAATATTGATGAAAAGGATGGTTATGTTAATAGCAGTTCAAATTTTTTAAATTATATACTGAATATTATATTTTAACTCTATAAAGTTTGAAGAGAATATATACCTTTTTCCAACTGTTAGGCCAACTGAGTGAGGTGCTGACACCTCAATTTAATTAAGAATTGAGCTGGATTTAATTAGGGTCAGTCTTGATTGCAGTTCTAGTAATATTTTAGTAAGATTTAATCATCTCTCATTTGTTATACTTGCCCTACTAGATTTTTGAATGAGAGACTGTCAGGCTTCTTCTCCACAGTCCTGAAAGACTACAGAAGTTTCAGTTCTGTTCTTTGGCGGTTTTGAGATTGGCCCTTTGATCTCTTGCTTCACACTGCTTCAGATTCAGGCAGTGTTGGAGACCTGCCATGTGTTTGCTTATGTGAGTCTCCTTTTTCTAGCAGGTTTTCTCCCAACTACCATGAAACTAAGGGAAATTTATCTCTGCAATTCAGTCTCCTTCACCAAGCCTCCTGGGAGAATTACTGTAGAACTCAGCAGTTGTCCCTTTTTTAGCCTTATATTTGGAGCTTCCTGGTTTTCAGTGCATCACACTTAAAAGCTCTGCTGCTTACTCTCTTCACCTGTCCTCTCGCCTGGGCCAGTCTCAGTTTTCAGTCTATGTCCAGAATCATTAAATGATCTTAGGAAAGAAATAGCATGTAATTGTCACCTATCCTAAAGAGGGCTCTTCTCTTTCTGGAATTTCAGTTTATCTACTTCTTGTTATTCTTAAGTTTTTTGATGTCTTAAAAATATGATCACACTTGCTTCATTTTTTCCCCCTAGTTGTTGTTGAAGTATTTATTACATACTTACTTTCCTTAAAGATTGAAGCAGTGAAATCTGTTTTTTCAGATTTTAAAAATAATACATGCTGTATTAACTTTTGCTGAATTACATTGTGTAACAGAAGACTGCAATATTTCACTGGCTTATAACAACAAAGGTTTATTTTTCACTCTTGCTGAATGTTACCTGAAGGTTGGCAGTGGCTCTGTTCTTGCTCCATGTGTCTTCTGAGATTTCTGAGATCCAGGCTGGGGAGCAACTCCTATTTGGGCCACTCTGTTCTTATAACAGGGGGAAAAAAGGAAAGAGATTTGGCAGAAATATATTCTGGCTCTTAAATCTGCTTGGATGTTTGTTTATATGCCATTGGCAAAAGCCAAAGTCAGTGGGGCAGAGGTGTTTACTCCTGTAAAAGTACTGTGTTACATAGGAACAAGTAGAGGTGATTCTCCTTTTGACGAAAGGTAGATTAAATAATTGTAAATTGTAATAAAACTGATTAGCTGTGCTAACTGAACATAACTACAGAGACATAGAGCATTTGTAGTAGAATTCTGCCTTCTGCCTTCCAAGATCATCAGTGATGATACTTTGGTATTTATTCAGGATTGAAGCCTTCTCGTTGTCCTGACTTTATGGTTTCTTTGAAAATAATAGTCTTGACTAAATTATAAATAAGATCTTTGTCTTTTCAGCTATTTACTCATAATAACAGAAGAGCCCTCAATCTGGCTACATTTAGTTCTTGCTTTGCCAGGTACTTCCAGACTTACTGACTTCCCCTGGTGGCTCAGACCGGTAAAGCGTCTGCCTACAATGCGGGAGACCTGGGTTCGATCCCTGGGTCAGGAAGATCTCCTGGAGAAGGAAATGGCAACCCACTCCAGTATTCTTGCCGGGAAAATCCCATGGTTGAAGGAGCCTGGTGGGCTA
Organism: Neotragus pygmaeus; assembly: GCA_006410875.1. Lineage (NCBI taxonomy): Eukaryota > Metazoa > Chordata > Mammalia > Artiodactyla > Bovidae > Neotragus > Neotragus pygmaeus. The sequence continues at coordinate 433,174 of SJYV01009642.1, read as the reverse complement.
CAGTTCATGGGGTCACAAAGAGTCAGACACAACTGAGCGACTTCACTCACTCACTCCAGACTTATTATAATGTTCAATTTACATTTCTAAATATAAAGTAGCTTTAACACAAGTTTGGGTCTGATTTGTGGCTGATAATATTATCACTTTTTCACTCTGAGAGAAGGTAAAATTCTGTATTGGGGGATTTTTTAAAGGATATAGTTAAGGGAGCAGTGCTAGAAAAATAAAAGTCAATTAAAAATTCTTATGCAGCTGAATTATTTTACCTAATATGGTTGACATTGGGGCTTAAAGAGGGTTAACCAGACTCCCTGTTAGAATGAGAATACCTGTGATGAGGGTTTATTTAGTCCTTTAGAGATATTTTTACATTCAGAGAGATTCTTAAGTGGTTCAGATTTTCATGAAGGGGGTCCATTAGAAGGGGAAAATGGAAGCAGTTTTGTATAAATTGAGGGAGGGCATGACTTATTTGTGAGTTTGGACACAGAAGAGTTCTTAGAAGAAGGAGGAGGTAAAAGAGGGGAAAAAATTGTGTAACTTGTAATATCCCTAGGTCCAACTTGGCAGAGGGTGGCATGCCAATGAAAATCAGATTTACAAGACACTTGGTGCTATTGGTTGGAAAGAGTAACTGGAATGAAGCACATCTGAGTTCATTTTCTGTTCTTATTATGTAACTGAAATGATGCGTGATTTGGACAACTTAATTCTTTTTACAAATGGAGATAATTGATTTATTGCCTCTACCATCTTTTAATTTGTCCCTCTGTTCCTTGAGCTGTCACTTCCTCTTTTATCCAACATAAATTTCATGGTCCTTCATTATCTGTAGCGTGCATTCACAACTCCTTTCATAAACAGGTGACATAAACCTTTAACTTTCTTATCTCACTTTAATGTAGTCATATTCACTTAGAAAAACTATAACCCAGGTTAAATCCAGTCTTTTAAATTTAGTTTGTATCTGTGGAGCTGTATGTGTCTAGAGGAAACTGCAAAATCATGCTGACTAGTTTTCCTTTAAATTCATCACAGACATGAAATGAATCTTTAATATTACCATATTTTCCTAGGTCATTTATTTTTCTCTTCTCTTAATGACTGATTTCATGTTTTCTCTCATCAAACCTTCCAATAGTATCTCATCCCTGGTCTTCTCCTCCGCTGATGATTTTGCTTCTTGCCTCACTGAAAAAATTGTAGCAGTCAGAAGAGAACTTACATAGACTCCTTTTACCACATTTACCTGCTATGAATATCCCCAATCCCTATAGTCTGTATTTTTACCTATTGCTTTCTGTTGTTCTTAAGCCAGTTCTCTCCATTGTGTTTTAGATTCTATCTCTTTATGCCTAATTAAGGACATCAGTTCTCCACTCTTACTATGTCATCACGTTTTCTCAGTACTGCATCATTGCCATAAGAAGACAAAATCTACTGCTCTTTTCTGTCTTTAAACCATGTTTCTTTGTTTTTTGTTCTGCTTACTTACCAGGTAGCACTTACACTCGCTCCCCATTTACAACAGACTCCTTGAAAGAGTTATGTATGTTCACAGTGTCCAATTCCCTTTTTCCTATTTCCCCTTAAGTCTAGTACAATTAAGCTTTTGCCTTTACCATTGCATTGAAACTACTTTTGACAGTATTATAAATGACCTTCATTTTGCTAAATCGCAAGTTAATTTCTTAATACTCATCTCCCTTGATTTAACAGCAGTATTTGATACAATCATCTATTCCTTCTTACATATACCTTCTCCTTCTGCACTTGCCTTCTAGGAAATTAGTAGTTTTAAAAAATCTTTCTTTCTTTGTCACTTGTTTTCCTCCTTTTCCCAGTCTCTTAAATATCTCAGCATTTGTTTTGGGTTCTCTTCTATATCTATACTCACTACTTTGAGGACCATGGCTCTAAATACCAACTATATCCTGAAAATTCTTAAACTTATATACAGTTGACCCTTGAAAAACATAGATTTGTGAACTGTGTGGGTCCACTTATGCTCAGATTTTTTTTTCAGTAGTAAATACTGTAAGTACTATACAAGCCATGGTTGGTTAAATCTGAAGATACAGAGCCTTGGATACAGAGGAACCTTAGATAAGGAGGGTAAATTATAAGTTATACTTGGATTTTCCACTGTATGGAGGATTAGGTGCCCATAAGCCCTGTGTTGTTTGAGAGTTAGCTGTGTATCCCCATTTAAAGATCCCTCTCTTGAATTCCAGACTCATATATTCTGTATACATATCCTCTACTTAGCATCACCATTGGGATGTCTAATTAACATCTTATAATTAATATGTCTGAAATCAAATTACTCATTACCTGCTCAAAACTTGCTCTTTCTGCAGTATTTTTTAGTTCAATAAATGTTTACTACGTTTTTCCAATTGGAGTCGCCCTTGATTCTTCTTTCTTACTCCCATGACCAATTGTAATCAAAATCTTGTCAAGCCCTACTTTCAAAATATGAAGATTTATTCCAAATATGTTAGTTTCTTACTATCTAAAGCTTCTTCCACGTTGGTCCAAACCACTATTATTTCTCATCTGGGTTATTGCAATAACTTTGTAATTTAACTCAGTTGCCCTCTTACATACCCTCTAACAGTCCTCTCTTAACATGGCTGAGTGATCCCTTCAAAAAGTAAAATATTTCGCTTCTCTGTTTAGAACTCTTCAGTGGCTCCCAGGAACCACACAACAACTTCTTTAAATGTCACCATCTCAAACGATTGTAATTAAAATCACAGCCTTATCTCTTTTCCACATACACTCCTCTGCTATATACCTCTAATCCCCCTTACCTGGTTTGTTTTTTCTATAGGGTGGTGGGGTTTTTTTTGCCATTTAACACATTTCTTAATTTACATATTGAATTCAGTCTTTATTATCTACCTCTTTTGTTAAAATAAGCTTCACCAGGGCAGAGATCTTCACCTTTTATTTTTGCTTACTGATGTATTCTGAGTATGCCAAACAGTGCCTAGCGCATAGTAACCCAGTAAATATATGTTGAGTGAAAGAATTGCCTACCTCTCAATATTGTGTACATAATAAATGTGATATTGAGTGTATATGAACCTCTCACAATAACTGACAAGTTGTACATGCTTATTAATTTTGTTCTTTTTCATCCCCTGTTTCTTAGTTACTGATGCTTTATGTAGGTTATCTGGAGGTATTAGGAGTGCTGTAGTCTTTTAGATACTGTATCTTATCCCTTTCTCCCTAGCCTTTGAAACTGAACCCAACTTTTTCTCATTCTTTTTGCTCTCTTCCTCTATCCAACAGAGGAGAGAGGGAGTTAGAATTAGAGGAGAAAGAAAGGGGAGAAGGAGGTCTCTTATCTTCTAGTAGATGGGTGAAAAATTGATTGGACTTCTTTTAATAATCTTAGAGGAGAAAGAAAGAGGAGAAGGAGGTCTCTTATCTTCTAGTAGATGGGTGAAAAATTGATTGGACTTCTTTTAATAATCTTTCATTTTAGAAGGTTTCTTTTTTTCTCTATATATATGTTATTTTCTGGCTCATAGTTTCTAGCATGTAGTTGATGCTCTACAGTTTTTGAATGACCATATTTCCTCTGTTCAATGGAATTGATCTTTCCAAACGTGAAAAATGTCTTCTATGAATCAAAAGGGTCAGAAGATTCTGAGAACTAGGGGGTTAATTCAAAACAGTGAGTAAAAAGTTGATATAGTTCTATGCTACATGGGCCAAAGGGAGAAAATTTAGTTATGCAGTGACTTAGAGGTAGACAGGTTTTGACATGAATAAGATGTTTGAAAAAAGTGCAGCCCCTTAGGTTTTTGAAGTCATTTTGTTGTTTATTCTTACAAAATGTTTTGTTATCCCAGTATTATAAACAGGGAAACAGATTCAGAACTGTGATATATCCTATACAAGGTCATACAGTTAAGTATCAGAGTTGATTCTCAAAATTAGGTTCTCTTGATAGCTAATTTCATGTTCCTTCTAGTAAGACAAGGAAACAATGAGGAATAACAAAAAATAATATTCTAAGGCATTTATCCTAAGTTTATGTCCTGGTTCTGCAGATTAAGGTCAGATCACATTCTGTCTCTGAGCCTGATAACTTTTTACAGGGTGATGGTTTTGAGATTTAAATGGGAGGATGAATGTAAAAATGCTATAAAAATGTTGTATTGTTGGTGTTATTATACAGGGTGGCAGACCATGGCTGTGTTGAGATTATAGGAAATGGTGTGACTAAGTAGAAGCAAATAAAAAAACAGTTCTATCAGTCTCCTAGGAAAATGTCACCAGAGGTGAATAAGAAAAACAAGAGACTGGTGAATCTGAAGGAAAATTAGTAAGTATTAAAATGAATGAAAATAAGTGAGAAGTTAAGGGGTCACAAAGAGTTGGACATGACTGAGTGACTAAGCATATATAAGACAGAAAGAATTTCAGAATGAGCAGGGGAGAGATGATGTGAACTCCTAATTTAATGAGAAGAGAATGTGAATTTTCTTAATGCATTTTAACATAATGAGAAATTCTTAAACTGAAAGAGACCTTTTAGTTGTTCAGTTGCTCAGTCATGTCTGACTCTGCGACCCAATGGACTGCAGCACGCCAGGCTTCCCTGCCTTTCACAGTCTCCTGGAGTTTGTTCAAACTCATGTCCATTGAGTCAGTGATGCCATTTTATAGTTAAGGAAATGAATGAATCACAGAGAAATCAATCAGATTGCTCAAAGATGTAACAAGTGGTGAGATTAGAATTAAAGCTCCACTACTGAGCTTTTTACTAGCATGTGAGATGAGTGCAAATTGTGCGGTAATTTGAGCATTCTTTGGCATTGCCTTTCTTTGGGATTGGAATGGAAACGGACCTTTTCCAGTCCTGTGGCCACTTCTGAGTTTTCCATATTTGCTGGCATATTTAGTGCAGCACTTTCACAGCATCATCTTTCAGGATTTGAAACAGCTCAAATGGAATTCCATCACCTCCACTAGCTTTGTTCGTAGTGGTGCTTTCTAAGGCCTACTTGACTTCACAAATTCCAGGATGTCTGGCTCTAGGTGAGTGATCACACCATCGTGATTATTTTCATTGTGAAGATCTTTTTTGTACAGTTCTTCTGTACAAATATCTTCTTCTTAATATCTTCTGCTTCTGTTAGGTCCATACCATTTCTGTCCTTTATCAAGCCCATCTTTGCATGAAATGTTCCCTTGGTATCTCTGATTTTCTTGAAGAGATCTCTAGTCTTTCCCATTCTGNAATGGACATGAGTTTGAGCAAACTCTGGGAGATAGTGAAGGACAGGGAAGCCTGGCATGCTTCAGTCCATAGGGTTGCGAAGAGTTAGATATGACTTAGCAACTGAACGACAACAAAAAAATCATTTATATGTGGAATCTGAAAAAAAAAACCCACAAAGAAACAGAGAGTAGAAAGGTGAATTCTGGTAAGATGAATAAAGTCAGAGGATCTAATATTTAACATGGTAACTGTCAATAGCATTGTATTGCATAGATGAAATTTGCTAAGAGCATAGAGGGCATCCCAGGCGGCACAGTGGTAAAGAATCTGCCTGCCAATGCAGGAAACGCAAGTTCGATCCCTAGCTAGGGAAGATCCCCTGGAGAAGGAAATGGCAACCCACTCCAGGATTCTTGCCTGGTAAATCCTGTGAACAGAGGAGCCTAGTGGGCTACAGTCCATGAGGTCTCCAAGAGTCAGACACGACTTAGCAATTAAACAACAAAGAGAGTAAAAGTTACGTGTTCTCAGCAAAAAAGAAAAAGACAAATAAAAGGTAAGTATTTGAGGTGATGGGTGTGTTAATTAACTCAGTGGTGAGAATTCTTTCACAATACATGCATATATAAAAGTANGGGAACAGGTGACTCATTGGAAAAGACCCTGATGCTGGTTGGGATTGGGGGCAGGAGGAGAAGGGGACGACAGAGGATGAGATGGCTGGATGGCATTACTGACTTGATGGACATGAGTTTGAGTAAACTCTTGGAGTTGGTGATGGACAGGGAGGCCTGGCGTGCTGCAATTCATGGGCTCGCAAAGAGTCGGACATGACTGAGTGACTGAACTGAACTGAACTTATGCACTTGAACCAGCCACAATTCTAGCTCCAAATCCCAAAACATAATCATTTTCTATAGAGTAATTCTCATATAACAAACACTGTGCTCTACACACAAGAAATTACATGGTTTCCATAACCAAAATTTCATTATTAGCTCCATTTTACAGATTAAAGAAGCTAGGAATTAGAGAAGTTAAATAATTTGAACACAATCACACAGTCTAAGGGCTTCCCAGATGGCACAGTGGTAAAGAACCTGCCTGCCCGTTCAGGAGACATGAGGTGCAGTTTCTGTCCCTGGGTGAGAAAGATCCCCTGGAGGAGGGCATGGCAACCCACTCCAGTATTCTTGCCTGAAGAATCCCATGGACAGAGAAGCCTCACAGGCTGCAGTCCACAGGGTAGCAAAGAGTCAGACACGGCTCAAGTGACTTAGCATGCATGCACGCACACACACAGTCTAAATGACTTCCCTGGTGGCTCAGTCGTAAAGAATCCATCTGCCAAAGCAGGAGAGGTGGGTTCAATACCTGGGTCAGGTAGATTCTCTGGAAGAGGAAATGGCAAAAACCCACTCCAATGTTCTTGCCTGGGAAATCCCATGGACAGAGGAGCTTGGCAGGCTACAGTCCACGGGGATGCAAAAGAATCCAACATGACTAAGCAACTGAACAACAAGAAAAACACAGTCTAAAGACACCATACAGTAGCTTGGACTCAAATTCACTTCTGACAACTCTAGGCTGGACTTCTGGACTTCTTCCTAAAAAATAATTTCTCCTTCCTCTCTACTCCATTTCTCACTCTCAGCCATATATCACTGCTGAAATTCCACCATCCAGAATTCTTTTCTGTGGGGAAGTTATCACTAATTAAACACTAGAATTATTCCTTTGCATTAAAACACTGTTGGGCCAGAGACACCAGCTGTCAGTCCTTCACACCTTACTGTGCATGAGTCATCAGTGGTCCTGTACCACTTGCTGAACTAGATGAAGGGGAAGTTCTTTGAAGGGCAGAAGATGGAGGTGTGGTTGGGGGCACGGCCTTGCTCAGGAAGGGCTAGAAGAATAAAGCCTCTTACTTACCAAGGAAGTTTGCAGGTCCTGAGTGCTTGGGGTCCAGGGAAGTGAGCCTGCCAAGAGGTGACAACCTGTAAGTGTGCCTCTGATGATTTGCCTGGAGTTGGTCATTTCTCCATGAAATTTGCCAATAATGTTCTACTTTCAAATGCATGTTTAAAGGACCTGGGCTTGAGACCTAGCTCTGCCATATTTCAAATTGGGTAAAGTTGACCAGAACTGTCTCTGTTGTTGGAAGCCTCACTCAGGCGTCATGTTTTTTAAGGTGTGGGGCTGCTGTTAAAATCTTAAGGGAATGTGTGGCCCATAATATCAAGATACCATGGTAGTAGACTAACCTTACCTTAAACCTGACTCTCTCTCTCTCTTTCTTGAATTTGGCTGCACGGGGTGGGTCTTAGTTGCAGCTTGTGAGATCTTCCATCTTCATTGTGGCCCGTGGGATCTGGGCTTCCCAGATGGTGCTAGTGGTAAAGAACCCACCTGTCAATGCAGGAGACATAAGAGACACAGGTTCGATCCCTGGGTTGGGAAGATCCCCTGGAGGAAGTTATGGGAACCCACTCCAGTATTCTTGCCTGGAGCATCCCATGAACAGAGGAGCCCGGTGGGCTATAATCCATAGTGTTCTAAAGAGTTGGACATGACTGAAGCGTCTCAGCAGCATGTATGCAGGATCTAGTTCCCTGACCAGGGATCAAACCCAAGCCCCCTGCCCTGGGATCACAGAGTCTTAGCCACTGGACCAGCAGGGAAGTCCTAAGCCTGACCTTTATTTATGAAAACTTTCACTAAGATTTTATTGGTGAGAACTCACCCACTTTTTCAAGATTATCTCTCATAGCTTCCTAATCTTTTCTCTAGTGTGTCTCTGAAGTTCCCTCCTACATTCCAAAATAAATGCTAGAAAGTAGACACGTCTGACAGTTGCCTTTTCATAGCTTTATCTTTCTAACCTCCACAATATATGATGTTATTTAAAAAAAATTTTTTTATAATAGTCAAAAATCAAATTCAGATTTTTTCAAATTATTCAGTTTTTATATAAGATACAGGAAACTTGGTTCCCTACAAGGGCCATTAAAAGATATAGTTAAGGAAAATACAGAATATAGCATTAGTATGGAGAAGGCAATGGCACCCCACTCCAGTACTCTTGCCTGGAAAATTCCATGGATGGAGGAGCCTGGTAGGCTGTGGTCCATGGGGTCGTGAAGAGTCGGACACGACTGAAGTGACTTAGCAGTGGCATTAGTATTCTAAAGAATTAGTGGAGAATATAAAAAAGCTCAAGTTTTAGGATCAGATAGCCTCACTGAATCCTGTTTAGCAAGTTACAATTGGCCCCCTACATATGAACCACCATCAGGCATGACTGAAATTGCAGCATTGCCCTCTGTCTGCTATTACTGATGATCTTTCAGCCTTACCATCTCCCTCCTCCTCTTCCCACCTCTAGTCAGTATCTCTTCTTGCCTGTTCACGTGATGCCAGCCCTTGTACTCCAGCTGTTGTTCTGTACTACTGTACTTTTCAAGGTGAAAGTGAAACTCTCAGTAGTTCCATCATGTCAGACTCTTTGCAGCTCCTTGGATTGTAGCCCTCCAGGGTCTTCTGCCCATGGAATTTCCTAGGCAAGAATGTGAAATGGGTAGCCATTCCCTCTCCAGGGGAATCTATAATATTTAAAATGTTTTTTTATGTGTGTGTTTGTTTTTCACATATTATTTGTATGAAAGTATTATAAACCTATTATAGGACAATACTATATAGCCACTGGTGTTAGTTTTGTATCTAGGCTAACTTTGTTGGATGTAAAAACAAATTGGATTTATAAATGCCCTCTCAGAACAGAACTCATTTGTATATAGGGGATTTACTGTACTAGATGCAGCATCTGGGATAGATTAATACTTCTACTCTTCAGTTTCCACATCTGTATTATATACCCACCACTGAGGGTATTGTGATGATTAAGTGTGCTAAATAAATGTTTTTTTAGAAAGTCTACCCTAGAGTAAGAACTCAATAGGCTAATATTATTAAGAGAGATAAGCCAGAGGACAAACATCAATATTTCTTTCTCCTATCCCTCCCAGAGCTAAGTATCTTTACCCATTTACCAGGAAGAATTATGGAATACTCATAATAGTTTCATTTCTCTACAATGTCATTTTATAAGACTGTGGATAATAAAATGATCCATTTCTTAAAAATTAGAGAATAGGAATAAAATTATCCTAGCAAGCTCACTTAATCTTTCACAAATCCCTTATACATACAAAGGAGCAAAAACACGTATCAGTGTATTCTGTTTAAACTTAGTTCAAATATATGTAAAAATGCTTCATAAATTACATGATGTAGTATAAGTTCAAATATTTGTTATTTGGCATAGAAGCAACTGAGGATACAGGATGTAATTTTAAATATAAGAAGAAAGCACATTGAATAGCTGCTTCATCAAAAAGAGGCATTTTCTGTCTAATTTTATCCTTACTACTCAAGGTTAATCTACATCACCTTTTAAAAAAAACTTATCAATGGTAGTGATAAAATATGAGATTAAAAATATAATAATCACTGGAAAAGAAACCACAGGGTCTCATTTTTTTAGGATATAGTTGCCCAGTTATGTTTGATGGAGAGAAAATCACTAAAATTACCAAAGGAGCTTACCTGCCAGCCCCTCTATCAGCATTCTGGAATAGATCTTTGACAACCATCCTTCTTCATGAGATAACAGCTCCTGCATTATATTCTACAATTAGTACTTAAAAATAACATGGACATTTGATTTTTATATTTAGATGCAAACATTTCCATCAGAAATATTTTACTAGCACTAATTTGAAATTTTATATATGTTCTATAATATAATGGAAACTGGCAAAGTGAGTAGTTCCATGGAAGAATGAATTTTTATCCTACATTTTTACCAAAAATAAAAAACCCTCCTAAACCTCCATCTAAAAATGCTATCTTGGGTCTGTGTGTAGAACCCAGGTGGTTACTCTGCATAGGTCTTTGTTAGGACTCATTTTCCCAGGCTGATGAGAATATTATAGACTGTACTTAAAACCTGAAAGTTTACGTATCACAGGTTGTTTATTGAAGCAGGTGAAATATTTTTAAACTCTCACTATGTTTTTATAAAGGGAACAATTTCCCCTGGAGAGAAAGACTATTATTAGCATGAAAATTTAAAGGTGTGATGATTTAAAAAAACAGCAAAGTGGTGAAAAGAGCAAGGTCTAGGGTCACCTGCCAGGGTCCGACTCAGGTTCTGCATGTGGTAGCTGTGTGACTTTATGAAACGTTCTTAACCACCCTGTGCCTGGGCTCTCCCATCTTCAAACTCTTGTGGCGTATACATACAAATTCTCGCAGCATTTGTGGATTTAATCCTTAAGCTGAGTGGTTAAATATTAAAGAACAGAAAGGGCAACAATGAGAATTTATATATGTGCACAAACTCTTTGTGCAACCAATTTGACATGATATTTTTCCTTTCCACAAACATGCAATAGCTTATTCAACTTTGCCCAAGATACGCTTCATAGTTAGTATCTAATACTAAAGCTAGAATAATTTCTTTTAGGGATGAAGTTAAAGACATTACTTTGCAGAAGCATGTTTTAGTGCTCCTTGCTCTGTCACTCAGTCGTGTCCAGCTCTCTGTGACCCCATGGAATGAAGCCCACCAGGCTCCTCAGTCCATGGAATTTCCCAGGCAGGCATACTGGAGTGGGTTGCCATTTCCTCCTCTAGGGATATTATAGTGTACCTGTGTGCTTATATACATAGTGGTCATGCTGTGAGTTAACAAAATTGTTTTCTCCCTGTTGTTTTCAAGAATATCTGGTTTGAAAGAAATGTGAGCATTTATACATTGTTTTCTGTGCACCCTGCTCTATATGAGAATTACGTTTTATATTTCACAGGTAATCCTTCCCTCAAAAAGGTGGGTAAGCTCCTGCCCGTGGGACAAATGGAGCTCACTGCCTATTTTTATATAGCTTACAAGCTAAGAACAGTATGAAAAGGCAAAAAGATAGGACACTGGAAGATAAACTCCCCAGGTCGGTAAGTGCCCACTATGCTGCTGGAGAGTGGAGGAGAAATAATCCCAGAAACAATGAAGAGGCAGAGCCAACGCAAAAACAGAACCAAGTTGTGGATGTAACTGGTGATGGAAGTAAAGTCTGATGCTAAAAAAGAGCAATACTGCATAGGAACATGGAATGTTAGGTCCATGAATCAAGGCAAATTGGAAGTGGAAAACAGGAGATGGCAAGAGTGAACATTGACATTCTAGGAATCAGTGAACTAAAATGGACCGAAATGAGTGAATTTAACTCAGATGACCATTATATCTACTACTGTGGGCAGGAATCGCTTAGAAGAAATGGAGGAGCCCTCATAGTCAACAAAAGAGTCTGAAATGCAGTACTTGGATGCAATCTCAAAAACGACAGAATGATCTCTGTTCGTTTCCAAGGCAAACCTTTCAATATCACAGTAATCCAAGTTTATGCCCCAACCACTAATGCTGAAAAGTTGAAGTTGAATGGTTCTATGACGAACTACAAAACCTTCTAGAAATAACACCCCCCAGAAAAGTCCTTTTCATTATAGGGGACTGGAATGCAAAAGTAGGAAGTCAAGAAATACCTGGAGTAACAGGCAAATTTGGCTTTGAAGTACAGAATGAAGCATGTCAAAGGCTAATAGTTTTGGCAAGAGAACGCACTGGCCATAGCAGACATTCTCTTCCAACAACAAAAGAGAAGACTCTACACATGGACATCACCAGATGATCAATACCGAAATCAGATGGATTATATTTGCAACCAAAGATGGAGAAACACTATACAGTCAGCAAAAACAAGACCAGGAGCTGACTGTGGCTTAGATCATGAAGTCCTTATTGACAAATTCAGACTTAAACTGAAGAAAGTAGGGAAAACCACTAGACCATTCAGGTATGACTTAAATCAAATTCCTTACATTTATAAACTAGAGTGACAAATAGATCTGACAAAGACTGCCTGACGAACTATAGACAGGAGTTCGTGACATTGTACAGGAGGCAGGCATCAGGACCATCCCCAAGAAAAGGAAATGTAAAAAAGCCAAAACAGTTATCTGAGGAGGCCTTACAATAGCTGAGAAAAGAAGAGAAGCTAAAGGCAAAGGAGAAAAGGAAAGATATAAGCATCTGAATGCAGAGTTCCAAAGAATAGCAAGGAGAAATAAGAAAGCCTTCCTCAGTGATCAATGCAAAGAAACAGAGGAAAGCAACAGAATGGGAAAAACTAGAGATCTCTTCAAGAAAATTAGAGATACCAAGGGAACATTTCATGCAAAGACGGGCACAATAAAGGACAGAAATGGTATGAACCTAACAGAAGCAGAAGATATTAAGAAGAGGTGGCAAGAATACACAGAAGAACTATACAAAAAAGATCTCCACGATTCAGATAATCACGATGGTGTGATCACTCACCTAAGCCAGACATCCTGGAATGCAAAGTCAAGTGGGCCTTAGGAAGCATCACTATGAACAAAGCTAGTGGAGTTGACAAAATTACAGCAGAGCTATTTCAAATCCTAAATGATGATGCTGTCACAGTGCTGCACTCAATATGCCAGTAAATTTGGAAAACTCAGAAGTGGCCACAGGACTGGAAAAGGTCAGTTTTCATCAAATCCCAAAGAAAGGGCAATGCCAAAGATTGTTCAAACTACTGCTCAATTGCACTCATCTCACAGGCTAGCAAAGTAATGCTCAAAATTCTCCAAGCCAGGCTTCAATAGTATGTGAACCATGAACATCCAGATATTCAAGCTGGATTTAGAAAAGGCAGAGGACCAGAGATCAAATTTCCAACATCTGTTGGGTCATCGAAAAAGCAAGAGAATTCCAGAAAAACATTTACATCTGCTTTACTGACTATGCCTAAACCTTTGACTGTGTGGACCACAACAAGCTGTGGAAAATACTGAGAGAGATGTGAATACCAGACCACCTGACCTGTCTCCTGAGAAATGTGTATGCAGGTCAAGAAGCAACAGTTAGAACTGGACATGGAACAACAGGCTGGTTCCAAATCAGGAAAGGAGTACATTGAGGCTGCATATTGTCACCCTGCTTATTTAACTTATATGCAGAGTACATCATGCAGAATGCCAGGCTGAATGAAGCACAATCTGGAATCAAGATTGCTGGGAGAGATATCAATAACCTCAGAAATGCAGATGACACCACCGTTATGGCAGAAAGCAAAGAAGAACTAAAGAGNTTTTTGAACTATGGTGTTGGAGAAGACTCTTGAGAGTCCCTTGAACTGCAAGGAGATCCAACCAGTCCATCCTAAAGGAGATCAGTCCTGGGTGTTCACTGGAAGGATTGATGCTAAAGCTGAAACTCCAGTACTTTGGCCACCTCATGTGAAGAGCTGACTCATTGGAAAAGACTCTGATGCTGGGAGGGATTGGGGGCAGGAGGAGAAGGGGATGACAGAGGATGAGATGGCTGAATGGCATCACCTACTTGATGCACATGAGTTTGGGTGAACTCTGGGAGTTGGTGATGGACAGGGAAGCCTGGAGTGCTGCTATTCATGGGGTTGCAAAGAGTTGAGCGACTGAACTGAACTGAAGCGATAATCAATTTTAAATGTGTTGGTATAGCTGAAATTATACAGAAGATGACATTGAAATACATGCTTTTCCAGTGAACCTGGTAAACTTACTTGTACCTGTCTTTTCTAAAGTGCTACCAACTGAAATTAATAGAAATATCATTGAAATTTTATTCATACAAAATAATGCTAAGATATTTGCAAGTAGGCTAATATTAATAAGTCATGTAGTCTACTTCGGTAGTATTTTGTGAAGTCCTTGAGTTATGTTAAGATAGCTGAATAAAGCCAGGTTTTATTTTTAAATGGCAATTTAGGCAGTGCCATTTAGGATTTCTCATGATGATTGTTTCAGTAGTAAGGGCAGATGATATACCATTTCCAAGGCCCTTGGTTTCCTCTAAAGAAATCCTTATCAGGTCTCAGCTTCCAAGTTGCTCTGGTTGTTATTTGGTACCTAATTTATGGTTGTTCTTTGGGTCCTGTCATTCTTACTTTATGTTCCAATGATGACTCTTTGCTTCCACTGTTAACCTACCTCTTTTCTGTATCTTTTCTTTATTAAAACATGCTGTAATAAATTGCAAAAATGGCCACAAGTTTTTGGATCTCTTTCCATTGTGAGGTGTAAGGCATTTTGTCTCACCCCTTGAATCGGGGCTTGTCTTGTTACTTGCTTTGACCAACTGAATCTGGCTAAGAACTATTGTGCAAATCCTGAACCAAGACCTCCAGGGGTCTTGTAGCTTCTGCTTTTGCTGCTGTTCGGAGCCTCTTCTCTCCTTCTATGTATGAAAACCTGGGTTAGCTTTCAGGTGATGAGATACATACCTGACCCCTGTTACCCCAGGTTGCAGCCTCCCTGCTGACAGGCGTGTCAGTGAGGCCATCGTCCGTGTATCCACTGACAATACCAATTGATATATGAGCAAGCCCAGTAGAGACTTGCTGGTAAGTATTTTATTTAATTTTTTAATTTTTTATTTTTTATACTTTATTTTACTTTACAATACTCTATTGGCTTTGCCATACAAAGAAACTTTTTATATAGCTACATTGTGGTAGTTTCAGACGAACAGTGAAGGAACTCAGCCATATGTATACATTGCTGGTAACTTTTTTTAATGTATAGTCTTATGGGTAACTATTCTTATAATTTTGGCGTAAACTTTAATACTCAGTTGATGCACAGAGTTTTGAGCTAAAATTAAATGGCTATTTTTAATTTACTAAGCTTTAGAGTGGGCTTCACTAGTGGCTCAGTGGTAAAGAATCTGCTTGCCGATGCAGGAAATGCGGGTTCATTCCCTGGATGGGGAGGATCCTCTAGAGAAGGAAATGGCAAGCCACTCTAGTGTTCTTGTCTGGGATATCTCATGGACAGAGGTATCTGGTGGGCTACAGTCTATGGGATTGCAAAGAGTCGGGTACCACTTAGAAATACAGTGGTATCAACAACTTTGATAAATAACAACAACAAAGCGTTAGAATGTTTTATTGTACATAAAGCAAAAGATAAAAGATTCACATACTTTCCTATCTTGTCAAACTCTCCCTTGATTCTATACGCCATCTCTGTTTAATTTTAAGGTTGTCTCTTTCTTTACTCATAGATGAGTCAGCAGTTTCCATGTCCTAGCTGAAGGCCAATGAGCAGTGTTTTCTAGTTCTTTTTCACAAAGCACAGTTTCTTTCTGACTTTTGGCTTTGTGCAAGAATGTCAGTGCTAGCTATCCTGTGGTTTCCATTCTTTTAGGAATAAGCATTTAGCCTTTAAAATGCATGCATGGGATTAATACCTACCATGGTTGCTGAATTTGAGCCCTGTTTACTGTTAGGAGTTTGAGTTTCATTTTTACTTCTGGCACCTAGAGACTTTTCTTTTCATCTTTCCACATTCATCTACTTATCTTGATTTAAAGTCTCCCAGGATTTGATATGCAGATGACACCACTCTTATGGCAGAAAGTGAAGAGGCACTAAAAAGCCTCTTGATGAGAGTTAAAGACTGAAAAAGTTGGATAAAGCTCAACATTCAGAAAACAAGATCATGGCATCTGGTCCCATCACTTCATGGGAAATAGATGGGGAAACAGTGGAAACAGTGTCAGACGTGCTGCAATTCATGGGGTCGCAAAGAGTCAGACACAACTGAGCAATTGAACTGAACTGAACTGAGGATTTGATCTGCTGATCAGTCAATTCTTTAAAACTCCTTTATCCTCTGTCAGTCAAGCTACTCTTTCCCTATTTCAGTTCAGTTCAGTCGCTCAGTCATGTCCGACTCTTTGGACCCCATGGACTGCAGTACCTCTGGCCTCCCTGTCCATCACCAACTCCCGAAGTTTACTCAAACTCATGTCCATTGAGTTGGTGATGCCATCCAACCATCTCATCCTCTGTCCTCATCCCCTTCTCCTCCCACCCTCAATCTTTCCTAGCATGAAGGTCTTTCCAAATGAGTCAATTCTTCACATCAGGAGGGCAAAGTATTGGAGTTTCAGCTTCATCATCAGCCCTTCCAATGAATATTCAGGAGTAATTTTTGTTAGAATGGACAGGTTTAATTTTCTTGCATTCCAAGGGACTTTCAAGAGTCTTCTCCAACACTACAGTTGAAAAGCATCAATTCTTCAGTCCTCAGCTTTCTTTACAGTCCAACTCTCACATCCATACATGACTACTGGGAAAAACCATAGCTTTAACTAGATGGACTTATGTTGGGAAAGTAAGATCTCTGCTTTTTAATATGCTGTCTAGGTTGGTCATAACTTTTCTCCCAAGGAGCAAGTGTCTTTTAAAATTTCATGGCTGCAATCACCATCTGCAGTGATTTTAGAGTTCCCCAGAATTAAGTCTGTCACTGTTTCCACTGTTTCCCCATCTATTTGCCATAAAGTGATGGGACCAGACGCCATGATCTTAGTTTTCTGAGTGTTGAGTTCTAAGCCAACTCTTTCACTCTCCTCTTTCACTTTCATCAAGAGGCTCTTTAGTTCTTCACTTTCTGCCTATCTGAGGTAATTAATATTTCACCTGGCAATCTTGATTCCAGCTTGTGCTTCATCCATCCCAGTGTTTTCTCATGATGTACTCTGCATGTAAGCTAAGTAAGCGGAGTGACAATATACAACATTAATGTACTCCTTGGGACTTCCCTGTGGCTCAGATGGTAAAGCATCTGTCTACAATGTGGGAGACCCAGGTTCAGGCCCTGGGTTGGAAAGATACCGTGGAGAAGGAATGGCAGTCCACTCCAGTACTATTGCCTGGAAAACCCCATGGACAGAGGAGCCTGGTAGACTACAGTCTATGGGATCGCAAAGAGTTGGTCACGACTGAGTGACTTCATGATGACGAATGTACTCCTTTCCCTATTTGGAACCAGTCTGTTGTTCCATGTCCAGTTCTAACTGTTGCTTCCTGACCTGCATACGGATTTCTCAAGAGACAGGTCAGGTATTCCTGTCTCTTTCAGAATATTCCAGAGTTTGTTGTGGTCCACACAGTCAAAGGCTTTGGCATAGTCAATAAATCAGAAGTAGATGTTTTTTTGGAACTGTCTTGCTTTTTCAATGATCCAGTGGATGTTGGCAATTTGATCTCTGGTTCCTGTGCCTTTTCTAAATCTAGCTTGAACATCTGGAAGTTCACAGTTCATGTACTGTTGAAGCCTGGCTTGGAGAATTTTGAGCATTACTTTACTAGCGTGTGAGATGAGTGCAATTGTATGGTAGTTTGAGCATTCTTTGGCATTGCCTTGCTTTGAGATGGGAATGAAAACTGACCTTTTCCAGTCCTGTGGCCACTGCAGACTGGCAAATTTGCTAGCATATTGAGTGCAGCGCTTTCACAGCATCATCTTTTAGGATTTGAAGTAGTGCAACTGGAATTCCATCACCTCCACTAGCTTTGTTCGTAGTGATGCTTCCTGAAGCCCAGTTGACATCGTATTCCAGGGTGTCTGACTCTAGGTTGGTGATCACACCATTGTGATTACCTGGGTCATGAAGATCTTTTTTGTACAGTTTCTCTGTGTATTCCTGCTGCTTACTTCTTAGCATCTTGTGCTTCTTTTAGGTTCATACCATTTCTGTATGGGCAGAAATGTTTGCATGGAATGTTCCCTTGAAGTGAAGGTGCTCGGTCATGTCCAGCTCTTTGTGACCTCATGGACTGTAGCCTACCGTGCTCCTCCATCCATGTGATTTTCCAGGCAAGAGTACTGGAGTGGGTTGCCATTTCCTTTTTCAGAGGATCTTCCCAACCCAGGGATCGAACTCGGGTGTCCCTCATTGTAGACAGATTCCTTACCGTCTGAGCCACCAGCGAAGCCACCAGGAAATGTTCCCTTGGTATCTCTAATTTTCTTGAAGAGATTTCTAGACTTTCCCATTCTGTTGTTTTCCTTTATTTCTTTGCATTGATCAGTGAGGAATGCCTTTTCATCTCTCCTTGCTATTCTTTGGAACTCTGCATTCAAATGGGTGTATCTTTCCTTTTCTCTTTTGCCTTTTGCTTCTCTTCTTTTCTCAGCTATTTGTGAGGCCTCCTCAGACAACCATTTTGCCTTTTTGCATTTATTTTTCTTGGGAATGGTCTTGATCATTGCCTCTTGTACAATGTCACAAACCTCTGTCCATAGTTCTTCAGGCACTCTGTCTATTAGATCTAATCCCTTAAATGTATTTCTCACTTCCACTGTATAATCAGAAATTGTTTGATTTAAGTCATATTTGAATGGTGTAATGGTTTTACCTACTTTCTTCAATATAAGTCTGAATTTGCCAGTAAGGAGTTCATGGTCTGTGCCACAGTCAGCTCCTGGTCTTGTTTTTTGCTGACTATACAGAGTTTCTCCATCTTTGGCTGCAAAGAATATAATCAATCTGATTTCAGTATTNTCAATATAAGTCTGAATTTGCCAGTAAGGAGTTCATGGTCTGTGCCACAGTCAGCTCCTGGTCTTGTTTTTTGCTGACTATACAGAGTTTCTCCATCTTTGGCTGCAAAGAATATAATCAATCTGATTTCAGTATTGAGCATCTGGTGATGTCTAAGTGTAGAGTCTTCTCTTGTCTCGTCAGAAGAGGGTGTTTGCTATGACCAGTGCTTTCTCTTGACAGAACTCTGTTAGCCTTTGCCCTGCTTCATTCTGTACTTTAAGGCCAAATTTGCCTGTTATTCCAGGTATTTCTCAACTTCCTACTTTTGCATCGAGTCCCCTATAATGAAAAGGACATCTTTTTGGGGTGTTAGTTCCAGAAGGTCTTTTAGGTCTTCAAAGAACCATTCAACTTCAGCTTCTTCAGCATTACTGATCAGGGCATAGACTTGGATTACTGTGATACTGAAGGGTTTGCCTTGAAAACGAGCAGATATTTTGTCATTTTTGAGATTGCATCCAAGAACTGTATTTTGGACTCTTTTGTTGACTATGATGGCTACTCCATTTCTTCTAAGGGATTCTTGCCCACAGCAGTGGATATAATGGTCATCTGAATTAAATTCACCCATTCCAGTCCATTTTAGTTCCCTGATTCCTAAAATGTCGATATTCATTCTTGTCATCTCCTGTTTGACCACGTCCAATTTGCCTTGATTCATGGACCTAACATTCCACGTTCCTATGCAGTATTGCTGTTTACAGCATCAGACTTTACTTCCATCACCGGTCACATCCACAGCTGGGTGTTGTTTCCCTTTTGGCTCAGCCTCTTCATTCCTTCTGGAGCTATTTCTCTGCTCTTCTCCAGTAGTATATTGGGCACCTACCGACCTAGGGAGTTTATCTTTCAGTGTCACATCTTTTGCCTTTTTATACTGTTCTTGGGGTTCTCAAGGCAAGAAAACTGAAGTGGTTTGCCATTCCCTTCTCCCTTTTCCCTGTTTATCACCTATCTTCATGGCTACTTATCATTCTTTAAGGTGTTTTTCTTCCTTTGTATTGACTAATTGTGTTTACCGGAACTCTATCCCTGGTCCTTAGTCCATCTTACTTTAGATAGTACTTTTGGATAACCTTTTCTACACGTATTACTTTAACTACCAGTTTAATGTTCTGGCCTTGTATCTAAGCCTTGAGCTAGAAAGTTTTCACCTCCACATTCTTGCATTCCATTTCCTATTATCTTTTCCACTTGATTGTCCTCTGGGCATCCTCAGCATGCCCAGAACGAGACTCACAGCCTTTATGCTTGAAAACTTCTTGAACCGTATCCCCCAGTGTGGTTAAAGGAAACTGATAGCTCTGTAACCAAGAAAACCTGAAGTCATCCTAGATATCTCCCTTTCGTTCTTCTCAACGTTTATTTACTCATTAATGCCTGACTCACTAACATATCCGGAAACTATTTGCTTTCCTAATTTCTTTCCATATAACTGCAAGCTAGATAAGAATACTTCCATCTTCTCAGAAGGTTCTCATATTTCATATCTGACACTTCCTACATGACTGTCTCTTTCTCATTATCCACCTCACCCAGCCTGTTTCCTGTTTCCAGTTTTCCAGTGTAAGACCTTACTACAAGATACAGTTATCTTTGGTATCCAAGGAAGGTTGGTTCCAGGACCACCCCCCATACTAACATATGTAATCGCTCAAGTTCCTTATGTAAAATGGTATAGGATTTAGGTATATCCTAGGAGCATCTTCCCAATATACACTTCAAGTCATTTCTAGATTATTTATAATAACCTATACAGTTTGAATGCTGTGTAAATAGCTGTAAAAATAATTTAAATGCTTTGTAAATAATTACTGGCACATGGCAAACTTAAGCATTGATTTTTGGAACTTTCTGAAATTTTTCATTATATATTTTACTTCTGTATACTTTTTGAACCCCACTTTACCCTATGCTGCTATATTTTACATTAAACAGTTATTTAACTTTTAAGTGCTAAGAAAGCAAACCTAGTCTTTGTTTTCCCACTTATTTACCACTTCTGGTACTCTGTGTTCCTTTCTTTAGATCCGAGTATCCACTTTGTACTCTTTCTTTTTGACCTGAGAGATATCCTTTGGCATTTCGTATAGTGCANAGTTATTTAACTTTTAAGTGCTAAGAAAGCAAACCTAGTCTTTGTTTTCCCACTTATTTACCACTTCTGGTACTCTGTGTTCCTTTCTTTAGATCCGAGTATCCACTTTGTACTCTTTCTTTTTGACCTGAGAGATATCCTTTGGCATTTCGTATAGTGCAGATCTAATGGCAAGTATTTATTCGCTCAGCTTTTGTTTAGCTGGAAATGTCTTTTTTTCACCCTCATTTCTGAAGGATATTTTTTACTGAATATAAAATTTTAGGTTGCTACTACGTGTACCCTCCAGGTACTTTAAAGATGTTATTCTGTTTCCTCTGACCTCCAGTGAGAAGTTGGTAGTCACTCTTCTCATTGTTTCTCTGTACATGATGTGTTTTCCCTCTCCCCTTTTTTGTTTCTCCCTTCTCTGGTTGCATTCAAGATTTTTTCTTTATGTTTGGTTTTTATCAATTTGAGTATGATATGCCTAGATGTGATTCTATTTATGTTTATCCTGGTTTGGATTGACTGTGAAAAAAGTGAAAGTGTTAATTGCTCAGTTGTGTCCGACTATTCGAAATCCTATGGACTGTACCCCTGCCAGGCTCCTCTGTCTGCGGAAATCTCAAGGCAAGAATACTGGAGTGGGTAAGCCATTCCCTTCTCCAGGGTGTCTTCCTGACTCAGAGATCAAACCTGGATTTCCTACATTGCAGGTAGATTATGGTCTGAGCCATCAGGAATCAGCAATACTTGTTAAAATTGGTGTTTTTCATCATATTTGGAAAGTTTTCAGCCATTTATTTTTTAAATATTTATTTTCCCCCAGTCTCATTGTCTTCCCCAATGAGACCACAATTATACATATTTTAGATCATTTGATAACGTTCATGGTCCCTGAAGCTTAATAATTTTCAATTTTTTCCTCTCTGCAAGGTTGGGTAGTTTTAATAATTGGTCTTCAGCTTCTACCACCGCTAGTATATTGTTAAACCCCATCCAGTAGCATTGTAATTTCTAAAATTTCTATCTTTAATGTTTTCCATTTAGTTAGTTTCTCAGTTAATCTGTTATTGAGTTTTATATGGATAGTTCTTTTGCCCTCTTATTTCATTTCATCTTGCTTACAAAATAGTACTAGATATAACTTATTGCAAATTAAAATATTTGACTCCTTATCTGAAAGTTTATTATACATTTTGGGATATTTTTGCTTTCCTGAATTTTCTGGGTTTTATTCTTTAAAAACCACATGGATTTACAATTTATGCCAGAATGGATGTGTGTAATCAAGGGCAGAGACAGGGACAGAAATGAGATTAAGGTTATGTTCTGTAGAATGGCCAGTGGGACAAATTAGGGCTATCACTTTAATGATGTTTTAAATTAGGTACATGTCCCAATAATTTATTAGATTTCTCCTGTGTTTTTCTCTTATATTGTCAGTTGCACAGTTAGAAAATCATGGACTTTTAGTTCCTGAATAGACTTTAGAATTGATCCTAATAACTTCATTTTCATTCTTTGAAAGTAGGTATATAAGGATTTCATTCACACCAAGTTGAATGGATAGGTGAAAGATATTTCTAATGCAGATAGTTAAGCAAAAATACCTAGTAAAATACATACATGGTACAATACAAAGGTTTCAATAGTTTTCAGCCAATTCATGGCAAATATTAATGTGTAGGTTTAAAATAATGGAACAAAGGTAAATTCAGAATGTAAAGAATGAACAAATCACTAATTTAAAAACATGGAGCTTCCCTGGTGACTGAGACAGTAAAGAATCTGCCTGCAATTCAGGAGACCTGGGTTTGATACCTGGATCCAGAAGATCCCCAGGAGAAGGGAATGGCTACCCACTCCAGTATTCTTGCCTGGAGAATTCCATGGACACAGAAGCCTGGTGGGCAACAGTCCGAGGTTTATAAAGAGTCGGACACAATTGAGCGACTAAGCTAAAACAAAACAGAACCAGAAGATAGTAGTAGTATAAGCACCTAATGTTTTTTTATTATGTCACAAAATACAGTCTCTGTAGCAGATTGTGAACATATGGTAGGCTACATAGAATAGTATATTATACTTTTAGTATATTGCATCAAATATATATATGTACATTTATCTATATACACACATTTACCTAAATTGTATCAAGTTCTATAATATTACCAAATAATAGTTGTCATCTTTTTCCTATATTGATATAAGATTCATAGGTGTTTAACAATAGGAAATGAAGTGACTGTTTCACAAATGTGTATGTTATCACTCTTATCTCCCTTGCATCTATTACAGTATCTGGCATATGTTAGATGTTTAATAAATATTTATTGCATGAATAAATGCATACAATTTTTAAAAGAATCGTTCTTTTGAAAAAGTGCTTAGAGAGATGGATTTATTTTTGTACTACTACCAAATAATTATCATTATAATAAGCCCACATAAAATACTCTGAAATAAAACTTTTATCCTCATAATTTGGGGTTTGTTGTAGTGTTTGGGATTTCTCCTTAGTCTCCTTCATGAATATTAACTTTGTGTTAACCATCCTAAAGGAAATCATTCCTGAATATTCATTGGGCGGACTGATGTTGAAGCTGAAACTCCAATACTTTGGCCTCTTGATGCGAAGAACTGACTCATTTGAAAAGACCCTGATGCTGGGGAAGATTGAGGGCAGGAGGAGAAGGGGATGACAGAGGATAGGATGGTTGGATGGCATCACCAACTCAAAGGACATGAGTCTGAGTAAACTCNTGATGCGAAGAACTGACTCATTTGAAAAGACCCTGATGCTGGGGAAGATTGAGGGCAGGAGGAGAAGGGGATGACAGAGGATAGGATGGTTGGATGGCATCACCAACTCAAAGGACATGAGTCTGAGTAAACTCCGGGAGTTGGTGATGGACAGGGAGGCCTGGCTTGCTGCAGTCCGTGGGGTTGCAAAGAGTCGGACACACTGAGCGACTGAACTGAATGGACAGGTAATAGCTAAAGCGTTTTTATGTGATGTGTACCTAGAATTATTAGGTTGGTGCAAACGTAACTGCAGTTTTAGATTGTGAATTTTAAATCATAACTCGGCTTAAGCACATTTTTATTAATCAAAATAGGAACCATTACAATGAACACATTTTTGCCAATAAGAAATGTTTGTTTATTTCTGTAGCTTAAAAAACTATGCTTTGGGATTCATCAAATGCTTGGAAACCTTTTTCTGCCTCCTGCTGATTGTGAAAGCATTTTCCCTGCAAAAAGTTGTCAAGAAGCTTGTAGAATTGAGGTTGGTGAGGGGTCATTGAATATGGCAGATGAGGCAAAACTTCATTGCCCAATTCGTTCAACTTTTGAAGTGTTGGCTGTGCTACTTGCCATTGGGCATTTTTCGTGGAGAATTGGGCCCATTCTGTTGACCAGCTGCAAGTGTTGCAGTATTCTGTGCATCTCATGGATTTGCTGAGCGTACTTCTCAGATGTGATGGTCTTGCCGGGATTCAGAAACCTGTTGTGAATTAGTGGGCCACAGACTACCAAACAGTGACTATAACCTTTTTTTGGTCCAAGTTTGGCTTTGGGAAGCGCTTTGGAGCTTCTTGTGACTCTACTGGTGACTCAGAAGGTCAAGAATCTGCCTGCAATGCAGGAGACCTGGATTTGATCCTTGGGATGGGGAGATCCTCTGGAGAAGGGAATGGAAACCCACTCTAGTATTCTTGCCTGGAGAATTCCATGGACAGAGGAGGCTGATGGGCTACAGTCCAGGGGGTTGCAAAGAGTTGGACATGACTGAGGGACTAACATTTCACTTTCACTTTTGGAGCTTTTTCCTGTCCAGCCACTGAGCTGGTCGTCACTGGTTGTGGTATAAAGTTAACTTGTCACATGTTACAATCTAGTCGAGAAATGGTTCATTGTGATTATGTACAATAATAAAAGACGACACTTCAGAATGATGATTTTCGGTCAGCCCATGAGGCACCCAACTTAATCAAGCTTCTTTACCTTTGCAGTTTGCTTCAAATGCCAAACCACCATAGAATGGTAGACGCTGAGTTCTTCAGCAGCTTCTCATGTAGTTTTAAGAGGATCACTTTTGATGACCCTCTCAGTTGGTCCTCGTCCACTTCCAGTGGCTGGCCACATTGCTCGTCATCTTCAGGACTTTTGTCTCTTTTGCAAAGCTTCTTGAACCACCACTGCACTGTACATTCTTTACCAGTTCCCGGACCAAATGCACTGTTGGTGCTGCGAGTCGTCCCGGCTGCTTTATGACCCATTTTGAACTCGAATAAGAACATTGTTTGAATTTGGTTTCTGTCCAACATCATTTCTGTGGTCTAAAATAAATAGCAAGTAATATGTCATTAGCAAAAAATATAAAGTGAGAAATTTGTATTAATATGATGTACAACACTACCACATTTGTTTAAGAATGTATTCTAATGTCAAATGGCAAAGTTCAATAGTGCAAAACTATACTTTTGCACAAACCTAATACCATGTGACCTTTTTTACCCCCACTTTCAATGGTTTCCATTCATCTTGGCATTTAATCAGCTTCTGTCTTGTATTATTTAAATGTTTTAGGTGTATAAATGTTGTTTAACCATGATGTTGTGTACATGTTAAGTATGGAAACCCTCTTTTAAACAGTTATTTGCCATATAGCATAGTATTACTCACGTAGTTGATGGTCTATGGTCAGCAAAAACAGGACCGGAAGCTGACTGTAGCTCAGATCATGAACTCCTTATTGCCAAACTCAGACTTAAATTGAAGAAAGTAGGGAAACCACTACACCATTCAGGTGTGATCTAAATCAGACCCATTCCGATTATACAGTGGAAGTGAGAAATAGATTCAAGGGATTAGATCTGAAAGGCAGACTGCCTTATGAACTATGGATGGAGGTTTTTGACATTGTACAGGAGACAGGGATCAAGACCATCCTCCCAAAAAAAGAAATGCAAAAAAGCAAAATGGCTGTCTGAGGAGACCCTACAAGTAGCTGTGAACAGAAGAGAAGCAAAAAGCAAAGTAGAAAAGGAAAGATAAACCTATTTGAATGGAGAGTTCCAAAGAATAGCAAGGAGAGATAAGAAAGCCTTCCTCAATGATCAGTGCAAAGAAATAGCAGAAAACAATAGAATGGGAGAGACCAGAGATCTCTTCGAGAAAATTAGCAATACCAAGGGAATAGTTCATGCAAAGATGGGTTCAATGAAGGACAGAAATGGGATGGACCTAACAGAAGCAGAAGATATTAAGAAGAGGTGGCAAGAATACANCCTAAAGGAGATTGGTGTTCATTGGAAGCACTGATGTTGAAGCTGAAACTCCAATCCTTTGGCCACCTGAGGCAAAGAGCTGACTCATTTGAGAAGACCCTGATGCTGGGAAAGATTGAAGGCGGGAGGAGAAGGGGACGACAGAGGATGAGATGGTTGGATGGCATTAGTGAGTGGATGTGAGTTTGAGTCAATTCCAAGAGTTGGTGATGGGCAAGGAGACCTGGCAGGCTACAGTCCATGGGGTTGCAAAGAGTTGGACTTGACTGACTGAAGTGAACTAAACTGAACTTTTTGATCTGTTTTAATAGTTGCCAAACTTTCACTCCAAATTTAAGTTAATGGCACAAAATAAGCATTTCTAGTGTAAGAAAAATAGCATACCCTCTGACATACCATTTTTAGTACTGTCTGGCAAAAGCAAAGCAAGGGCTTGAAACACAGAGTATAGTTATAAAATATTAGGACTGAAAAGGGCTTTAGAGATTATTCACTCTAACTCCTTTCCTTTTAAAATTATCATCTTTGAATTGATGAATAACCTTTTTGAACCTTGCTTTACTTTTATATAATTTGACAGCAGACTTGGGGAGCCTTATGTGATTGTTAGAATTAAACTGATTAATATAAAAGAATGATGTAAAATTCAATGATTATTGTTGTAAGCAAAGTTATTACTCTAATTTTTAAAAATTTAGAAAAAAATAGTAGCAAAAGATAGCATGTGTAAAACTGCAAAGCACAAATAACACTTGAACTGAAAATTTTGACTTCAGCCCCCTGATTTTGTGTTTGAACTAACCTATATTAACTTTATTTTTTAATTTTCATCTTAGTCATTTTACTACACTATTGTATAAATAATCTGAGACTTAAACTGGGTAAGGAAATACCGAAAACTTAAAGCTAAAAGATAGTGTTAGATTTGAGAAATTCTTTCAAGACTCTCAGGGAAAAAAAGAGCAATATAAAAGAAAAATGAAACCAAAAGCCAAAAAGCAGAAAACAGAAAGACTCATCTTTCTACTTTCTATTTATTTTAGAATTTTCTGTATTTAATACCNTGTTAGATTTGAGAAATTCTTTCAAGACTCTCAGGGAAAAAAAGAGCAATATAAAAGAAAAATGAAACCAAAAGCCAAAAAGCAGAAAACAGAAAGACTCATCTTTCTACTTTCTATTTATTTTAGAATTTTCTGTATTTAATACCATCAGTTTAGCAATCCTAAAGATTCTTCTTGTCTTCATTATGAGTAATAAAGATTTTAACATCTGCTGAATACATGTCATGTCATTTTTTTTTTTTTTAAGGATACCGACATTCCTCTACCTTTAAATTTTCTATTACTGGGAATTTAGTTGATTCATCTTCTTGCCTTAAAAAACCTTAAAGTATTTTTGACATTTGGGTTAACTTTAGCATACTGGAGAAAGACGTTCCACCATTTCACTGAAATCCATTCTAGTATTTAATAGCATGCATTGAAGATATATTTCCATTTAATCAAAAAGGTGGGAATAAAAGAGACATGAATCCTTGCATCTTTGGTATTTTCTTAATTCTACAACTGACTTTAGGAGACAGTTATGGAAACAGTGGGAGACTTTATTTTTTTGGGCTCCAAAATCACTGCAGATGGTGACTGCAGCCATAAAATTAAAAGATGCTTGCTCCTTGGAAGAAAACTATGACACACCTAGACAGTGTATTAAAAAGCAGAGACAGCACTTTGCTGACAAAGGTCCACATAGTCAAAGCTATGGTTTTTCCAATAGTCATGTATGGATGTGAGAGCTGGACCATGAAGAAGGCTGAGCACAGCAGAATTGATGCTTTTGAACTGTGGTGCTGGAGAAAACTCTTGAGAGACCCTTGGACTGCAAGGAGATACAGCTAGTCCATTCTAAGGGAAATCAACCCTGAGTATTCATTGGAAGGACTGATGCTAAAGCTGAAGCTCAAATATTTTGGCCACCTGATGGGAAAAACTGACTCATTGGAAAAGACCCCAATGCTAGAAAAGATTAAAGACAGGAGAAGAAAGGGATGACAGAGGATGAGATGGTTGGATGGCATCACTGACTCAATGGACATAAATTTGAGTAAACTCTGGGAATTGGTGATAGACAGGGAAACCTGGCATGCTTCAGTCCATGGGGTCTCAATGAGTCAGATATGACTCAGTAACTGAACTGAGGGTCTTTTATGAGGGAATAAAAATACTAAGGAACTGTAGCAACTATGTCTCTGATACATAGTAAGCAGATAGTATATTTTTTATTGTCTAATTCTTTCCTAGTCTAGGTTTTATGGGTTCCTGAACTATCCATACTGTTAACTTAATGGAAATCTTTTGACCCCACTACTGGGCTTCTTAAAGAAAGGAAATTTCTTCTTCATCTGTAAGATCTTTAATCAAGTCTAGCATTGGGAGGTAGTCAGTTTTTGTTTATTAGTTTTTTTTTCTGAACTGGTGATACTTTGAGTTTTAGAGGGTTAAAAGTGTTTATGAAAGTGAAAGTCACTCAGTTGTGTCCAACTCTTTGTGATCACATGGACTATACATGCCATGGAATTCTCCAGGCCTGGAGAATTGGAGTGGGTAACCTTTCCCTTCTTCAGAGGATCTTCCCAACCCAGGGATTGAGCCCAGGTCTCCCACATTGCAGGCGGATTCTTTACCATCTGAGCCACAAGACAAGCCCAACAATACTGGAGTGGGTAGCCTATCCTTTCTCCAGCAGATCTTTCCAACCTAGGAATCGAACCGGGGTCTCCTTCATTGCAGGCTGATTCTTTACCAACTGAGATATCAGGGAAGCCCAAGAGTGTTTATAGACTCCTAAATATTTCACAAAATAAAGTAGAGGACATCACATTTTGGACAATGACAAGGTTTCTCTTGGCAACACAGGGCTGTTCACAGTTAAGGAGTCTTAACAGAGACTTAGCCTCTTGGGAACTTTATAGCATAGATTGCTTGTAGATGCCAACTTTAGAAATTAAACTGAATAGATCAAAGTAATCAAAAGGTGTGGCAGGCTAGGTTGTCTTTAAAACAATGTTTTGGGCACTGCATTTTCATATGGAGTCAGTGCCAGCCAGGTAGGCAGAGCATTTCAGGAAATTCATAACAGGTAACAGTCATGAAGGGGTATAGTTATCTTGGAGCCAAATTTTGCCAGTTAATAGAGTCCTGGATATGAATTCAGACCCTCAGATAAAGAACTGTAAGAAAACAGAAGCACGCATTAAAGCAAAATCCAGCTGGAATCTTATACATACTGGGTTGAAGACAGCTGAGACTCCAGAGCAGCATTGGAGCCTAGAGGTGGTATCTTATCTTTAGATTTGTTTAGCAGTCTAGGGGACACTTAGGATGGTGGTGCAGTTTTGCCAGCAGTGGCTCTTTATCATTACTTGGTTTGGAGCGCCAATAGCAGATGCTTTACCGTCTGAGCCACCAGGGAAGCCCAATGGATAAATAGCTAAGACTATTTAATGCTGAACTGCTTTCATCTGGAATTTTATCCAAATATAGAACAAGAAAATGAGAAAATGGTGGGATGCAGAACTGATAAATCTAGGAGGACTGCCTTGGAGGCTTGTTTAAATCCCTAGGATTTGTTTAGCTTTTGACTGTAAAGTTAGATCGTATTGATACGTTGTAGGTTCCCAGAAAATATTTTTTGAATGATTGACTGAATCAAAATGGTCACTTTGGTGCCCTAAGGCCATTAATACAACCTAGTTTAAGTTATGTGGATCATTTCCTTTATGTAACTATGGAAATAATCACATCGCCTCATAATTCAGATATAAAAACTCCTAGTTAAATTACTAATCTGGGTAATAGGATTTTATTGGTATCACTTTTGTTGCTTCTGTAAATTGATGTGTGTGTGTGTGTGTGTGTGTGTGTGTGTGTGTTCAGTCATGTCCGACTGTTTGTAACATCATGGACCTTAGACCACTGGGTGGGCTCCTCTGTTCATGCAATTTTCCAGGCAAGAATACTAGAGCAAGTTTCTGTTTCCTACTCTAAGGGATCTTCCTGACCCAAGGGTCAAACTTATGTCTCTTGCATCTCTTGCATTGGTAGGCTGATTCCTTACCACTTGAGCTACCTGGAAAGTCCAGCTGATACACATTCCACTCAGTAAGGGCTTCCCTGATGGCTCAGAGGGTCAAGTGTCTGCCTGCAATGTGGGAGACCTGGGTTCAATCCCTGGGTTGGGAAGATCCCCTGGAGAAGGAAATGGCAACCCACTCCAGTACTCTTGCCTGGAAAATCCCATGGATGGAGAAGCCTAGTAGG
Organism: Neotragus pygmaeus; assembly: GCA_006410875.1. NCBI lineage: Eukaryota > Metazoa > Chordata > Mammalia > Artiodactyla > Bovidae > Neotragus > Neotragus pygmaeus. Next base: position 402,711 of record SJYV01009642.1, on the reverse strand, counting down.
CTACAGTCCATGGGATCACAGAGTCGGACATGACTGAGGGACTTCACTTTCACTTTCACCATTCAGTAAACATGGAATACGTTTTGTTGCTGAATAGTATGTTTAGTGATTTGTTTTGTGCCTTTGTTCAGTAGGTGTTTTTTGGGGGTCACTGTGTATGTTCATGTACTAAGCACTGTGAGATCTATATAAGGTGTAAGACGTACTCTCTTGCAATAAGAAGCTTGAGTTTCGGTAGCTAACTCAGAGGAAGTTAGGTAAATTATACCAGTCAGTAAATGAAGAGTGCAGTGAGTGATGTTTGAGAAGAAAATATTTGTAACTGTACATTCAAAACTTGATGATGGCAGTCTAGCTGAAATTTTGAAAACATTGTTCTCTAATATTATCTTATTTTTAATTCACACTGTTAAAAGAAATAGAAAGTACTATTATTTCACATTTTAATTATAAGAAAGACAGTCTGTTTTTCAGTAGAGGTGTTGTTAGATAACTCACTAACATTTACAAAGAAAATTTATAAAATTCTAGTTAAACTGCAATAAAGAAAAAAGTGAAAGTGAAGTTGCTTAGTTAAGTCTGACTCTTTGCCACCCCGTGGACTGTAGCCTACCAGGCTCCTCCCTTGGAAAGAAGTCAATGTTTTGTAAATAATCATTCACTCTATTTAAGATTTGATTGGTTCAGTGCGTCGGTTAACACAGATGCTCCGCGTGCTGCTTTATACTTTTGGTTAAAGTACATTAGTGTTGGTTAAGTGTGTGTGCCCTGTTTTTTGTATTAGCTCCATTTTGATTTAATGAGAACAGTACCATCTACAAGTCACCAATATGACATAATATCTATTATTTACAAGGGAAAAGAGGAAGATATACAATTATTCAGTTATTTTTCTTTCTTCTATTTGAAAATCTAATTGTTTAGTTTCAAAAGAAGTTTTAATGAAAGAATATGAGTAAGCAGGTGCTTTGATGCTAAAAAGTTCCTTGGTTGGAAGTAGTAATTGAATTTGAACATTAAATGCATTACTTTCCTCGTACATTAAACAGATTGAATACTATGAAAAACCTCTAACTGCTTGTAAAATATATCACTTTATCCATCATCATCCTTATGCCTTTCTTCCTTTTATATTCCACGAGTGTATTTTTTCTGCTTCTCAAGTCAAACTGTTTTTAATAATAGATTGAATACTTCCTTCTCAATTCAGTGAGGTAATTCAGTGAATTGTGAAAATTATCCTGATATCCCATCATTACATAAATTCATGCATGTTTATATGCTAAATTCATAGCATGTTAGCAAGTTGTTTGGCCTTGAAAAGATATTCTAGGAAATCTCTATTTCCAAGAAGAAAAAAGCATGTGAAATAAAGTACATTGTGCTGTATTGTTGTTCAGTCAGTCGTGTCCGACTGCGACCCCGTGGAATGCAGCACACCAGGCTTCCCTGTCCTTCACCATCTCTGGAGCTTGCTCAAACTTATGTCCATTGAGTTGGTGATGCCATCCAACCATCTCATCCTCTGTTGTCCCCTNCTTGGTTGGAAGTAGTAATTGAATTTGAACATTAAATGCATTACTTTCCTCGTACATTAAACAGATTGAATACTATGAAAAACCTCTAACTGCTTGTAAAATATATCACTTTATCCATCATCATCCTTATGCCTTTCTTCCTTTTATATTCCACGAGTGTATTTTTTCTGCTTCTCAAGTCAAACTGTTTTTAATAATAGATTGAATACTTCCTTCTCAATTCAGTGAGGTAATTCAGTGAATTGTGAAAATTATCCTGATATCCCATCATTACATAAATTCATGCATGTTTATATGCTAAATTCATAGCATGTTAGCAAGTTGTTTGGCCTTGAAAAGATATTCTAGGAAATCTCTATTTCCAAGAAGAAAAAAGCATGTGAAATAAAGTACATTGTGCTGTATTGTTGTTCAGTCAGTCGTGTCCGACTGCGACCCCGTGGAATGCAGCACACCAGGCTTCCCTGTCCTTCACCATCTCTGGAGCTTGCTCAAACTTATGTCCATTGAGTTGGTGATGCCATCCAACCATCTCATCCTCTGTTGTCCCCTTCTCCTCCTTCCTTCAATCTTTCCCAGTGCTAGGGTCATTTCTAATGAGTCAGCTCTTCATATCAGGTGGCCAAAGTACTGGAGCTTCAGCTTCACATCAGTCTTTCCAAAGAATATTCAGGGTTGATTTCCTTTAGGATTGACTGGTTTGATCTCCTTGCAGTCTAAGGGACTCTCAAGCGTCTTCTCTAGCACCACAGTTCAAAAGCATCAATTCTTCTGAACTCAGTTTCAGTTCCACCCATTAGCAGAAAATTGGATTAAAGATTTACTGTGAGTATGGCCCTACCCACTAGAGCAAGACCCAGGTTTTCCCCTAGTGAGCCCTTCCCATCAGGAAGCTTGCACAAGCCTCTTGTCCTCATCCATTAGAGGTCAGACAGAATGAAAACCACAATCACAGAAAACTAACCAAACTGATCACATGGACCACAGCCTTGTCTAACTCATTGAAACTAAGAGCCATGCTGTGTAGGGCCACCTAAGACGGATGAGTCATGGTGGAAGTGAAGTAAAGTTGCTCGGTCATGTCTGACTCTTTGCGACCCCATGGACTGTAGCCCACCGGGCTCCTCCATCCATGGAATTTTCCAGGCAAGAGTACTGGAGTGGGTTGCCATTTCCTTCTCCAGGAGATCTTCTTGACCCAGGGATCAAACCTGGGTCATCCGCATTGCAGGCAGTGTCACCAGTGGAGAGTTCTGACAAAATGTGGTTCACTGGAGAAGGGAATGGCAAAACACTTCAGCATTCTTGCCTTGAGAACCCCATGAACAGTATGAAAAGGCAAAAAGATGTGACACTAAAAGATAAATGCCCCAGATCGGTAGGTGCCCAGTATGGTACTGGAGGAGAGTGGAGAAATAGCTCCAGAAGGAATGAAGAGGCTGAGCCAAAGTGGAAACAGCACCCCATTGTGGATGTGTCTTGTGGTGCAAGTGAAATCCGATTCTGTAAAGAACAATATTGCATAGGAACCTGGAATGTTAGGTCCATGAATCAAGGCAAATTGAAAGTGGTCAAGCAGGAGATGGCAAGATTGACATTTTAGGAATCACTGAACTAAAATGGACTGGAATGGGTGAAATTAATTCAGATGACCATTATATCTACTACTGTGGGCAAGAATCCCTTAGAAGAAATGGAGCAGCCCTCATAGTCAACAAAGGAGTGCAAAATGCAGTACTTGTGTGCGATCTCAAAAATGACAAAATGATCTCTGTTCTTTTCCAAGACAAGCCATTCAGTATCACAATAACCCAAGTCTATGCCCCAACCACTAATGCCAAAGAAGCTTAAGTTGAATGGTTCTATGAAGACCTATAAGACCTTTTAGAACTAACACCAAAAAAGGATGTCCTTTTCATCATAGAGGACTGGAATGCAAAAGTAGGAACTCAAGAAACATCTGGAGTAACAAGCAAGTTTGGCCTTCGAGTACAAAATGAAGCAGGGCAAAGGCTAACAGAGTTTTGCCAAGAAAACTCACTGGTCATAGCAGACACCCTCTTCCAACAACACAAGAGCCGATTCTACACCAGATGGTCAGTACTGAAATCTGATTGATTCTGTTCTTTGCAGCGAAGGCAGAGCAGCTCTATACAGTCAGCAAAAACAAGACCGAGAGCTGACTATGGCTCAGATCATAAACTCCTTATTGCAAAAGTCAGACTTAAATTGAACAAAGTGGGTATGCCATCCAGGTATGACCTAAATCAAATCCCTTACAATTATACAGTGGAAGTGACATACAGATTCAAGGGTTTAGATCTGATAGTTAAGAAAGCCTTCCTAAGTGATCAATGCAGAGAAATAGAGGAAAACAATAGGATAGAAAAGGCTAGAGATCTCTTCTAGAAAATTAGAGATACCAAGGGAACATTTCATGCAAAAATGGGTGCAATAAAGGACAGAAATGCTATGAACCTAACAGAAGCAGAAGATAATAAGAATAGATGGCAAGAATACACAGAAGAACTATTCAAAAAATATTTTAATGACCCAGATAATCATGATGGTGTGATCACTCACCCAGAGACAGACATCTTGGAATGTGAAGTCAAATGGACCTTAGAAAGCATCACTATGAACAAAGCTAGTGGAAGTGATGGAATTCCAGCTGAGCTATTTCAAATCCTAGAAGAAGATTCTGTGAAAGTGCTGCACTCAGTGTGCCAGCAAATTTGGAAAACTCAGCAGTGGCTATGGGACTGGTAAAGGTCAATTTTCATTCCCATCCCAAAGAAAGGCAATGCAAAGAATGTTCAAATTACGGCACAATTGCACTCATTTCACATGCTGGCAAAGTAAAGCTGAAAATTCTCCAAGTGAGGCTTCCACAGTTCGTGAACTGTGAACTTCCAGATATTCAAGCTGGTTTTAGAAAAGGCAGGGGAACCAGAGATCAAATTGCCAACATCCATTGGAGCATAGAAAAAGCAAGAGAATTCCAGAAAAACATCTGCTTCACTGACTATGCCAAAGCCTTTGACTGTGTGGATCACCACCAATTGTAGAAAATTCTTAGGAATATCAGACCACCTGACCTGCCTCCTGAGAAATCTGTATGTGGGTCAAGAAGCAACAGTTAGAACAACTGTTGGAACAACGGACTGGTTCAAAATTGGGAAAGGAGTGTATCATCCTGCTTATTTAATTTATATATAGAGTACATCATTCGAAATGGCAGGCTGCATGAAACACAAGCTGGAATCAAGATTTCCGGGAGAAATATAAATAACCTCAGATATGCAGATGACATTACCATTATGGCAGAAAGTACAGAGGGACTGAAGAGCCTCTTGATGAAATTGAAGGAGGAGAATGAGAAAGCTGGCTTAAAACTCAACATTCAAAAAACTAAGATCATGGCATCGAGTCCCATCACTTCATGACAAGTAGATGGGGAAACAGTGGAAACAGTGACAGAATTTTCTTACGCTCCAAAATCACTGCAGATAGTGACTGCAGCTGTGAAATTAAAAGATGCTTGCATCTTGGAAGAAAAGTTATGACGAACCTAGACAGCATATTAAAAAGGAGAGACATTACTTTGCCAACAACGATCCATGTAGTCAAGGTATGGTTTTTCCCAGTAGTCATATATGGTTGTGAGAGTTGGTCTATAAAGATTGCTGAGCTTTGATAATTGGTGCTTTTGAACTATGGTGTTGGAGAAGACTCTTGTGACTCTTTGGACAGCAAGAATATCAAATGAGTCAATTTCAGTCCTAAGGAAATCAACCCTTAATAGTTATTGGAAGGACTGATGCTGAAATTGAAACTCCAATAATTTGGCCACCTGAAGAACCAGCTCAATACAAAAGGCTGTAGTACTGTGAAAAATTGAATGCTTTCAGGAGAAGGGGATGACAGAGTTCAAGATTGTTGGATGGCATCACTGACTCAATGGACATGAGTTTGTACAAGCTCTGAGTGATGGGGAAGAACAGGGAAGTCTGTCATGCTGCAGTCCATGGGGTCTCAAAGAGTCGGAAATGACTGAGCGATGACAACAGCAGCTTTCTTTATGGTCCAACTCTCACATCCATACATAACTACTGGAAGAACCATAGCTTTGACTATGGTTATGCTGTGTATTATAGCTAAATTGAACTTATTCTAATAACTACAGGAAATTATCTAACATATATATTTTTGATTTGTCATTCTGAAATTCTTGATACTGAATGATGGCTGTGTTTAAACACCTCTGTTGATAGTTAGAAAACCATGACTGTTGAAAAAGTTGCTCTTCCTCAAGAACTGACCAAATCTGTTTTCCCCTGCCAAAATAAATGTATGTGTCCTAAGGAACTGGTTTTACATAGCTAGAAGAGAAAACTCACTGTGATTGTGAAATTGAATTAAAATGCTATAGATATTATTTTTCTCTGTTCTGGATACTTTTCTCATTTCTGTTAACAGACTCCTTTCTCCCCAGCACACTCACCACTGTGCTTTGTTGACATTACCAAACATAGTATTCTATTCTTGTTTATTGAGGTGGGGACTTAATCCAGATGTAGTCAATTGTAATGCCCATCCTACTTGCCATGGCGGTATATCCTGGGGTGAATAGGAGTTCTCAGCTGCCAAAGGTCATGCTCACCCTTCCATCTCCCACACCATGTTGACAGACAGTCTAAGGTTTAGTTGGAAAGAATGAGATCCACTCACAGAGTGACTGAAGAGGCACAGATAATTCTGATTGCATGGTCATTTCCCAGGTTCTACTTCTTCTTGTCCCTATAGTGGCCCTATATCTGGCCAGTTTTTGATACTATCTGCTGCTGCTAAGTCGCTTCAGTCATGTCCGACTCTGTGAGACCCCATAGACAGCAGCCACCAGGCTCCCCCGTCCCTGGTATTCTCCAGGCAAGAACACTGGAGTGGGTTCCCATTTCCTTCTCCAGTGCATGAAAGTAAAAAGTGAAAGTGAAGTCGCTCAGTCCTGTCTGACTCTTCAAAACCCCATGGACTGCAGCCTACCAGGCTCCTCCATCTATGGGATTTTCCAGGCAAGAGTACTGGAGTGGAGTGCCATTGCCTTCTCTGTTGATACTATCCAAATATCCTGTAATAACACTACCCATGCAAAGATGGGCTCTATAAAGGACAGAAATGGTATGGACCTAACAGAAGCAGAAGATATTAAGAAGAGGTGGCAAGAATACACAGAAAAACTGTACAAAAAAGAGCTTCACCACCCAGATAATCATGATGGTGTGATCACTAATCTAGAGCCAGACATTCTGGAATGTGAAGTCAAGTGGGCCTTAGAAAGCATCACTACAAACAAAGCTAGTGGAGGTGATGAGAATTTCAGTTGAGCTGTTTTAAATCCTGAAAGATGATGCTGTGAAAGTGCTGCATTCAATACGCCAGCAAATTTGGAAAACTCAGCAGTGGCCACAGGACTGGAAAAGGTCAGTTTTCATTCCAATTCCAAAGAAAGGCAATGCCAAAGAATGTTTTCTGTGCAATTTCTATTATTTTTCTTCAGAGGGAAAAGAGGAATGACCCTAGTAAAACCAGCAATATATACCTGAAATCAGAGCACATGAAATTCTCTTCCAGCACACAAGAAGCCTGGAATATGAGGAACATAACAGACCTTAGGGAGTACCTAATCCATCAGTCGTATTATAGATGAGACATTTTGGGCCAAGAAGGCAAGATGATTTTCATAAGGTTAGCATGCCAATTTATAGGCCAGGGTAAATGGGTGGGCTCTAAACTCCCAAAGCAATATCCTCTTTCCACATTTTTCTGCTAGGTTAAAAAAGGGGTCTCCATGGCCAATTGCTGAGTTTGTTTTTCAATTTCAAATCTGTACTGTTACTGGATTAAAATGGCATAATGGTATTTTATATCAAGATTATTTTAAAATACTTGTTATCATTATGCATTTCTTTTTTACATTTATTTTTCTAACACAAGCAATACAGTTTTGGTGGCTAACGTGACGATATAATTTGCTGTCCAAGACAGAGGANACTGAAAGAAACACAAGCTGGAATCAAGATTGCCGGGAGAAATATCAATAACCTCAGATATGCAGATGACACCACCCTTATGGCAGAAAGTGAAGAGGAACTAAAAAGCCTCTTGATGAGAGTGAAAGAGGAGAGTGAAAAACTTGGCTTAAAGGTCAACGTACAGAAAACTAAGATCATGGCATCTGGTCCCATCATTTCATGGGAAATAGATGGGGAAACAGTGGAAACAGTGTCAGACTTTATTTTGGGGGGCTCCAAAATCACTGCAGATGGTGACTGCAGCCATGAAATTGAGAGATGCTTACTCCTTGGAAGGAAAGTTGTGACCAACCTAGAGAGCATGTTAAAAGGCAGAGATTGCTTTGCTAACAAAGGTCCATCTGGTCAAGGCTATGGTGGTCATGTGTGGATGTGAGAGTTGGATTGTGAAGAAAGCTGAGCACTGAAGAGTTGATGCTTTTGAACTGTGGTGTTGGAACAGACTCTTTGAGAGTCCCTTGGACTTCAAGGAGATCCAACCAATCCATTCTAAAGGAGAACAGTCCTGAGTGTTCACTGGAAGGATTGATGCTAAAGCTGAAACTCCAATACTTTGGCCACCTCATGTGAACAGTTGACTCATTGGAGAAGACCCTGATGCTGGGAGGTATTGGGGGCAGGAGGAGAAGGGGACGACAGAGGGTGGCTGGATGGCATCACCGACTCGATTGACATGAGTTTGAGTAAACTCCGGGAATTGGTGATATACAGGGAAGCGTGACATGCTGCGATTCATGGGATCGTAAAGAGTCGGACACGATGAGTGACTGAACTGAACTGATCCCTCTCTTTAAAATTTAAGTTATATCATTTGCCATCAAAATAAATCTTTATTTTTCATACTTAATGTTGCCAGTTTATTTTAAAGCACATTTGCTGAGAAAGCTGACTCTGCTTTAAACCTCAAATTTAAATATTTTTCTGTAGGCTAGAAAAGACCTCCATTTTATCATTAAATCAAGAATTCAGAAACGAAATTTTTAGTTCAAGGGTTATTTCTGTTTTATATTTTTATTGCCACTCTTCTTTCAGTTTTGGAACATGTAATTAGTTAAGGAATGAGGATGGGGATTTGGGAGGAAATCAGGGGCTTCCCTGGTGACTCAGAGGTTAAAAGAATCCACCTGCAATGCGGGAGACCTGGGTTCGATCCCCAGGTAGAAAAGATCCCCTGGAGAAGGGAAAGGCTATCCACTCCAGTATCATGGCCTGGAGAATTCCATGGACAGAGGAGTCTGCAGTCGATGGGCTGATAAAGAGTCGGACACGACTTAGCGACTTTCACTTTCAGAGTACTCAACAAATGTTTGTGAGTTCAGATTTGGGATAGTTTTTATAGTGATAAAAAGAATTTTAGAAATTTCTCAGTAATGAAGGTTCTGAACACAGCCATCTTCCTGAGAGGATCCTCTTCCTCTGTACACTTTAACCTGGGACATTCTTAGAAATATCAGTGAATTCTGGTTGGATATCTTTGCCAGCCTGAGATTTCTCCTTCTACTTCTTGTGGAACATGTTTGAGCAAGTCATCTCCCTAAATGTGTGTTCCCTGTTCCCTCCCTACCAACCTCTTGTCCTTCTAACACTAAATAAAATGTCAAAAGGATTCTTTTGCTTTCAGCCATTCACTTGACATCTGCTTTCACAGATGTTAGATTGAGAACTAAGACATTGAGTCCCTAAAAACTTAAATTCTTAACGTTATACTAGTCACTTACTGTAACATTCACATCTTTAAATGAATAAGATAAACAAGTAGGTGAATCTTTTCAGCTCTAAGAAGTGAACAATTCTAAAGAAATTGCTTGTTTTAATGACAACTTTTCAGTTTACTTAAACATTAAGTGCCTACTGTGTACCAGTTACTAGACTAGATACTCTGGGGAGTTAAATATAACATTCATTTCCTGCCGGTAGAATTTTAAGCTGTTTAGGGGATTATCAAGAGAGAGGTATCAATTAAGAAACAATATGGTGTGGTGTAGTGTTTCTCAAAGTATGTTACATTCAGATAATTGGGATGATGACAGGCATGTTCAGGATAGAGTATCAAATGACGTCAAATTGCATAAAAAGCTTTTCCCTTTTTCTCTCTCAGTCCTTTTCAGTATATTTATAAGCATAAGCCCTTAACATCTTTTGAACACTTAACCATTCTCCCTTTTTAACAAAGAGTGCTCAAAACATTGTGAGTAACTGTTCTCTAGTAGTATTTAAGATATATATATAATATATATTTATATTAATTTATATTTATATTATATAATTTATATTGTATATAATTTATATTACATTTATTAATATTATATTAATATATATTTATATTATGTATAGTAATATTTAAGATATATATATAGTTACCTTTTTAAAAATTTTACTGAAATGTAGTGATTTATCATGATGTGTTGGTTTTTGCACTACAGCTAAGTGAATCAGTTATGCATTTACGTATTTATACTCTTTTAAAACTTCTTTTACAAATTGGAAGATTGAGATTGACATATATACTATTATCTTTTATTTATGTCAAGCCATACATTTTTTCTCATTTGTTGTAATGATATAAACGTTTTACCTTGGAAGTTTTTGTTTTAAAAAATGAGTTGATTAAAGATGGCTAACACTGGGAAGCTGATATACTGTTTTAAGAACTGCCAAAATTAGTATCTTTCTTCTTTTGCCTGGATTGTTTTAATTTTTTTCAAATTAAAACAAAATAGAAATTTTAGAAGAGATATCTAAAAGATGCTCATTCTTTATTCCTTTTCAAATGTGTGTCTTAATATTTATGTGCTCTACTTTCAATCTTCTGTTTGAATGTAAAACTCTTCACTCGTCCAAAGGGTGTTGGGTCCAGATAACAATATTTTTCCTTCAGTGATTAAGGGTAGAGCGGTATAGAGGATTGTGCTTAACCTATAGTAGGATAGATATTGTGGGTCCTCTGGTGAAATTTATTCATAAGTCTATCCCTAATGATATCTCATTAGGCCTCTCCCCAGGCAAAATTCCTTTAGCTTTTTCTTTTGCTTCATTTGGTAATTAAATGGATAAATCTCTGTCTAAAATATCTTAGAAAGAGACTGGTTAAAACATCAGGGGGCAGAATTTCTTAATTTCAGAAGGAGAAGTTGTATGTGTTACTCGTTTTCCTTTAGTGTAGATGTGACTGATATCATTTAAACCTTGATTGCCAAACCTTGTCATAATTTAATAATACACTAGATTACTTGAAGAGGGAACAATGGTAGCATGACACATTTGAAGGATTTCAGGTTTGCTGCATAGATTTAATTGCCTTGTCAGTTCAGTTCAGTTGCTCAGTCGTGTCCGACTCTTTGCAACCCCATGAATTGCAGCACGCCAGGCNAACTCTTCGCATGAGGTCGCCAAAGTACTGGAGTTTCAGCTTTAGGATCATTCCTTCCAAAGAAATCCCAGGGCTGATCTCCTTCAGAATGGACTGGTTCATCTCCTTGCAGTCCAAGGGACTCTGAAGAGTCTTCTCCAACACCACAGTTCAAAAGCATCATTTCTTCGGCACTCAGCCTTCTTCACGGTCCAACTCTCGAATCCATACGTGACCCCAGGAAAAACCATAGCCTTGACTAGACGAACTTTAGTTGGCAAAGTAATGTCTCTGCTTTTGAATGTACTGTCTAAGTTGGTCATAACTTTTCTTGCATATATCTTTGTAATCAAAATCCGTGTTATTATAGACTGCGTATATATCCCACACCCTCAGATTCATAAATTGAAACCTTAATATTTCAATGTGGGACCTTTGGGAAGTGGTTAGGTCATAGGATGGGACCCTCATGAATGAGATTCAGTTCAATTCAGTCACTCAGTTGTATCCGACTCTTTGCGACACCATGGACTGCAGCATACCAGGCTTCTCTGTCCACATCACCAACTCCTGGAGCTTGTTCAAACTCATGTCCATTGAGTTGGTGATGCCATCCAGCCATCTCACCCTCTATCGTCCCCTTCTTCTGCCTTCAATCTTTCCCGGCATCAGGGTCTTTTCAGTGAGTCAGTTCTTCATATCAGGTGGCCAAAGTATTGGAGTTGCAGCTTCAGCATCCGTCCTTCTAGTGAATATTCAGGACTAATTTCCTTTAGGATTGATTGTGTGTTAGTTGCTCTGTCATGTCTGACTCTTTGCAGCCCCATGGACTGTAACCCACCAGGCTCTTCTGTCCATGGGATTCTCCAGACAAGAATACTGGAGTGGGTTGCCATTCCCTTCTCCAGAGGGTCTTCCCAACCCAGGGATTGAACCTGGGTCTCTTGCATTGCAGGTAGATTCTTTACCACTAGCCACCTGAGAAGCCCATAAGATTGATTAGTGCCCTTTTATTTATTTATTTATTTTTCTTTGTGAATTTTTAAAATTAATTTTTAATTTTATTTTAAATATAAATTTATTTTAATTGGAGGCTAATTACTTTACAATGTTGTATTGATTTTCCAATACATCAGCATGATCATACATCAGCATACATCTGCCACGGGTGTACTCGTGTTCCCCATCCTGAGCCCCCCACCCTCTCCCTCCCCATCCCATCCCTCTGGGTCATCCCAGGGAACCAGCCCCAAGCATCCTGTATCATGCATGCCCTTTAAAGGATTCCAGAGAGCTTCCTTATCTCTTCCACCATGTGAGGACATGGCAGTCTGTGAACTCAGAAGTCTTTGCCAGACTCTGACTCTTTGATCTTGGACTTCTCATCTGTGAGAAACATTTGTCTGCTCACAAGAAACAGTATATATTTTACTCTGTAAGCATTATAATTTTAGACCTGTTTATCTCAAATTAATTTTTGTGTGTGATGTGAAGTAGAGGAAACCCCTATCCTTTCCTTGGACCAGTGAATGGAAATCACTATGGGTTATGTTTTACCCAAACACACTAGGTTTTATTTTGACCCAAATATGATAAAACAGTTGCTGTGGATTTTATTTGTTCAATGTGTTTTAGATTAAAAAAGTTTTGAGAGTGAAAATGATCATAAATCATATGATAGAGTATAGTTTTGTAAGGTAACATTAGAAAATCAAGACCACCCTGGGAACAGAAGTCTACATGTGGTAAATAATTGTGCTAGAGAAAGGAGCTGACTATGGTGGATGATCTAATGTAATTCTGGCATAAAAATACCATTTTTAAAAAAGTTTCTCAGTCGTGTCTGACTCTGTGATCCCATGGACAATACACAGTCCATGGAATTCTCTAGGCCAGAATACTGAGTGGATAGCTTTTCCCTTCTCCAGAGGATCATCCCAACCCAGGGATCGAACCGTAGTCTCCTACATTGCAGGCAGATTCTTTACCAACTGAGCTATTAGGGAACCCCATATGCGAACTTTATTCTAATTTAGTGTCAGAGATGAAATGATTGCTGTTAAAGTCACCAATTGTATATGTTTTGAGATATACTTTCTTATACAATGCTTTTAGGTTTCTCAACAGACAAAGCAAATGTAGACTTTAAAAAACTAAGAGTATTATCTGCTATTGTAATACCTACTAGGGCTTCCCTGGTGACTCAGTGGTAAAGAATTCGCCTGTGAGGCAGGAGACGCAGGTTCACCCCGGGTCTGAAAGATTCTCTGGAGAAGGAAATGGCAGCCCACTCCAGTATTCTTGCCTGGGAACTGCCATGGACAGAGGAGCTTGGCGGGCTACAGTCCATGAAGTTGCAAAAATGTTGGACACGACTTAGTGACTAAACAATAACTACTAAGTGATTCAATTTAGTTGTTTACCTTTGGTGATGAATTTCATAGCCAGCAAGCAGTGTCAATGTAGGGCTGTGTAAGGAAGTTGCTTTATTATTGAAAAATTTATGTCAAGTTGTTTCTTAATCTGGTTCTGATACGCATTTTATTTTCTTGATACCAGGCCCCAAAATATGAATTTTAGCTATTTTTAGATCACAGTGTTATTTACAAGTGACAGGAAAGAAATATGAATGTAAGTGAATGAAAAACAGCATACCTGTTTGCATACCTAGAATACATCCCATTTGGCCTTGGTGTGTAATTATTTTTATATGTTGTTACTAAGTTGCAAATATTTTGCTAAAGTTTTTTTGCATCTAAGTTCTTGAGATATTGCTGTGTGATATTGATATTTTTCATTCACTAAAATTACTCACTTAACTATAATGATTTTTTCAGTGTTTGGGTCATAGAAGTTTATCAAATACCTATAATTGTAAAATCTTTTATATGTGTAAAAATTAAAGTTTATAGTACAAATTCTTGGGGACATAGTAAATGCTGTCATNTTTTCATTCACTAAAATTACTCACTTAACTATAATGATTTTTTCAGTGTTTGGGTCATAGAAGTTTATCAAATACCTATAATTGTAAAATCTTTTATATGTGTAAAAATTAAAGTTTATAGTACAAATTCTTGGGGACATAGTAAATGCTGTCATCACATTAGCAACATTGTCACTTTTCAGATGTCCCTAGAACACTTCTATGACTTCTGTGACTTTTTTTTTCTAGGTTAGTTGATACAATCATATCGATTTTCTTCCATTGATATGGCACATTACATTGATTTTTTTTTTGAGTATTGAACAATTTTGCATAACTAAAATACATCCCATTTGGCCTTGGTGTGTAATTATTTCTGTATGTTGTGAAGATTTTTTTGAATCTAAGTTCATGAGATAATTGCTGTGTGGTTTTCTTTGTATTATCTTTGTCTATTTTTGGATTCAGAGTAGTATCTGCTTCATAAAATGAGTAGGGAAGTATTTGTTTCTCTGTGTCAGGAAGGATTTTGTAAAATGTTGTTTAAATATTTGGTAGAATCCTCCTGTGAAAACACCTATGCCTGGAGTTTTGTTTTTTTAAACTTTTATAGTTGTGAATTCAGTCTCTTTAATAAGAAACGAATCATGTGTGTGTGTGTGTGTGTGTGTGTGTGTGTGTGTGTGTGTGTGTGTACCTACTAATCAGCAATTCAGGAGTGTTTCATCTTGGTTGTATTTAATCATTTGTGGTTTTGGAGCAGTTGGTACATTTTTTGTAGTTTGTTGACTTTGTGAACATAAAGTTATCTGTAGTATTCCTTTATTACCTTTTAATGTCTATGTGATCTTTACTGCTCTCTGTTTTAGTCCTTATTTTAATGACTTTTATCTTCCCTATTCATATGGGTATATCTTACCTTCTCCTTTGTCTTTTGCTTCTCTTCTTTTCTCAGCTGTTTGCAAGTCCTCCTCAGACAACTGTTTTGCCTTTTTGTGTTTCTTTTTCTTAGGGATGGTCTTAATCACTGCCACCTGTACAGTGCCATGAACCTCCGTCCATAGTTCTTCAGGCACTGTGTCTATCAGATATAATCCCTTGAATCTGTTTGTCAAATCCACTGTATAATCATAAGGGGTTTGATTTAGGTCATACCTGAATGGTCTAGTGGTTTTCCCTACTTTCTTCAATTTAAGTCTGAATTTGGCAATAAGGAGTTTATGATCTGGGCGACAGTCAGCTCCCAGTCTTGTTTTTGCTGACTGTATAGGCCTTCTTCATCTTTGGCTGCAAAGAATATAATCAGTCTGATTTTGGTGTTAACCATCTGGTGATGTCCATGTGTAGAGTCTTCTGTGTTGTTGGAAGAAGGTGTTTGCCATGACCAGTGTCTTCTCTTGGCAAAACTGTGTTAGCCTTTGCCGTGCTTTGTTTTGTACTCCAAAGCCAAATTTGCCTGTTACTTCAGGTAATATACTATGCTAACATTAATTTAAAAAAAAAAGCTGGAGTAGATATATTAATTTCAGATAGAGCATACTTCTAAGCCAGAAATGTTATCATTTCATAATGAAAAGGTGATCAGTTCTCCGAGAAGATACTGTGATCTTTAACGTGTGTGCACCCAACAACCCTCGTGGCTCAGAGGTTAAAGCGCAATGCGGGAGACCTGGGTTCGATCCCTGGGTCGGGAACATCTCCTGGAGAAGGAAATGGCAACCCACTCCAGTATTCTTGCCTGGAGAATCCCATGGATTGAGGAGCTTGGTGGGTTACAGTCCACGGGGTCGCAAAGAGTCAGACACAACTGAGAGACTTCACTCACTTCACTCACTCACCCAACAACAGTGTCAAACTATGTAAGGCTGAACTCCAAAAATGCAAAGAGTAATATATGAGTCCACTATTTTAGTTGGATACCTCAAGCTCTGTCCATCAGAAATGGACAGATACAACTAAGAGAAAATCAGTGAGGACATGGTTGAACTCAACACCATCATCAATCAATTGGGTATAATTGACACCTAAACAAACTTCATCCAACAACAGTAGAAAGCACATTCTTCTCAAACTCACATGGAGCATTCACCATGATAGACGACAATCTGGGCCATAAAATACATCTTAATAGATTTAAAGGAATAGATATTATACAGTGTCTACTTTCAGACAATAATGAAATTAAAGTAGAAATTAAACTTCTTCAATGACAAAAAAATAACTGAAAACCCCCAAATATTTGCAGATTAAATAACATTCCTGTAACTAATAAGTGATTACAGCAAGACTGAAGGATAAAAAGTTAATATACAAAAAAGCAGATTGCTTTCCTATATATTTTCAAGCAACAAACAACAGAAACTTGAAATTAAAAATAGAATACCATTTATATTTGCACCTCACATAAAGAAATACTTAACTTAGGTATAAGTCTAACAAAATATGTATAAGTTCTATATGAAGAAAACTACAAAACCCTGAATGAAATAAATAAGAAACAAATAACAGATATTCCATGTTCATGGACAGGAAATCTGAATATTGTCAGTTCAGTGATTCAATGCAGAATCAATTCAATCCAAATAAAAACCTAGCAAGTCATTTTATGGATATCAATAAACTGATTGTGAAGTTTATATGGAGACACAAAAGTATCTAAGTAGCCAATACAATATTGAAGAAGAACAATGTTGGAGAGCTGATACTGTGTTTTGACTTTGAGACTTACTGATACTATAAAGCCATAGTAATCAAGATGGTGTGGCAGTGACAAAAGAACAGAGAAATAGATGAATAGAATAGAAAAACATAAATACAGTCAGTGAATCTTTGACAGAGGAGCAAAGGCAACACAATGGAGCCCCCTTGCCCCACCCACTGCAAAAAAAGGCTTTTCAGTGAATTGTACTAGACATCCATCCACATGCAAAAACTGAATTTAGACACAAGACACAGACTGTTCTTCCTTGTAAAAATTAGCTCAATATGGGTCACAGAACAAATTAGTAGCCACAAAAACTATAAAATTAGAAGATGATATGGGAGAAAACAGAGATGACTTGGGTGCAATGACTTTTTGGATGTAACTTTTAGATACTAGGGCATAATCCATGGAAAAAATAATTGATAAGCTGGACTCATTAAAATTATTGCTTATCACAATGAGAAAGAATCAAGTTTGTAATTTCAAGATGTAGAAACTCCACTTTAAAAAACTTTATTGAAGTAGAATTTACATTACATACCCAATTCATTTTTCTATAATTCTATAAGGTCTATTTTTCTGTGGTATTTTGCAGTGTTACTATGATGTGAGTAGGTATAGATTACTTTTTATTCATCTTGCTAAAGACTTGTTTGGATTTCCACATGTGAAGATTGATGCCTTTCCAGAGTGTGAAATTATTATTTGTATTATATGATATTTCAACCATTTATTTTCCTTCATTCTCTATTATCTTCTTCTGAACTTTAAGTATATTTTATATTTTATTACTCTATCCTCCATCCAACCAGTCCATCCTAAAGGAGATCAGTCCTGGGTGTTCATTGGAAGGACTGATGTTGAAGCTGAAACTCCAATACTTTGGCCAACTGATGCCAAGAGGTAATTCATTGAAAAGACCCTGATGCTGGGAGGGATTGGGGCAGGAGGAGAAAGGGACAACAAAGGATGAAGAGAAAGGGACGACAAAGGAGAAGGGGCTGACAGAGGATGCAATGGTTGGATGGCATCACCAACTTGATGGGCATGAGTTTGGGCAAGCTCTGGGAGTAGGTGATGGACAGGGAGGCCTGGCATGCTGCAGTCCATGGGGTTGCAGAGTCAGACACGACTGAGTGACTGAACTGATGAACTGAACTGATCTTCCATGTTTCTTGTCAGTTTTGCTACAAGTTTTAAAATTTTTAAACCTTTTCAAAGAACCAGCTGTTTATTCCATTGATTTTCTTTATTATTTTCCAGATTTTAATTTTACTAATTATTGCTTTTATAGTTTTCTTCCTCCTGGGTTCCCTTACCCTACTGCTCTCCATCCGGGTTCTCTTTCCCAATAAAATCTCTTACTTTGTCAGCAGATGTGTCTCCTCGGACAACTCATTTCCGAGTGTCAGACAAGAGCCCAGTTTCGGGCCCTGGAAGGGGTCCACCTTCCTGCAACAAATGGCGACTCTGGTGGGACTCTTCTTCGCTGAAACTGACATCTTGACCACTTGGGGTACTCAGGGGCCAGCTTGCCTGCCAATGGAGCAGACCCAGCAGCCGCAACTGGGACCCTTTTGTCCCTGGTCTCCTCCTGACGCGGACAACTGGCCAGAGTGCCCCGACCGGTAAGGAACAAGAGACTTTATTGACCTCTCTCTCCTTCCCTCTCTCTTCTCCTTAACCTTTCCTATCCTTCCCTGTTTTTTTAGTCCCCCAGTCCTGGATGCAGGAATCTGGTCGAAGGGCCCTCAGCCTGAGCTGAGGATTGGAAACTGATCACCTCCTCTTGACAGAGAACTCGAATTCTGATTCTGGTCTGGTCTGATTTCTAGTAGGGCCGAGTTCCAGTCCTCCCTTCTCTGGAGGCCCAGGGAAAAGTCCCATAAGGCCTGGGCATCGGTAGGTGGCAGGAGACATCTGTAAGGCCACCCCTTTTGCCCCCCTTCTCCTGTCTCCTTCCCCTTCTTTCAACCTGGCTTCCTTTCCTCCCTTGAAATCTTTGATGTTAGTACTTGGATTCTTGTATTTAAGGGCTTCCCTGGTGGTGCAGAGGTTAAAGCGTTTGCCTGCAATGTGGGAGACGTGGGTTCGATCCTTGGGTTGGGAAGATCCCCTGGAGAAGGAAATGGCAACCCACTCCAGTATTCTTGCCTGGAGAATCCCATGGATGGAGGAGCTTGGTGGGCTGCAGTCCACGGGTCGCAAAGAGTTGGACATGACTGAGCCACTTCACTTTTCTTTCGCTTGCTCTGAGTACATTTTATCTTTTTGGTTGGTTGTTTCTTTATATAGTACATGCTTACTTTACTGATTCAAGGTATGCTTTTTTATAATATAAGCATTTTAATGTTGTACATTTTCCTCTTGGTACTACTCTAACTGTACTGATTACCTGATAAACTGTATCTTCATTTTTAGTTAGTTCTATGTATTTTTTAATTCCTTTGAGAGTTCTTTCATTAAGAGTATGTTCTTTAATTTCAACAGTTTGGAGTTTTTATTGTTGTTATCATTGTTATGTTATCGTTTTCTAGTTTGATTCAGTTATAGTCAGAAAACATACTGTGTATGATATCAGTCATTTTACTTTGTGAGATTTATAATACAGAATATGGTTTATCTTGGTGATTATTCCCTGGGAACTTGAAAAATATGTTTATTCTGTTATTAGATTGAGTGTTCTATAAATATTATTTAGATACTATTTCTTGATCATGTAGTACAGTTCAGTTCCTTCATATTTTTGCTGATTTTTCTGTGTGGTAGTACTTTCATATGCTGCAAGTAAGATGTTGAAGTCCTCAACTAAAATGTTGCTATGTCTGTCTGTCCTTTTAGTTCCCAGTTTTTGTTTTAATGTATTTTGAAGCTCTGTCATTTGATTCACACACATTTCGGATTCCTGTGTCTTTTTGGTGGTGGGTTGATCTGTTATCATAAGGTAAGATCCTGCTTTGTCTCTAGTAATTTTTATTGCTCTAAAGTTTATCTGATAATAGTATATCCATCTTTGTTTTTTCTGTTTTTAATGTTTGCATGATATTTCCATAATTTTCTTTTAACCTTTTTGTATTATGTTTGAAGCAAGTTTCTTGTATACAGTGTATAGTTTAGTTGTGTTTTTTAAATCCACTTGGCCAATTTCTGCCTTTGTATATGTGTGTTTGAACTATTTACATTTAAAGTAATTATTGATTTGTAAAGGCTCAAGTCTGCCATTTTATTATTTGTTTTCTGTTTGATCATTTGTTTCTCGTTGTCTTAGTTCTCTTTTCTTGAATTCTTATGGATTACTTGAACATTTTTTATAATTTTAATTAAGAAGGTAGTAGTATTGTAAATGAGGATATGAGGTTTTCTGTGATGGATTTATGTTTAGCAGTATTGGTCATTAGATTCATTTATTCTCCTTTGTTAAATTTGCTTCTATCTCTTTTTTAAAAATAGGAAGTACTGAAATGGTTTTTTTTTTAATAGCAAGAATATACGATAATTAAAAGCAAGCTTAATTTTCTGTGACACCGTTTAAAACCATATTATTTTGGACTGTGCCATTAGAGCAAATTATTCTGAAACCAGATAAATATTTAGTTGTTAATTCATTTCTTATAGCCTGAAACCCTTCAGCCATCTATGTATTTTTGTTGTGTTTCATTATAGAGCTGAAGTGTGTATGATACTGGATTAGCAAAAAAATTTCAGAGTGGACCTGATAAAAGATATTGTTCTAATTAAAGAACAAAACCTTTTGTTAGCACATTCCCTCGAAGTGAAATGCTGTTTGTTTCTGGGAAGCAAGAAAATTTGATAACTAGGGTAAAGGTAATTTGATGACATGGTAACAAGCTGCTGCCTTTTCAGTATGCTTGTTAATTTTGTGGTTAGTGGATTCTGTCTTCTTTGAATAATTATGTGGTATTTAGTATATTGACAGACTTGTATAGCTGCTACCACTCTTCTTCCCGAACATTTTCATCACCCCGTAAAGCAATCTTGTATTTCATTAGCAGTCACTCTGTTTTCTCCTCACGTCACTTCCTAGCCACCCACTAATCTGTTTTCTATATAGATTGACTCTTGTAGATATCGCATGTAAATGGAATCGTATACAGTATGTGTTTTTCTGTCTGGCCTGTCCCCCTTAGCATATGCTTTTAGGGTTTATTCATGTTGTATCATATATGAATACTTCATTTCAGTGCCAAATAACATCCCATTTTATGAATGTACTACCTTTTGCTTATCCATTGATCCATTGATGGAGGGTTGTTTCCACTCTTAGAGTATTATAAATTATGCTGGTAAGAGGGTTGATACACAAGTTTTTCTATGGAAATGTTCTCATTTCTTGTGAGTACATATTGATACCTAGTAGTAGAATTGCTGTGTTACACTGTGAAAGTGAAGTCGCTCAGTTGTGTCCGACTCTTTACTATTCCATGGACTGTAGCCTATCAGGCTCCTCCATCCAAGGGATTTTCCAGACAACAGTGCTGGAGTGGATTGCCATTTCCTTCTCCAGGGGATCTTCCCGACCCAGGAATCAAACCCAGGTCTCCTGCATTTCAGGCAGATGCTTTACCGTCTGAGCCACCAGGGAAGCCCATTTTAAACTTTGTTTAATTTTTTAAGGAAGTGCCAAACATTCTGAAGGGGCTGCATCATTTGACTGTCCCACTAGTAAATGTTTGAGGATTCCAGTTACTCTACATCTTTGTCAAGACTTGCAATATCTTTTTTATTTTAGTCATCCTCTGATATCTCATTGTTTTGATTTGTATTTCCCTAAGGACTAACGATGTTGAGCATCCTATCATGTACTTATTGACCATTTTAATATCTTCTTTTGAGAACTATGTATTCAGGTCCTCTTGCGCACTTTTAACAATAGACTTTTTTAGAGCAGTTTTAAGTTTACAGCAAAATTGAGAAGAAGCAGCAGAGATTCCTCATATTACTTCTGCCTCTCTATATATTTGTGTGTGTGTGTGTGTGTGTGTGTGTGTGNGACCAAGCGAGGATTCAGGATGGGGGAGGGTAGCAGGGAGGGGGGGCGGATAGGGGATGGACCCCGAGCCTCGCGCGCCAGGAAGCGCTGGTTCTAAGAAGGGAATAAAGTTCCTGCTGGAAGAACACGCTGTGCGAATGGAAAGGAACAAACAGCCGCTCCCACGCGGCCGCCCGCGCGCGCGATGCTGGCAGCCGGAGGGGCCGGTGCCGCCGCGGAGACAAGAGCCGGCTCCCCCCGCGGCCCTGCCTGCACCTGGTTAGTGTTGATCCTTGTTACTGGGTGCGGTGCGCTGACTCCAAGGATCTGTGTAAACACGCCCTGTTTCCCTTCACCCCCACTTCCCTGGTGGCTCAGACGAGAAGGACTCCGCCTGCAATGGCGAGGAGACCTGGGTTCTGTCCCTGGGTCGGGAAGATCTCCTAGAGACGGAGATGGTAACCGACTCCAGTGTGCTTGCTCGGAGAATCCCAGGGACAGAGGAGCCTGGNACCCCCACTTCCCTGGTGGCTCAGACGAGAAGGACTCCGCCTGCAATGGCGAGGAGACCTGGGTTCTGTCCCTGGGTCGGGAAGATCTCCTAGAGACGGAGATGGTAACCGACTCCAGTGTGCTTGCTCGGAGAATCCCAGGGACAGAGGAGCCTGGTGGGCTGCAGCCCCGGGGGGCGCAGAGTGGACACGACTGAGAGACTGAACAGTTTCACTTTTACCCTCACTTCACAGGCACGGACATGCAAAAGGACTTCTTTAAGAACAGACTGGTAAAGTTCTGTCTGGAGGAGCACGCAGTAGACAGCTTCCATAGATTTTATCAAAGCAGATGCCCTGAAACAGGCTGAACGGAGGTTAACTTTGCACGGAGGAAGTTGGAGGAAGTTGAACGGAGAGGTGATGGAACCTCACAGTGGTTCCCCCCCAACACACACCCCTCCNTGTGATTTTGGAGCCCAAGAAAGTAAACTCTGTCACTGTTTCCATTGTTTCCATCTATTTGCCATGAACTGATGGAACCGGATGCCATGATCTTAGTTTTTTCAATGTGGAGTTTTAAGCCAGCTTTTCCACTCTCCTCTTTTACTTTCATCAAGAGGCTCTTTAGTTCTTCGCTTTCCACCATAAGTGTGTTGTCATCTGCATATCTGAGGTTATTAATATTTCTCCCAGCCATCTTGATTCCAGCTTGTGCTAAGAGTATGTTAGGGAAATTAAATAAATAGTCTTGTCGAGGCTTTGCAAAGCAGAGTAGGCCTCTGACCTTGCTTCTAACCTGCCTGGACACTGCCCTGACTGTGAGTTGACTCTGAGTAACCGCTTGCTGTGAGTGCAAGACTTCCAGCACCATAGATAAGATGGGGGAGGAATCTTGAGACTGTAGAGCCCCTGGAGGGGGCTTGGCAACATACTAAGTTTTACATGACAAAACCAACAGCATTAACTTGAAACCAGAGCTGTAATTTGGTCACAGACTGATGAAAAAAAAGTTTGTGTCCTGGAATTATAAGTGGGAATCCCAAAGGGCAATCTTTGTAGACTCACCCATGGAGCTGACGCTGTCTGGGACCCTTTCCTGATTGGGACTCCAGATATACTGTGACACAGGACTTAACCAGCACAGTTTAAGTCTGGATGCTGGTCAAAACCCAATTTGGTGATGGATTCTCTGCTCTTTTCTATTTCTCTTTTTTTCTAATGTTAGTGTGTTGAAAGCAAGCTAGATAATTCTCTAATAAATATCTGTATTATTTATTTGTATATAACAAGTGACTTATTTTGTTAACAAATCCTTTGAACCTGTGATGAAAGTGAAAACTTTCTGCAAAACAGAGTATTAAGGGAATTAATAAGGCATGCCATGTAAAGTGGATAACATACTATGTAACTCAATAATTCAATAAATCTGTTTTTACTTTGATTAAAGGCATCAATATATGAGACAAATCCACTGTAATGAAGCACATGAATCCCTTTTCTTGACTTAATGTAAACACAATAAAACCCAGCATAACAAAACAAAAAATACACTTAAATAAAATTTTG
This sequence comes from Neotragus pygmaeus, assembly GCA_006410875.1. NCBI lineage: Eukaryota > Metazoa > Chordata > Mammalia > Artiodactyla > Bovidae > Neotragus > Neotragus pygmaeus. The sequence goes on along the minus strand of SJYV01009642.1, from coordinate 379,052 downwards.
TTTTAAATATTTCAAGACCTTTTAATTCTGACAGACTACTGACCATCTTTGAGTGTGGCTCACTGACCACCATCCTCGTCATACGAAGGTGTACCTCACCACCTCTCTCCTGCTTCTTNTAACAAAACAAAAAATACACTTAAATAAAATTTTGTTTTAAATATTTCAAGACCTTTTAATTCTGACAGACTACTGACCATCTTTGAGTGTGGCTCACTGACCACCATCCTCGTCATACGAAGGTGTACCTCACCACCTCTCTCCTGCTTCTTCTAGGGCACTCTGGCCATTGCTGCCCCCGTGCTTGGGCTTCACCCATCCTGGAGTTTCTACCTTTTTTTTCTATAGAATCATTTAAATTCTTCAAGATCCTTCTTTCCACTCCCACATTCAAATCCCATAAGAAACTCTCTGAGGTGCTCTTAACTCACATGCTATAAGCATCTCTCACATCTGGCATGCCCTTATATAATTCAAATCTTGATATTTGATAATGCCATGTTTCATCTTGCTGAGTTGTTGTCATTTCCACGTGTTTAATTTTTTTCCTTAGTAATATATCACAGACCATGGAATCAGACAACACCGGGGGCAAGATATAAGTTAAGCTGTGTTAGGTCCAGAATGATTAATGTAGAGGAAATGTCATTCTATTAATACAAGCAAATGAAGAACTTCTTTGCATTCTTTGCATCCTTTGGGTTCAAACTCCTTTAGTGCTGTTTCCCGTCTCTTTGCAAATCACTCTGTCTCCTCCAAAAAACGTCTCTAGGTTGCACTATCTTTTCTCCTTTTATTTACATTTTTCACATTGAAGACAAGCCTAACATGACTCTGTTGTTTCCAATATACCCGGACTGGCTAGTTTTTTGAACATAAACTACAATGCAACCTTTGGAAGGCTATTTATCTCTCTTTAGAAAAGGTCATGGGAAGAATGCCACAGAATTTTCAAATGTTTCATCCATCAAAAATGCAGGTCCCCACTGATTCTTCTCGAATTGTCAATTTCCAAACAGCCTCAGGGATAAGACTTATTCTATGAGAAGAAATCCTCAAAATGGCAAAGGATGAAGTGATAAACAATTTTTTTCTGTTGTTTTCCTTTGGGGAAGATAGTCAACTTGCTCTTAAGCTTCAGGCAATGCATTTTTTGAATAGCCTGGACAAAAAGGGTTGGTGGTGATAATGATAATGTGAATTTGGCAACACTGTTTAAAAAAAAAAAATCACTCCCTAAATATGAGTTCCCTACAAATGACCTGTGCTGGAGAAAACTACCAAAGCTCAGAAGGAAACTGACTTACCTCAAAGCAGGTTGTCAAATACAGTAGCAAATTCTGGTTGAATGAAATATTTTTCAAAAGGAAGTAGAAATATTAAACCAAAATAAACCTCCCATCTGGGTCCAGTATCCAATAAACTAAAAAAATCCTCAGCAAATCTCCTAGATTTAATCATTTCTACCACTATAAAGAATTATATTTAATGAGGAAAGGTGATTAAGCAATACACTAAAGGGGTTCTAGTCCTTGGAGTGTACTGAGCATTTTTCAGCCATTTGTCATGTGGAAAGTGCTCTGGTGAACACAACTCTGCCTCCCTCTGGTTCTCACTCTCCTAACATCACCATCCAGACAAATGTCTACCTCACTCAGTTTGTGTCTACCTGTCCTACGTCCCACAGGTTCCAGATTTCAAACTGAATTTTATCTTCATGGACAAGCATCATGGCAACTAAGGACAGCACTGCGATGCATTAAATAGTAAAGCCGTGTTCCACAAAGGGTCCCAAGCCCTAGGTCCAGCGATAACAAAGGACTCGTGGTCTGTGTGACACACACATGTGAACAGCACTTAAAACTAAGTGTGATGAGTCTCGAGAGAAGAAGTACAAAGTGCTGAGAGGACCAGACCCAAACTCTGACTGTCATGGAAAGTGCATGGCCCAGGTGAGCCCAAGAAGCAAATGGAGTGAACCAGGGGGTGTAACACATACATATATACATGCACACACATAGACACATGCCTACATACATGTGCACGCACAAGGACATGCTTGTGTGCATCCAACCATATGCATGAGACAGGCACACATAAAATACTAAGCATACACACAACACATGACACACGTAACACACATGCATGTGAGGTGTGCATGTACACACAACACATGGATGTATGTCTACACACAACGCACACACACAACACACCCCACATAGAGGTGAGAGTGGAGGAACTCTCTGGAGCATTTCCTGCCTATAAAAACTCCGCATGTTTGGAGAAGAGAAGCTGAAAGAAAGCACTGCCTGAAAGAACTTGGGTAATTATTGGATGTCAGAAAAAAGAAAGGATGAGAGGAATCATTTTGCATGCTGTAATTTCTCAGTATGAATTCCTAAATCATTAACCCCGTGGCTGTCAGTCTTCCAGGCTGAGGAAGAGGGCAGCTGACAGTCTGCGGGTCAGACTCTTTGAGAAGGAAAGGAGTTTGGTAAATGGTCAATGGTTACATGTAGGAAAAGCAGAATTTTTAGAGACCAACTTAGGCCAATCAGTTCTTTCATCAATATTGGGGGCTTTAGCTCAAATATTATAAAGATGTAGGAGTGTTACCCTCCCACTCCTGCAAACTGGCTTCTGAACACTACAGCTTTTCACCCCTGGTGGTTCAACTGGACCCTTTTATATCTGCATCTCTCTTCTTCATATTCAGGTTTTCATCCCATTATTTGGCTTATTTTCAGGTTTAATTACATGTGTTTTCAGATTTTTCTGCTCCTTCCATCCTCTCTGTCATTTCTACGTCTGTTTTTATTAATTTTTCTCCTTTAAGTACATCTTTTCTTCTTCTTCCCATGCCTGATGGGTTTTGATGGGACGCCAGGCACTAAAGACATGACATTGTTAAGTGCTGGGCATCCAGTCAAAACTTGTAGGATTACTGTGTTTATATGATTAGCTAACCTCACCATGTTTATGAGCACAAGAATTACAGTATTGGTGAGGAAGGAAATACACAATATATGAAAGAAATACAATAGAACAGGAATAAATGAAACTGAACCTAAAGATCTCCTGTCTCCTTTTCCTCTAATAACACTTAGCACTATACATCTTTCATCTAATTTTGAGGTAGTATAATACCAGAGTAATCGATAAATGGGTATTTTGACATCCAACTATCCAAAGTCAAAGATGAATGGATAGAGCAGTTACACACTCAGAAATTGTGGGAATTTCTTTCATAATTTCTGATTTCAGTAGAAATACAGTGGCTCCTCACAAAAAGGATGGGCAGAGGAGTTCACAAAGGCTGCTTAACAACTATGGGAACTACTGACCATTTTAGGGGCTGCTATTTTTCACCACTATTTTCCCCAAGGTGTGCATCTTCAGAACTGGAAAACAATATCAATGTCTCTCTCAGTTGGAGGTTTTTCCAAAACACTGAAGCATTTATGTGCAGAGCATAATGTCTTTTCCCTTTTCTGCCACGTTTTTTTTTTAAAAAAAAATCATCTAACTTTCTATAAGTCAAGTCAGAGAACCCTGGATCACAAACCAGAAACTCACAGAACTAGTTCTAGCTTGAGTTCCTTCTCAGAAAACATGATTAACTTAAGCAACGGTTTTGCTGCTATGCTGTTGCTACTGGTAAGTCGCTTCAGNAAAAAAAAAATCATCTAACTTTCTATAAGTCAAGTCAGATAACCCTGGATCACAAACCAGAAACTCACAGAACTAGTTCTAGCTTGAGTTCCTTCTCAGAAAACATGATTAACTTAAGCAACGGTTTTGCTGCTATGCTGTTGCTACTGGTAAGTCGCTTCAGTAGTGTCCGATTCGTTGCGACCCTATGAACCATGGCTCACCAGGCTCTTCATCCATGGGATTCTCCAAGCAAGAATACTGGAGTGGGTTGCCATTCTCTCCTCCAGGGGATCTTCACGACCCAGGAATCGAACCCACGTCTCTTATGTCTCCTGCACTGGCAGGCAGGTTTTTTACCACTAACATCACCTGTGAAGCCCCTTTGGGAAGCCTTTCCTTTTTCCAGGGGATCTTCCCAACCCAGGGATTGAACTCAGGTCTCCCGCATTGCAGGTGGATTCTTTACCAGCTGAGCCACAAGGGAAGCCCTTTGCTGCTATAATAGTTTTCAAAAATAAAAACTGGTGCTACTTAAAAAAATAATCCACACAAACTCCCCAGACAGGTATGTCTGAAAAANCCTTCACGTGAAGATTCTTTCCTTGGGAAGAGAGTTGGGGAGAGGAGGGGGCTGGGACAAAACAAAGGGAGAGGACTTCCTAGATGTGGTTCAGACAGAGAAGGACAGGTGGAAAAAGTAGGAAAGTGGGATGCACAGACCAAAACGCTGGAGAGAGATCAGAGAGAGAAAGACTGAGGGGGAGAGAGAAAGGAGCCTGAGGCAAGGGATGGTGATACTCAGAGACACGGCACTCGGAGGCTGGGAAGAAAGAGCTACTCAAGAGAGTTTAAGACTCAAGAGACAAAGGGACCCTTGAGAGACAGACAGAGAGGCATAGAGAGACTCTGAGACAGACAGAGAGGGGCTCAGAGCCAAGCAAGCCAGAGAAGGGCAAGGAGGAAGGAGAGAAATTTACATGGTGTGAAATTTACACGGAGACTGGAAGCAGTTAAGACACAGGTTGTCAGAGAGACTTGGAGGCAAATAATGAGTATAACTTTCCCTGAATCCAGCCCTTTCTTGAGCCCAGCTCGGTGTCCCAAAGAGATATTTGTCCATCTGTGACTTCCCAAATGCAGCACCCACCCCCTAAAAAAGTAGGGGCACCTTGGGAAAAAAGACTCAGTGTCGAGGGCTCCTGGTTCCCAGGGGTAAATTCTTAAGGCTGGAGTGCTGGTCCAAGGTCACCAAGGGGCACGCGCCCTTGGCAGGGAGGGGGGAATGGACCTGAGACTCCAGGGTCCCATCATTCCCAGGCCCGGCCCTCCCAGGGGCTCCCTACTCACGCTGGAGCCTGCGCCGGCCGGGCACCCGCCCGGCCTCCCCGTCTCTGCTCTCCTCTTCAAGGCAAGTTCCTGAAAACAGCCGCAGGCAGGCTTCTGTCCCCAAGCCTGTCGTTAATGGCTCCGTCTCTGACAGGCGCAGGGGCTGCCGATTGCAACACCTGCCCAACTCCTTCCCTCCCTTGCATTGTTGACGCGAGCACGGGCAGCCCCTTCCTCCCAGGAAGGAGCCTGCGAGGGAAGCCGGTGAGGCCTGGGCAGCCTTCCTGCCTCGGGGGTCTTGAAGGGGCAGAGGGATGTGGCAACGTCGTCCCCCACCTCTGCCTCCGGATTTCCTGACTCAAAGCTTTGAGGCTGGCAGGGCCCAGGCTCCAACCCGCCTGGGTGCCATTCCCATGCCCCCATGCCCTGGGGGAGCATCACTTGGAGACAGACCCTGGCTTGAAGGCTCGCTCGGCCCTAAGCCTCTTTTTGGCACTGGCTTTGGGGCCCTGATCCTCCCAATATTCAAGGGGCGGACTCCAAGGTTACGGGGAATTCTGGAACACGGTACCTTCCTCCCCGCTCCCTCTGCACGTCATGTTCCCCCTGCTGCCTGAAGGCCTTGCAGAAGGAGAAATACGGACTCTGGGGAGAAATATGGACTCTGGGCACAAGGCAGGGGTCACTCATGAGGCTCGGGTCTTCACAGGCTCACGAGACGTTAATAATGTTCCCTCTCAGTGATTCTACCAAACTGAATGCTTTTTCATTGAGTGAAACAGACTACATTTTATGTCTCTCATGGTCTATATCCGCAAAACCCTGCAGCTGTTTATGAATAATTTTCTGTGCATTTTTCTGAAGGGGGTTCAGACTGTTCACAGTTTCTTGGATTTATGACTCAATAAAGATTAGGTACTAACACGCTAGCGAAGTGTCCACACCGTTTGACACATTTTAGGAAAAGCGAGCTTCTGAGTCTGTTACGAGGGGGCAGCCTTGGGCTCGGATTCTGGTTCCAGATCGAAATATCCAACTGTCGGCAGCTACCTCTCTGAGGGGCCCCATAGGATCCACATGCTCAGCAAATCCCATCGACTCTTCTTTCAAAATATTAGAACCAGAATCCTGAGTAGGTAGGTATTCACTATAAAGTTCAACTTGCCCATATGTTTGGATATTTCCCTGATGAAAAGTTGGAAAATATAAACATCTCTTAAACCAATAGCAGCCAGCTCTGAGCCATCCTTTCTCTTACCTGGATCACTGCAATGGCCCCTTTCCCCTCCCCCTTCCATTCATCTTTGTCCTAACCCCTGCCCTTAACCATCTATTGTTCCCTCAGTGGCCAGTGTGAGGCTGATCAAACAGAAGTCAGTTCATGTCATCTTCTGCCCCAACTCCCAAAGGCTCTCATCTCACTCAAGGTCACAGGAGAGGTTTTACATCTGCTTGGGGTTTAAAGAAGGGTACCAGACCACCTGACCTGCCTTTCCAACAACCTACGAAGCCCTTTTCGACCAGGGGTTCTCTCTGGCCCTTCTCCTGTGACAGTCCTTCCCCTTACTGCTCTGCTCCAGCCATTCTGTTGTGCTTTTTAGGCTCCCTCCTGCCTCCGGGATTTTGCACTTGCTGTTTCCTCTGCCTGGACTAGTTTCCCTCCATTTGAGCAGAAAGTAATTGCTCAAATGTCACTTTCTCATTGAGGCCCTTGCTGACCACCCTTTAAAAAATTGCAACCACCCTCACTCCCTAGCTCTCCTTCCCCTTTAATATTACCTCTTCATCGTCGGACACTGGCTGTCCCTGCCGCCTAGAATGGAAGTTCCATGAGAGCAAGAGTTTTAGTCTGTTTTGCTTAAAAACGTATCTCCAGGAGCTTCAACCCATCTGTCATGTGATGAGCCCTCGATACAGGTTTGTTGAATGAGTGATTGGATGCACCTTCCCTCCACTTCACCAAGTCAAAGTGAAAGCACTCAGTCGTATCCGACTCTTTGCGACCCCATGGACTATACAGTCTGTGGAATTCTCTAGGCCAGAATACTGGAGTGGGTAGCCTTTCCCTTCTTCAGGGGATCTTCCCAACCCAGGGATCAAACCCAGGTCTCCTGCACTGCAGGCAGATTCTTTACCAGCTGAAGGGAAGTCACTTCACCAAACCTGTTCCCAATCCCTGCATACCTCATCTTGTTAAATGACACCACCCCAAACCCCCCAACGCAGGGACCCTGGAGTCATTCTTCACACCCCTCCCTCACACCCTCACCTCCAGTTAGTTCTTAATGAAGGAGAGTGGGCTTTTTGTTCATCATTCAGAAAGCATGTTCCTCGAGCAGGCGCAGGGGCGTGATGGTGCCTTGATGGAGCTCTCAGCCTCGTTAAGAGCTGTGAAATCCATCTCTTCCTGCCTTTGTTGCGTCTCCCCAGCCTTCACCTGGGCACCCTGCCGCCTCCCTGCCCGGCTGATCCCCTGTCACTTCTGACTGCCTGCGTCTTGTCTGCCCTGAGCATCGCTCCAGGCTGGGTTGGGTGCACCGCACCCCTTGGTGATCTTATAATGCAGCAGTGGCTGCTGGCACTGTGTACTCCTTGAGGGCAGAAACCACTTCTCTCTGCCTCCAGCCTCAGCCCCGGGCGCACAGAGAATTCTCAGCAGATCTACTGGGCTGTGGACTCCTGGTGAAGCTGTTTACCTCTCCAAGCCTCAGTTTCCTTATCTGCCACAGGGATAATAACTCTTGCCAGGGGGTGCTGTGAGGACTAAATGAGCTAGGGGAGGTACAGAGCCTCGCACAATCATGTAGCAGGGTAACGATCACGTAGTAGGTGTTCAAGAAAATTGCTTCCTGTGGCATTCAGCATGTCAGAGCAAGGTTTGACCGATCTCACCTGTGCTCCGTTCTCCACTGAGAACCTGTACCAGGCAGGGGAGCTGCAGCCACTGAAGAGAAAACTGGACTTAAAGAAGAACTCTCCTTAGGTAAGAAGCACTAGCATATAGAGAGGTTAAGAGCAGGCGCTGAGGAGTAGACTGCTTAGATTTCCCTCTTAAGGCTGTGTGACCCTGGGCAAGTTGTTTGACTTCTCTGAGCCTCCGTTTCATCATCTTTAAAATGGGGATGAGGTTAGTATTTACCACAGGGGATCCTTGAGCGAAATCAGGGAACTAATGTGTATAAGGCTCACAGTAAATGCTCAACAGATGTTTACTCTGAGGAGCTGGAAAGCACGGGGCAGATGTGGGCTCACCCGTCCCTCACCCCTAGTGTCTGCTTTGAGGACACTTCCTCCTCCATCTATCCTGCCCCGCCCCCTCTTCCATCAGACCGGGTGGCCTCTGTGGGCTGGAAACCCCAGTCAGGGAACTTGCTAAGAGGGGGGGAAGCCCATTCTCCGCAGCCCTACTGAGGGCTGGGTGGTTTCTGTGTGTTATTGCCTGTGAGGTGTGGGGCTGTGGGGTTGGTCCAGGAGCTGCCTGTTGCTGAGGGGCCCAGGCAGAGGCCAGGTGGGCCAGCCCTGGTGAGGGTACAGAAGGAGAGGCTCTGCTTGTCTGCCAGGGGCTGGTTTGTCTGGAAGACAGCAGCCAGCTAAGATTGTGCAAACAGGTCATTGTGCAAACATACCCCCGTGTATGACCTCGATTGTGCAAACAGGTGTTTACTGGAGGGTGCTCAGCTTGGGCTACCCGCTTACAAAAAGCGCCGGAGGTGTTGACTCAGAAGGAACTGGAATCTGGACACTCATTCTTTCTTGAACACACCCTGAACTTTCTGCCTCCCACTTGGCTTGGGCTGTCCCCTCTGCCCAGAGTGCCCTCCTCTCTCCTCGGCCTCTATCTCTACTTGTTGAAATTGCACCCATTCTGCAGAGCTTGGAGAAAATGCCAATAAATCTTTCTCCATAAATGTTTCCCTCATTTGCATACTCAGGGCATTTGATATTTCTCTGAGATCACAGGTCGCTTTTTTACCTGATGGCCCTTTCTGGACTGTGAGCCTCCTGAGAACAAGAACCTTTCCTTATTGTCCTCTAAAAGGTTAGCATCTGAGGCCCAGAGAGGGAAGGTGGCCGACCCCGTGTCACACAGCTAGTGATCCACAGAGCTGTGCTCTCAATCAGGTCTCTGCCCTTCCTGCCACACTCACTGCCTCTCTTTCAACCTCACCCCTCTTCTGACCCTGGATTTTGTCTCCTGGCCCCGGGTTGTGATGTAACTCCAGCTGGAAGTTGAGGGATGGTGGGATTTGCACAGAGGAGGGAAGGGTATTCAGGGCTGCAGAACAGCAGGAGCAGAGGCCTGGAGGCTGGAATGGGAAGAGTGTGTGTGTAGAGGCTGTTAAAGAGGCAGGAAGAGGCTGCGAGGGCCTGGGAATGGGGGAGATGGGGTAGGGGTAGGGGTGCATCCTAGACTCAGAGACGACATTAACTCTGTGCGACCTTGGGCAGCACCTCAGTCCTGCTTCACAGGCCCCTGCCTCCCCCTAATACTCTGCAGATACCCCAGCTAGACACGCCCTCACCTGGCCTCTGCAACCTTTTCTCCTGAACACCTTCTCAGTCCTGGTGAGCGGCATCTGGATACCTGGACTCGGCCTGGACTCCTCCCTGCCCCTCACACCCCACATCCAGCCTGTGGCCCCTTCTTGTGGGTCCTGCCCCTTCTCCCCCTCCTCGCCACCATGGCAGGAGTCAGGCCACCATCATCGCTCTTCAGGATGACGGCAGTGACCTCCTCCCGGTCTCGCTGCCTTCATGCCTGGAATAACGCCCTACTCAGCTGGAGGGCTTCTTCCAAAACACAAGTCCCAGCATGCCACCGACCAGCCCAAATCCTCCGTTGGCTCCACGCTGCCCGTGGGATAAAGTTCCGAGTCACCCGCATGGCCTTTGAGGCCGTCATCCCCAGCCCCTAATCCTCCCCAGTGCTAGGGTCTCATCTCTCCACTCTCCCTTTCCCAGCCTCCTCTTCCCTTTCCCAGGCCCGAGACTCCAGCCATTCTATTTACCATCACTGTCCAATCATGTGCTGCTCTTCTTGTGGCTCCTGGACTTCTCCACACTGTGCTCTTGGCTTGGGATGCTCATCCCTTTTATCTTTGTGTCTGAAGAAATCCCTTTTATCCTTTAAAATTCATCTGCGGGGCCTCCCTGGTGGCTCAGTGGTAAAGAATCTGCCTGCCATCACAGGAGACATGGGTTCGATCCTGATCCGGGAAGATCGCACGTGCCATGTAGCAACTAAGCCCGTGCACCACAACTACTGGTCTGTGTCGTAGAGCTGAGCCCTACAATCACTGAGCCCGTGTGCCGCAACTCCTGAAGCCTGTGTTCCCTAAGCCCGTGGTCCACCACAAGTGAAGCCACTGCAATGAGAAGCCTGCACCACCACTAGCCCCTGCTCGCTGCAACTAGAGAAAAACCATGCAGCAATGAAGACCCAGCACAGCCAAAAATAAATAGAAAATTATATATATATGCATGTATATATATATAGAAATTCAGCTGAAATGTCACCTCCTCTCTGAAGTCTCCCTGGATTTCCCAGGCTAGGTTGTGTGCTGCTCATTTGGGTTCCCAGGTGCTCTGTGACAGCTGGGACTGGATCCGTGACCCCAGTATGCCACATGGGCCTGACAGGGAGGAGGTATCTGTGAAAGAGTGCTTAGCAGTTTGGATGTGGGACCTGGGTCATGAGGCTCAGGAGATTCCCAGTGGCCATCAGTTTACCTGCCAAGAAATCTGGAAGAGTCCTTCCTATGCAGTGGCCACCCACACTGTACTCTCCTGCTTCCCTGGTGCTCAGATTGACAGGGTTTTCTGCCTTTGATTGGTTCCCAAAATGAGAGGTAAATCAATTAGGACATAATCAATGCTGAATGCTGGAGGGCCAAATGCAGGGCCCCAACCCAAGTACCTGAGAGGGCTGCCCAGATGCTCTCTTGGGGCCTGCTTCTAGGGAAGGAAGCAGAATTTTAGCTTTGGGTGGATAAAAAGAAGAACACACCCCCGCCCCCGACCCCATCTCCTGCTTGTGGTCTGCTGGCCAAGAGGGCCTTATCTGTGCTTCCCCCGGCCTTGGCCTGCCATGGTGTGGCTGGTGGGGGATATGGTCCTGGAGATGGTGGTGGTGGGGGAATCGGAGGGTGAGGTGAGATAAAGCTCAGATGCTTATCTTGGCTTGGAGGAAGAAGCCTGTCTGGTCTGCAACCCTGTGGCTGGCAGAGAGTCCCTAGGTCGGGCCAGCTTCTGCTCTGATCATGGATTTCCTTCAGTGAGGGAGCTGGATTCAGGCAGCTGGTTCAAATCCCCATACACTGGGGTGGGCAGGTGGAATGGAGAGAGAAGATAGGGGCATTTTCCCTAAAAATTCTGCCCGGAAGAGTAGCCAGGAGAAATCAAATAACCTGGTTAAGACAAGAGCGGGGTGAAGGCAGGCCCATAACTTCTTAGAACCTGGAATCTGCATTTTTTCTGCTGCTCTCTGGGGTGCCTGGCCTGGATCCTGACAGGAAGAGGGGTCATCAGGCTTTGCCAGTCTGTTCCCCTGGTCCTATGTCCTCTGTCCATCTAGTCTGGAGCCAGGGGCCACAGATGGGGGCTTTTGCCCATAGGTGAGCCTTTGGGCTGGGGGCCCCCAGGAAGAAGCAGAGAGATGGTGGCTTTCGCCACCTCCTGTGGTTACAGCTGTCCTAATGAGTGGTGTAGACCGCTGGGGCAAGGCCTGGCCTATTGGCTCTGTCACCTCTCTGACTGCCCAGGCTTCTCCTGTGTTTGCTGGAATGTCCGGTTCATTCACTTATTTATTCACCTTGCTCCCCCTCCCCTGCCTGCATATCCCTCCATCTCACTTTTCCCATTCATCCTCTCACTCACTGGTCCATCTACACATCCATCGATCCGTCTGCTCACTCATCTATCCACGCATCCACGCCCCCTCATCCACGCATCCACCATCAATCCATCACATTGCCACCTGTGCACTCACCTGTCTGCCCACCCCCGCATCAATTCAGCAAATGTGTTCTGTGGGTGTAAACCTTCCACACATTCAAGCTCTTCATGCAACCTCTGGCCGCCTCCCATCCCTCCCATCCTGCGTCCCTGTGGCCCTTATGAAAGGAGGCAGCTCCTCCCAAGTTCCAGGTATGACAGGAACGAGGACTATGGTGGGATGTCGTCTTGATCGCAAGGTTGTATCCAGATGTGGCTCCCGGGTCCTCATCTGAAGCCATTGCCCATGGAGCTGTGTGGCCCTCAACCTTTCCCTGGTAGGCGTCTTCTGGCCTCACTCGCTCTTGATTTGTGTCCCTGGCATGGTGTTCCTCTCCATTCCCATCCTGCCACCACCCGGAGGCACCTTACTGGCCACATGGATGGTGCCCCCACATCCGGTTCTTCATTGCCTTGACCAGCCACCCAGTGGCTTTCCCACTTTATCCACCAGTGCTGCGGTCACACTGTGGACCTCCGCGTCACCTGGAACTACTNCCCCCCCTCAAAGCCACACCCCTTGACTCTGCCCTCTCTCCCTTTTATTTTATAGCTGTGTTCCCAGAGATTGTCCTGGAATGTGAGGTGAATACCCTCACATTTAATCTCAGTTCAGGTGAAATTCATCTGGCCTGGCAGCTGTAGTTTTAAAGAGATTGCATGTTTTAATGACTGTTTTATCACCATAAAACTGAGATATGCGAACAGCAAACCCTACTAATATAGCTGCACCTTTTTTGTTGAAACACTTCTTTTGTTTTATTAAGCAAGGAATGTTTGTCTAGCGAATCATGGACATTTATGACTGATGATACATGATTCAATATCATGTAACATTCCATGGACTTCAAAACACAAAACCATCTTCAAAGAAACAGAGGTCCCCAGGTTTATTTGGAAAGAAGCATAATTAACTTTCAGCAAAAGGTCCTATTCAACAAGAGACACCATTTGGGAACAGGGTGTGGTTCCTCTAAGTGTCAGTTCCTTTTGTAAAAGGAAAAATACTTAGCTCGCTCGAAATGAATTTCTGTTAAAGCATTTTTCACCAAAGTTACTTTTTGGTTGTATTTGGCTTTGTTTGTTTATCTCACACCTCGTCTGTCTTCATTGAGGATATAGGGTAGAAGTGGGGGCTGTGAAGGATGAAAGTGGTAGAGGGGGCAATGGATGGGGGAACATTGTTTAAACAACAAATGTAGGATTGTTATAGAAATTGTATAGACTAAATGAAAATTCAGTATACTCTTTTTTTCACAGTTGTTGGAGAGGATGGTTGAACTAAATCTGTAATTACTTAGATGTTGATCATAGACTTTGATGTAAAGGAATGGCTGTTACTAATGTTTAAAAAACATGTAGAAATAAAGTCAAACATTTATTCACTTGAACTACATATTGTAGTAACTACTGTAAGCCAGCACTGCACCACAAAAGGAGAATTCAAAGATAATAGTCCAAATTTCTGCTTTTACAATGTATTGAAATCTACTATTGTTGTTGTTGTTTTCTTTTTTTTCTTTTTTTGGTAGTACCACATGGCACATGAGATCTTAGTTCCCTAAATAGGGATCAAGCTTGTTCTCCCTGTATTGGAAGCACAGAGTCTTAACCACTGGACTACCAAGGAAGCCCTGAAATCTGCTGTTTATTCTCTCCCTCCTTCCCTCTTTCGCTTCACTTTCCACACTAGAAAGGCACTTACATTCCAGTGTCTCCTGGTTTATAGTCTATAGGAACTTACATAGAATTTGTACCCTGCTGTTGTGTGAGCACTGTATAAATCTTAATTATGTTTGAATTGGTTTGTCATGCCTTTTGGGTCTACAGTATCCTACTTTTCTCTCGATTTATCGTATTAATTTCTGAGATTTTGATATCGAAACTCCAACTAAAAATTTTAATTTATCTACTTAAAAATAATTGCAATATATAGTGGAATGACACGTAACTTTGCTCTGCATTTTCCAAGCCTCCCATAAATGTGTTTTATCATACTTTCATAATTTAAAAAAAAATTGTTAATAAAAAGACAGTTACAAGACAATGGACACAGAGATCCAAGAGGATGGGGAAAGAAAGTCCCATAAAACCTTAAACTCTCTGGACCTCAGTTTCCTTAATGGTAAAATGGAAGTAACAGAATGTAACATATGAGAGGCTGAAAAATAAACTAAATTTCTTCACAGTGGCCCACACAAAGTAAGCACACAATAAATAGAGGTTAAAAAGGTTGTCTTTCATTAGACAGAAAAGGGGGAAAGTGTTCTTCAGGCTGAGGTCCTTTGTAAAAGGTACTAAGACATTTTGTTCAAAACCATAAATGCTTCATTATATCNAATACTATTAAATATTAATTAGTATTTAATACTAATACTGTTAATTAATAGAGTTGATAATAGACATCCTTGTCTTGTTCCTTTTTTGAATGAAAAAGTGTCTAGCATTTCACATTAAGTAAAATGTTGGTTCTTTATATCTACACACACACATATAATGTATGCACATTCAGGTTAAGAACATATCTCTTAATTTCTATTTTAAACCTTTTTTTTTTAAGAATCACGTTGAATTTTGTCACTAGAGTTTTCAGCAATTATGAGGATAAATATATAAATTTTCTATTAGTATTAATAATAATGATAGTAAATTTATGTTAGTATGATGGATTTTGTGAATGGATTTTTGAATATTGAAGTACAGTTGAATCTGAACTATACGCCACTTTTTCATGATTTTTTAAAGGTGTTTTGGATTTTTGTACATAATATATTAAGATTTTTACTTTGTTTTTCATATGTGTGATTGATCTGTAATATTCTTTATATGGTTTTTGTTAAGTTTCAGCATCAGTGTCACACTTGCTTTGTAAAAATAATTTGGAAATTTTTTTTCTAACTGGGGCTTATTTTAATTTTATTCAGGCAGCAATTCGAGTACCTACTGTGTGCTAAATTTACCTACTGTGTGCTAAATAGCAATAAAGATTTAATGGTAATACCTACTGAGCTCTCAATATGTAACTAACTTTCAGTAGTTTTGTGCTATAAAGATGCTATATTTATTGACTTAGTAGATACTGAACCATTGCTCCTAGAGGAATTACAGGGATAGTTTTCTGAGAGTCTCCAGTCACAGCATTCTGGTCATCTGAGCAATATGTAGTCTTCTTTTATATATGTTTCTGTTAAAAGACACCTTGTTTAATATGTAGTGGATTCATAAATGTTGAATTCACATCCAGCAGCATTATGGATCATACCTGAATGAAGATTATCCAATACACACATTTTCTCCTTAAAGCATATCACAACCTTCTTGCTCTTGGACACTATAAATAGCACTTAAGCACTGTGCAAGGGGTCTAGTCTAAATAGTGAATCACCAACAGAAAGCACAAAAATAGACCATGTAAAGGATATTTGTTTACAGTATGTGAACTGAAACAAGAATATCACCTTGTTTGACCTCACCTGAGGTCATGTGAGTTGACTGACATTTTTCTCAATTCTGCCTATTTCTGCAAAATCCCTAAGTACAAGTATTGATTTTAGGGTTACAAGAAATTTTAGTGAGTAGGCGAATTCACGAATACTGAGTCTATGAATAATGAGGAGTGACTGTGCATCTATGCATTTAATATGTATATTCATTCATTTATTCATCACAGAAGTCCTATGAGGTAGATTCTGTAATTGTAGATGATGTACTCTGCAATAAAGAAGTTATGTAGCTTTCTTGGTGTGACAGAATCAGTGAGTGATGGATTTAGCAGTAGTCTCTCCACTGCTAAAATAGATAGGACTGATACCAAGACATGGTACCTGCCCTTAGGGTCCATTCCTGTCAAAAGGGTTAATAAAGTGTTTTGCTAAAATAACTAAATTCAAGGTAATTTTTAAAGTAGTACAGGGGTAATACCACCAAAATGTAATTGATATCCAGCAGAAGAATTATTTCAGAGGTCTTGGAATGGTTTTATACAAATAATAGTATCTAAACTAAGCCTTGGGAGAAGGCAGTGGCACCCCACTCCAGTACTCTTGCCTGGAAAATCCCATGGACGGAGGAGCCTGGTNGGAAAGTGTTCTTCAGGCTGAGGTCCTTTGTAAAAGGTACTAAGACATTTTGTTCAAAACCATAAATGCTTCATTATATCCCTGATCAACAGAAAGATGGTACAAAGATAAAAACGAAAAAACAGGCAAATCTTAAGGGCTTTGTTTTCCCTGTTGGAGACCTTAGATGTGATCTGCAGGAGAAAGATTTAAGCAGGACAGCAGTATGAATCAGAGAAGGCAACGGCACCCCACTCCAGTACTCTTGCCTGGAAAATCCCATGGACGGAGGAGCCTGGTGGGCTGCAGTCCATGGGGTCGCTAAGAGTTGGACACGACTGAGTGACTTCACTTTCACTTTTTACTTTCATGCATTGGAGAAGGAAATGGCAACCCACTCCAGTGTTCTTGCCTGGAGAATCCCAGGGATGGAGGAGCCTGGTGGGCTACAGTCTATGGGGTCACACAGAGTCAGACACGACTGAAGTGACTTAGCAGCAGCAGCAGCAGTATGATTAAACATACTGGAGGCAAATAAGAGTTAAGCCAGGATGAACAGCTAGGCATCTGTTCAAACAGTGAGAGCCAATGAGAGACTAAGCTATGACAGTAAACGAGGGTGGAGATTTGGGGATGTTTAAGAGAAAAAAATAAATATGACTTGTGGAAATATAGATGTTCAACAAATGTTCTCTCAAATAATGAACCATCAGGGCTTTGGTCCAGTGTTTAAAATGGATCTGCCAAGGTAAGGAACATAGGTTCGATCCCTGGTCCTGGAAGATCCCACCTGCCTTGGAGCAGCTAAGCCCATGCCCCACAGCTAATGAAGCCCCGGAGCCTAGAGCCTGTGCTCTACACAAGAGAAGTCACCGCAATGAGAAGCCACAGCTAGGGAGTAGTCCACATGCACCACAATGAGAGGAAGCCCTTGTGCAACAATGAAGACCCAGTGCAGCCCCAAAATAAAATGAATAAATATCTTTTTTATTAAAAACTGGACCACCAATATGGCACTGAGTATCACAGTCCCCTTTGACCCCTACCCTCTCACTTTCAATGTCAACTTATTCTCAGGAAGAACAGATAAATGTGAAAGATTATCAGTGTTTAGGTTATTTCACTAGCTCAGTTGAAAAAAGATGGTTCCTAAGATTCCACTTTGATTATAAGCCTGGTATATAAAGAATCCCCTATGTCTTCTATAGGAAAAGATTCCAGTCGCTACTGAGCACAACCATCCTAAGGGCAGGGGCTTTCCAGGTGGTGCTAGTGATAAAGAATCCGCCTGCCCATGCAGGAGACACAAGAGACTCGGGTTCAATCCCCAGGTCAGGAAGATGCCCTGGAGAAGGAAGTGGCAACCTACTCCAGTATTCTTGCCTGGAAAATTCCTTGGACAGAGGAGCCTGGCAGGCCCTAGTCCATGGGGCCACAGAGAGTAAGACACTACTGGACACACACATCCTAAGAGTAAATGTTGTTGGTGCCACTTCACAGATGAGGAGTCTGCAGATCAGAGAAGTTTGGTAACTTGGCCAAAGTCACACAGTTAGTATGTGACAGAATCTGAAATCATAGTCAAATTTGTATGACTCCAAGTGTTTAAACTTTTCCATCATGAGATACTACTCAAGTATAGTCAAAGACTTTACTTCTCAATGTTGGTTCAAGACAGAAACCATTAGGGGATGTTTTTAATGCAGAGATGTCTAGGTACTACTGTAGATTTACCAAATCAGTACTTCCTGGGAAAAAGCAGGGGCACTTATGCCTTTTTAGACATCTTTGAAAAATTCCAGTGTGTGAGTAGAACTGAGAAATTACTTCATGGAAGTGAGAACAAAATTTCACCCACATTGGAGGGCTAAATGAAGTGAAGGGATTTATCCCTGTTTATCGATTGGAAAGATTATGGAATATACTTCTGTGTTCTCACTTACAAGAAGACCATACTAGAGCAGAAGCAGCAAACTACAGCAGGGTGGAAAGAATTAAGTCTCACATCTTCTCAGGACAAGTTTACTAAGTAAATGTGGTATGTAGTACTCCAATAATGTCTCAACTCAGATAGGAACTGATAGATGGGACAGGCAGTCAATATTTCGGAGAAATACAGAAAAGAAATGCATTCTTTCTTGGTTTCCCTTTTTTGGATTAATTTCCTCTATTGTTGCGGTTTAGTCGCTAAGTTGCATCCAACTCTTTGAGACCCCATGGACTGTAGTCTGCTAGAATTCTCTGTCCATGGGATTCTGCTGGCAAGAATTCTGGAGTGAGTTGCCATTTCCTTCTCCAGGAAATCTTCCTGACCCAGGGACCAAATGACTCCTGCATTGACAGATGGTTCTTTACTACTGAACCACCAAGGAAACCCAAATTCCTCTATATCAAGGATCTAAACTAAAAGTTCTAAGTTTGGAGTCACAGTCTTCCCTTCTCTCTACCAGCTTCACGTGGCTAACTCCTGCGCAGCTTCTATGACTCAGATCAAAGGAAGCCTTACCTGACCTCCTTGCTGACTTGGAAGCCTCTCTTCTAAGTTCTCTTCTCCCATAGTGTCCACTGCTATTGCAGCCTTCAACACACTAAAGTACAGTCATTGCTGGCATTGCCTGTCTCTGTCTAGACTGTAAGGTCCCTGAAAACAAAGCCTGCTTCTTACTCTAGTTTATAGCTTCAGACCCTAATGTAGAGTAAGTCCTCAGGAAATATTTGTGGAAAGAATGACTAAATAAAAGAAGGGAAGAAGGAAGAAAGGGAGGGAGAGAGGAAGTGGAGGGGAGGAGTCAAGAAGGAAGACTAGGGAAAAAGGAAGGAAATCAAGAAGGAAGGAAACTAGAAATTTGGAGATTATCGTCAATACAACTCCTCTCCAACCTCAAGTATGATGCAAAATGACTATACTACTGATTAAAAATGAAGACTCAATGGGAAATACATTACCTCAGATCCTTAGGGATATAATAAAGTTGACATTTCTTACAAGGTTTCTTTTATTGTTGCATATAAATTACCTTTAATTTCCTCCAGATAATTTACTACAGACATCAATGGACAAGAAAGGGCAACAGTGCCTCCTAGAGGCCAAAGGCATCAACAGCTTGGGAAGCAGCCAAGATTTCCTTCCTGTTGGCAGAGGACTCAGGGAGGTCCTGGGGAATGACCAAGGGAAAACACAGGTGTGTGCACAGAATGGAAATTTGAATGCTCAGGGCAGAGGGTAGGGAATAAAGCAGCAGTGGTGTGCGTGTCCAGCTTCTCGTGACCTTATGGATTGCGGCCCAACAGACTCCTCTGTCCTTGAGATTCTCCAAGCAAGAATACAGGAATGGGTTGCCATTTCCTCCTCCAGGGGATCTTCCCCACCCAGGGATCAAACCTGTGGCTCTTATGTCTCCCTCATTGCCACCTGGGCAGCCCAAAGTAAGATAGCAGAGACTTCTTTTATGTTATTTGTTCACTTCTAGGATGCTAAAGGCGGTTTAGTAACAGAAAATGCAATCTTAGTGTTTGCAATTGAGTAGCTGCACAAAAGATATTACAAAAAAAACCTAAATAAAATAACAAAATTATTCCACATGTGTTGTGTAGTACAGATGTAATATTTAACTTTAATATTAGAAATTCAATAGATATATTGGGTAGGTGGCACTGTGGTAAAGATCGAACCCATGCAAGAGACATGGGTTCAATCCCTAGGTGGGGGAGATCCCTGGAGGAGGAAATGACAACCCATTCCAGTATTCTTGCCTGGGAAATCTTATGGACAGAGGAGCCTGGTCGGCTACTGTCCACGGCGTCACAAAGAGTCAGATATGATTGAATGACCAAAAGATCTGGATCTAGATATACTGGATACATCCCTGGGTACACATTCACAGGGATTCTCTGCTGCTGACTCCTCACTGACTGCCAGGTTACCTGACATAGAGAAGTTGGTACATAAATGTTTACTGGATGAATGAATGGATGGATGGATACACATGTCTATCTGTCCTTTTAAGATGAAACTTCAAAGTGGAGATGAGCACACCTGCCTGCCTGACAGCTGACTAGCGTGCATCCACAGCTCCTCAAATGGGAGACTTTGTGCTGAGCCTTCTGTTCTCAGCAAGATTGTTTATTTGGCTTCCTTATTAAGAGGTTAAACCAGCAAAACAGTATTAACAGTAATTAGCCTTGGGAATAAGAGCAGGCTCAAGCACAATTTCCTAATAGCTTATGATGAAGACAGGAATCATCAAAAATAAGTAACCCATTAGGTTGGGAATATGATTGTCAACAGAAACACTATCTCCTCATTGGCCAGGCGTTAGTCAGCCAATGAGCTCCAGCTATACACTTGAAGTGTAAGGAATATAAGAATAAATTCCAATGCCTCACTGCCTAGAATCTCGTACCCAACCCTGGTCACTTCAGCTCAACACGTGAACTTAACATATACCTTCTTTGAGGCAACAATTTCCTCATCAGCTGTGATCTGTGAATGCCCCTGAGGGTGGCCGTCCCCTCTCTTTTGTCCTGGAGGAAAATGAGCTCCCTTCTTCAGCTGAACTACGCTCTGGGTCTCCTTCCCCTGGATCCCCTGGATCCCCTGGATTCCCCCGGTCCTTTGGGTCCCCTCCCTCGTTATGAAGAGTGGGAAGCTTTCACACAGCCTCCCGATCATCATCCCAGCTCTTTGAGCTCTACCGGCTCATTCCTCAACCATACCTAGGCTTCTCTCATCCTCAAAATTTCTCTTTGACCCTTTCCCTTACCTAGTTCTTTCCTCTCCTTCTCAAACATTCACAAATAGACGCTCACACAACAGATCTCCTCTCCCCTCCTTCCAGCTACCCCTCAATCACACCATCCTAGTTTTGTACCTTCCATCCACCAAAACAATGATAAGCATCATCAAATACTTCCTAACCAATAGACCAGCAGACTCACTGATCATCCTTTATCTTTCTCGTCCTCACCCTCCACACCTACCCCCGGTATCTTCCCTCTTATAGTGCCTCATTCAGAAAAGGCACATCACATTATCTCTCTGTCTCATTCCACTGTGAGCTCCCAGATAGAGTGTCTCCCCTTGTATCTTGAACAGATTTCTGCTTATGCACTTTCAAGTTATATTCTAATTCAGTTGTTTATATTTCTGCCTTCCTTTTTAGATTATGAGCTTTTTGCAAGCAGAGAAAATGTCTGATTTATCTTTGTTTACAAGTTCCTGGCATAGTACTTGGAACATAGAAAGTGACCCATAAAACTTTAATAAAAAAAGAAAGAGGCAGGGAGAGAAGTAAAGTCTGACAGACACTGAAATATATCCAGAAAAAGCATGTGAATTAATTTATTTACAATGTCTTCATATTTATTGCAGAAAAATAGAAGTATTACGTATATCAGAGATGACTCTGTGCTTTGCACATCCTTTTAGGGTACCGGGTTTCCTTAGGATTATCTGTAAGTAAAGAAAGAGAGGGACTGGAAGTTAAAGTTATTCATCAAAAGTAAGTAGTGAACAAATTATATCAGGAATCCAAAATTCCAACTCCAGGCCTGTTTTTGTTATATTCCATATTTACTTCCTTAAACTTAATTGGTATAGGAACTAACTAATAAATAGTTTTCAAAACACTGATTGAATGCTTATTAAGTGTCAGGATTGGTGCAGGTGCTCAAAGAATAAAGCAATCAGGATCCCTGTTCTCATGGGGTAGACAGAGGACATACCAACACAAATAGTAAAATGTCACATAATAACTTAAGAAAAATCAAGCAATATGAAAGGATAGCTAGTGACTACATTTTTTAGATGAGCTGGTGATAAAAAGCTTCTCTGAGGAGATGATATTTGAATGTACAATTGAATTCTATTTTAAATGATTAGGAAGCACACCATGAAAAGATAGAAAGGAAAATATAAGCAAAGGCCCTGAGATGTGAATGATCTTGCAAAGGCCCTGAGATGTGAATGATCTTAGTGTGGCTGCAAGAGAGTCATCGAAGATGGAAGCAAAGCATAATGTCAAGTGATTCTGGCATCAATCAGGTCAGAGGAAGTCTTGGAGACCACAATAAAGATTTTTGTTGGAGGCCTGGTTACACCTTGGTTACTGTAAGAGACAACAATCTTACAAAATAAGGTAAAATTAATGTAACTAGTAAGACTGGCAAAATCATAGTGTAGCAGGGAGACACAAATCATAAACAACTTGAAAACAAAAACCAAATTAAAACAGTGATTAGTATCATTAGTTGTAATCCAGTTGTAATAAATCATCAAGTCCACAGGAGAGCCAGCTGGAGAAACCAAATTTTGGAACGATCAGGTAGAGAGAAGAAGATAAATGCTTCATCTTTGTTTACAAAGGTATACTTCATCAGCTTGCTATAAATCAAAGCACAAGAGAAAAGGTTTTTTTCTGGAGAACAAACACTAAAGTTAGTATATTGCCCCTCAAAGTCATAAAGCTATTAGTCATATTCATCAGTTCATTCAGTCCCATGTAATTAATCCCTATTGATCTGCATGAAGTCATTAGGTTGTCCATTAGAATTTTGTCAGCTGAACTAACTTTTAAATGTCCTCCCATTCCCCGGCTCAGACCCAGTTCTGGCTACTCTTTTGCTCAGCACCAGGGATGGGGAAGGGGAAGGTAGGGGGATATAAGATGATGGAGAGACTCACACTTGGCTGAGAAACTTCAGAGTCTAGGAGACAGGAAGCCAGGACTGTCTCTCTCAAAGGACCATCTTCAAACGCTTCTTACACTTCCCTGGACCAAGGCAAATGCTTCCTTCCTCAGCTCTTGAGCATCCAGTAACCAACCTCTTTCTCTCTTTGGATTTCCTGGTGGGAGGGAGTCAAGCTCAGGCCAGAGTCCCCCTTCTGCATTCCAGGCAAAGGTTGGGTACTTGTCCTCTAGGGACCCATTTAATAAAAGTTTTCTGATTGGCCCCCTGAAGTCCATTTCTAGACTAAGGTTTGGATGATAGAAACTCCAGGATGGGGATTCACAGCAGGACCATACATTCAAAAAGGAATTACCTTTACTAATCTCATAGCCACAAGCCCTCCCCAACACCTCCTCTCATCTCTGACTCCTTTTTATAACCCTTGTTTAATGTAAATGGAAAACGTGTTGTATAGTTTCTTTCTGAGATTTTCTTTGTAAATATGCATATAAAGCATGGGAAGTTAGCCTCACACCCAACTGATACCTCGTTGCATTGATGTACCTGCGTATGTGTGAGTTGCCTGTGAGCTGCTGTAGGAACATCTCCACAGGAAGCAAGAGAGACAGTGTCTGTCTGGTTGTTCAGAGGCTGCCTCCCAATCAGAACTACCATTCATCCTGCATCTTCTATGACCTGCTTCCCTTTCCCTGTTTTGCCCAGCAATTACCAATTTTCATCAACTGATTTACAGGACTTGAAAAACTTCTGCTTAGTCGCTCAGTTGTGTCTGACTCTTTGTGACTCCATGAGAACTATGACCCACCAGGTTCCTCTGTCCATGGGGATTTCCAGGCCAGAATACTGGACTCGGTAGCTGTTGCCTTCTCCAGAGGATCTTCCCAATCTTGGGACAGAACCCAGGTTTCCCTCAGTGCAGGCAGATTCTTTACTGTCTGAGCCACCAGGGAAGCCCAGGAATACTGGAGTAGGTAGCCTATCCTTTCTCCAGAGGATCTTCTAGACCCAGGAATCTAACTGGGGTCTCCTGCATTGCAGCCGGATTCTTTACCAGCTGAGCTACCAGGGAATTAACCGTAAATATATCCCCNGCTTCCTGACCTGCATACGGATTTCTCAAGAGGCAGATCAGGTGGTCTGGTATTCCCATCTCTTTCAGAAACATTAGCTAGATGGAGAAATGCTAGTTAAAATTAATTGGGTATTTCTAAGTAGGACTGCATAGAGTGAGTGTTTTGTTGTAGAGTAAAACAAGCAAAAATTTTTTCAAGTAATTATTAAAATTTGCTAAAATAGAGAGATTTCCCCCTCATATATGTTTAAGTAATAGGCTCATTGTCTTCCTTAGCTACATCTTATTAAACTATACCTTTTAATTGCATCTTAAAACCCAGAAAATTAGAGAATTTTTAAGCTCTATTTTAAACCAAAATATTTTAATAGGCAAAATTGTGATGATCTTCTTATAATTGAGTTCTTATAATTGAGTTGCTTCATAGTTGGTGGTATATGTAGAAGTCTACTGGAGTATGAACTAGCCGATGCAAGAACTGTGGCTTTCATCTTCTACATTTCTAATGCCTAGCAAAATTCTTATCTCATAGAAAACCCTCAGGAAATGTTAACAATTAAATGAATACCTTCAAACCCTTTGTGACTAATATAATTAGAAGTGACACATATACTTAGAAATGTAAATGTTATTCTCGTTTGTATATTTTAAGGAATTCCATTTTACTTGTTACTTAAATCTTCATAAGATGTTTAGTGAAGGAACTTTAGAAGTTATTCCAATTTCCTTTTAATGCCTATGGTAACAAACATTTATTTCTGATAAACTGGTTTAGTGAAGTAATAGGTGAAATTTAAGATTAGGAAGGCAAATTACTACTACAGAAATAAGGAAAAGAGGACATTTTAATGTGATGTGCAAGCTTTTCGGGCTTATATTTTAGGAAGAGGTGGAAGATGAAGTTTAAAGATCACAAAGACTTGACTCTAAGGCCAATAATGATNACTTAAATCTTCATAAGATGTTTAGTGAAGGAACTTTAGAAGTTATTCCAATTTCCTTTTAATGCCTATGGTAACAAACATTTATTTCTGATAAACTGGTTTAGTGAAGTAATAGGTGAAATTTAAGACTAGGAAGGCAAATTACTACTACAGAAATAAGGAAAAGAGGACATTTTAATGTGATGTGCAAGCTTTTCGGGCTTATATTTTAGGAAGAGGTGGAAGATGAAGTTTAAAGATCACAAAGACTTGACTCTAAGGCCAATAATGATTGAACAGTTTCAACTAAGAGTGATAGATTACTTAGTATTTGTTCCTGGTCAATTTTTTTTTTTTTTTTTTGGTCCCCAAAGAAACTGTTTTTTGATCCACTGTTCAATTTGGTTCTGTTACACCCAACAGGATTATGAGGCTGAAATGAGGATCAGTGAGCATGTTCAAAAATTGAAAACATTGTTTCTAAGGCATGGTATACCATTGTGAATCTCATAGACTATGAAATCTTTGTGGTAGGAAATTTGTATGTGGGTGGAAACTAAAAGAATAGAGTTTCTAAATTTTAAGAAAATTTGAGGACTGTAAAGTACAAAACAAAGAAAATTTAAAAAATCATACCATGATATTTTTCCTTCCAGTTCTCTTTTCTCTGTATATTATACTAACGTGGAATCAAACTGTAAGAACTCCTTTGTTCCTTGCTTTTTTAGCTTTATGAACATTTCCCATGTTATTAAAAATTTAGCACAAAATCATTTAACTGGTTATACAGTTGTCTGTTGAATACCTATGTTATAGTATAAACTAGTCTCTGACAGTTGGACATTCAGTTCAGTTCAGTCCCTCAGTCGTGTCCGACTCTTTGTGATCCCATGCACTGCAGCATGCCAGGCCTCCCTGCCCATCACCAACTCTTGGAATTGACTCAGACTCATGTCCATTGAGTCGGTGATCCATCCAACCATCTCATCCTCTATTGTCCCCTTCTCCTCCCTCCCTCAATCTTTCCCAGCATCAGGGTCTTCTCCAGTGAGTCAGTTCTTCACGTCAGGTGGCCAAAGTATTGGAGTTTCAGCTTCAGCATCAGTCCTTCCAATGAATATTCAGAACTGATCTCTTTTAGGATGGACCATACATGACTACTGGATAAACAATAGCTTTGACTAGATGGACCTTTATTGGCAAAGTAATGTCTCTGCTTTTTAATAAGCAGTCTAGTTTGGTCATAACTTTTCTTCCAAGGAGCAAGCATCTTTTAATTTCATGGCTGCAGTCACCATTTGCAGTGATTTTGGAGCCCTAGAATATTAAGTCTGTCACTGTTTCCATTTTTTCCCCACCTGTGTGCCATGAAGTGATGGGACTGGATGCCATGATCTTATTTTTCTGTATGTTGAGTTTTAAGCCACCTTTTTCACTCTCCTCTTTCAATTTCATCAAGAGGCTCTTTACTTCTTATTTGCTTTCTGCCATAAGGGTGGTGCCATCTACATATATGAAGTAATTGATATTTCTCTCAGCAATCTTGATTCCAGCTTGTGCTTCACCCAGCCTGGCATTTCTCAGGATGTACTGTGCATATAAGTTAAATAAGCAGGATGACGATATGTAGCCTTGATACACTCCTTTCTCAATTTGGAACCAGTCTATTGTTCCATGTCAGTTCTAACTGTTGTTTCTTGACCTGCATACAGATTTCTCAGGAGGCAGGTCAAGTGGTCTGGTATTCTCTTGAATAACTTTCCACAGTTCATTGTGATTGACATAGTCAAAGGCTTTAGCATAGTCAGTAAAGCAGAAGTAGATGTATTTCTCGAACTCTCTTGCTTTTTCGATGATCCAGTGGATGTTGGCAATTTGATCTCTGGTTCCTCTGCCTTTTCTAAATCTAGCTTGAACGTTTGGAAGTTCACGTTTCATGAACTGTGGAAGCCTTGCTTGGAGAATATTGAGCATTTCTTTACTAGCATGTGAGATGGGGGCAATTGTGCAGTAATTTGAGTGTTCTTTGGCATTGCCTTTTTTTGAGATGGGAATGAAAACTGACCTTTTCCAGTCCTGTGGCCACTGCTTAGTTTTCCAAATTTGCTGGCATATTGAGTGCAGCACTTTAACAGCATCGTCTTTCAGGATTTGAAATAGCTCAACTGGAATTCCATTAGCTCCACTTACTTTGTTAGTAGTGATGCTTCATATGGCCCACTTGACTTCACATTCCAAGATGTCTGGCTTTAGGTGAGTGATCACACCGTCGTGATTATCTGGGTCATGAAGATCTCTTTTGCATAGTTCTTCCGAGTATTCTTGCCACCTCTTCTTAACATCTTCTGCTTCTGTTAGGTCCGCACCATTTCTGTCCTTTATCGAGCCCATCTTTGCATGAAATGTCCCCTTGGTATCTCTAATTTTCTTAAAGACATCTCTAGTGTGTCCATTCTGTTGTTTACCTGTATTTCTTTGCACTGATCACTGAGGAAGGCTTTCTTATCTTTCCTTGCTATTCGTTGGAACTCTGCATTCAAATGGGTGTATCTTTCCTTTTCTCTGTTGCCTTTTGCTTCTCTTCTTCCCTCAGATATTTGTAAGGCCTCCTTTGACAACCATTTTGCTTTTTTTGTGTTTCTTTTTCTTGGGGATGGTCTTGATCCCTGTTTCTTGTAGAATGTCATGAACCTTTGTCCATAGTTCATTAGATACTCTGTCCATCAGATATAATCCCTTGATTCTCTTTCTCACTCCCACTGTATAAGTCGTAAGGGATTTGATTTAGGTCATACTTGAATGGTATAGTGGTTTTTCCCTACTTTCTTCAATTTAATCTGATTTTAGCAATAGGGAGTTCATGATCTGAGCCACAGTCAGCTCCTCGTCTCATTTTTGCTGACTGTATAGAGTGTCTCCATCTTTGGCTGCAAAGAATATAATCAATCTGATTTTGATATTGACCATCTGGTGATGTCCATGTGTGGAGTCTTCTCCTGTGTTGTTGGAAGAGGGTGTTTGCTATGACCAGTGTGTTCTCTTGGCAAAACTCTATTAATCTTTGCCCTGCTTCATTCGTACTCCAAGGCCAAATTTGCCTGTTACTCCAGGTATTTCTTGGCTTGCTACTTTTGCATTCCAGTTTCTTAATTTAAAGGACATCTTTTTTTGGTGTTGTTCTAAGGGTCTTTTAGCTATGCTTCTATTTTATCTTAAACATTTTCAAATTATAGCTTTAACTATCCAACTTGGTGATATGTAGTCAGCTAGTACTTGATAAATTAGATCACTTTTGTTAAAGGTAAAATACTTTTTATTTTCATTTTTCTACTTTTACCCAAGTCAGTTTTAGATGTATGAAGGAACCTTATATTTTCTTAAATCTGAAACTTTTAAATATGAAAGATGAAGCTTATATTTATTCACATCTAACAATATGATTATACATCTTAATGTTAATATTCCCTGAGAAGAATATTCCACTGTCCTTTATGTAGAGTCAACTGCGCAATGTCTACTGTGATAAAATATGCCTCTGTGCAATCCTCTGAATTTACTAGTTGTCAAGGCCTTCAGGTATGAACTTTGTTTCAGTATTTGCCAGTATGTCACACTAAGTACTTTAATTGGATTATCTCTTTTAATTCTTATGATATTACAGGAAGCTAAGATAGTGTTTTATCCTATTTTATAGAAGATTTCTGTTTCTTGGAGATTTTTACTAAGTTTCTATAAGGTGTAAGTGGTAGAATCACCGTTAGTTAAATTATACGAACTCTGGCTCTAGCATCTGCACTTGCAAATATATATATCATGAATGTATGCCATTTAATACTGTTTTCTTCCTGTTACAAATCTCATTTGGTTTTTGAATTCTCTCCATTAGTGCAAGTTAAAAAAATTTTTTGTATATGATATCTATACTTTTTATATACTGTGTATGTATTCAGGTGTAAATATATACCAACTTAATATTAAAATAGTCACCTGAAACTATATCAACATTGTTAATTGGCTATAAATGTAAAATGAAAAGTTTAAAAAAATATTAAAATGGTTTCTTTATAGACACTAGGTTATAGGATAATATCTATTAAATGAAGTCTTTTTTTTAGCTGTCATTGGAATATAATTAAAATACAAATTCAAAGGTCTCTCTTTAAAAATATATTTCAGAAAAAAGATTTTAGTACTTTCTTCAGAAAATTATTCCAATTATGTAGCTATATTTTTACTCAGAAGTGTTTGTCTAATTTAAAATTATTTAGTTGATTCTTTATTTGTAAGATATTTTTGTCATTAGGATGAACAATACTTATTTATCTTTATAAAGCCCTTCAAATAATAAAATAAGTTTTAATAATTATGAATTTAACCTTAAGTAGAAATTTTCCAGATTGGAAACTATATAGTTCAGGGATAGTTGGGGTGATTTTTTTACTCACAATATTGTTATGTGTTTCCCTTTTTTTTTCCCCTTAGAAGTTACACGAGAATAGTGTTTATTTCTGTTGACTAAGGTTTATCCCTTTGAATGTAAAGCATTATTTTCATGGTAAATCCATAGGTGGTGGTAATAGGGGCTGTAAGAAAGAAATTTATTATAAGACGCCTTTAATACTGATATAAATTCTTCCTGTTTTAACATTATTTCTATAAAGACAGCACAGCATAGAAAGTATAATTATTGCTATTTGGAGTAATCTTTTGCAAATCTGAAATCCCTACTTGTGCTTTTATAGTAGTTCCATAACAGGGTTATTTTTGAAAACAATGAACAAAACAGAAATTCCAACATTAATTGGATTGACACTTCTAGTTGTAAATTACACTTCAGTTGTAAATCTTGAGATAATTGGCATCAGACTTCAACATATTCGGTTTTCATTTGGTTAATGTTCTGAGTATTATATTGTGTTGAAGAGAGGACTCTCAGTGCTTAAACCTCTGTAAATATATAACGTGATATTTGTTCTGTAGAACATCTTAGCGATCAATCGCCAGTTCAGCTGTCTGTGTCCTTGCTTCCCTATTCTCCTTGTCAATTGCCCTTGTCATTATCTCTCATAGGAGCATAGTAACGCTTCCATACTGTCCTTCAGTTTTGCAAGATTAAAGTTTCTAAAGTTTAGCTCTAATCTTGTCATTTCCAAACTTGAATGTGCAAAATGATTCCGTATTGCCCGGTATGTTTTCTGTGGCCCAGGATTTTATGCTGTTTTGATAATTTCATCTTCTACTTTTTCAAGTTTATTTCACATTATTGTTTTTTCTTGACCTTATATTTAAGGCCAAACTGTTTCCTAACTCCAGTAATACTTCTGTGATTTTTGTTTACAAGGTTTTCAGTGTCCACTTCATGGATTTTCCTTGCTTTTGCCTAAAATCTACCAAATATACCCATTTCTAATGACTTTTCCACGAAAGCTTCAAATCAAATTATCACTTTAACTGTTTTATAAAGTTCGCTTTCTCTCCTGTAGTTCCTCTACATACTTGCATCTCCTCTTATTATTTTTTAAACTATTCATTTAGGAAAATTTAGTGAATGTACAAAAAAATAGTGTTATATGCCCTGTGTACTCATCAGATATAGCAGTTAGCATTTTGACATTCTTATTTCATTTATATATTCCTTTACTTTCCACCTTCCACTCAATTATGGCTAATTATTTGAGATAATTTATGTATTAAAATTCACAAATGTTAGCTGTATAATGTTGACAATTATGTGCATACATGAAACTCCTCGCCTTTCATAATACAGAATGTTTCCATCTTTCAGGAAGCTGCTCCTACCACTTTTCATTCAGTCCTCCCACACTGAAGCAGGCACTGTTTAATTTTTTTCACTATATATTTGTTATACTTTTCTTATACTTTCCATGTAAATGGAATTAACTCTTTGTGTAAGGCTTCTTTTGTTCAGCATAACTTTTCTGATCCTTTGTTATTCTGTTTATTGCTGAGTAGTATACCTTTGTTTGACTGTTCCACAATTTATTTATCTGTTTGGTTAATGGACATTTGGGTTAGTTTGTTTTTGGCTCTTGTGAGTACAACTGCTATGGATACTTGCTTAAGTCTTTTTGTTGATATAGTTGATTCTTATTATTTGCAGTAGTTATGTTTTAAAAAGTCACTATGAACATTGAACTAGCTAATACTGAGCCATTTCTTCTAGGGGAAGCACAGGACTAGGTTTCTGTGAGCTACTGATGCAGTATTTTTGTTAACTGATTAACACAGCTTTGTTTTATGTGTGTTTCTGTTTAAAAGACATTTGCCATTGGGAGCTTTGAAGAAGAGAAGAGACTCAAACTTTTAAGAGTTTTATGGTTCTGTTGAATAAAAGTGCTCAGTTCACCATCCTTCCGGGTCCCATATGAGGAGGAAAAGAGGCACAGTCTTTGCTAAAAGTGACAAAGACGGAAGGAAAGAGCTACAGTAATATGCTGGTTCCCTCAGCTGGGGTGTTTTCCAAATATCGGAAGTTACACGAGGGAGGAAGCAACCCTGGGGCTTGAACCCAGCTGTGGAGGAAGCAGCTGTAGGAGAGAAAGTCTGCCGCTGCTTCCCTGTCATCCCTTTTCTCAAGCTCTGTTCTCTTCCCTGCAGTTATACCCCGGAGTGTCATCAGCATTTGTGGCTATTACTGTAGCCCCAGATGTGTGCTTATTAGAGAACTTGGCTGTGTTTTGGAAGGGGAAAAAATACTTGAATTCAACTGGTAGATGTGAACAAAGTTTATAGATGGGAAATTAAATCGACCTTCTGGGTAAAGGCCTTGGACTGATTATGTATACAGAGTTAACCTTAAATGTTTTTACCTGGTTCACTGATGATTCAGCTAAATGAAAAGCTGATGGTGTCCACTGGGTGGCAGCCACTCTCCAGCTCCAAGGACAGCCCTGGAAGACCGACTGTGGTAAGGACTGTTGAATAGGCTAATTTGAGTTATTTTCATTGCCTTGGGCCAGGAGTTAGCAAACTTCAACCTGTGTGCCAAATCTGTCTTCAGCCTGTGTTTATACTGCTCTTGAGCCTGGGAATGTTTTTTACATTTTTAAAATAAAACATTAGGAATAAAATGAATATATACTAGAGATTGTGTACAGCTTATAAAATCTAAAATATTTACTATATGTCCTTCTCAAAAATAGAAAAATTAGCCAATCCCTGCTTTAGAAAATACTCACAAGGATCAACAAACATGTTCTATTTTTCCTGAGTGGTGGGCTGTTGACAATGGTCTCACTTGGGTAAGATTTCAGAATAGCAGACTAAAGGCATATTCCTCAATGAGACCACAAGCTATGGAAACAAATCACACTTGCCTTTTGGAAAGTCATGGTCACTCATCTTGATGCCTAGACTAAGGACCTCTTTTTTCATGAGAGTGACTGGAATCAAACTGTTTGTTAAGCCTGCACTGCCCAAGTTACCACTATAGCCACTTGGATCCATCATTGTTTTGGGTGTGGCTCATGTATCCACCATCATAAACTGGGTCAAAAATGGAGCACTATATGCTTATGATATAGAAGTCATCCCTGCCTGCCAAACTTGTCACCCCTAGCAGAGGCTGGCCTGTTTTTTTCATGGTAAAGGACCTTTGACTCCATCTTGGGTCAATTATTAGTGCTTCACATAACTTTTTTAGTAATGATTTTGTTGTCCAGTCAGATCAACTGACTATATCATTGTAACCCTTGAAATGAGTGTGTCACGTTTTTGGCCTTCTGAACTATTTACCTTCTGACATTGGTGTCCTTTTTGTCACAAAGGCCAAATTTGATGGGCCAATAGTCAAACTCTTTGATGGAAGTTCGGTGTTTTGTACTACCCACAGACATCTGGTATTGCTGAGCACCGAGTTTGCTTTCTCCATCAGCTGAAAAAGATTCTCGAATGACTCTCTTTCAAGTCTTTCTGGTGCACATACCTTGGTAAACGTGACCATCCTCAGAAAGTGATCATCTCTTGATTATTTCCTTGCTAATAATGATCAGGGAGGGCTGAAGCGGTAGAGGATTATATAGAGCTATTTTGAAAATTCAGTGTTTTGCCTTAAGTATTTCTGAGCATAATGCTTCTTTCTTTCCTCTAATAGTTACTAGGTTACAATGGTTAGTACTCCCTCAGGGTGTCACCTTGCCAAGATGGGGAGAGTCGGCTGGCAGGTACAAACTGTCTTTGTGGCTGGGGTTCTAGAGAGTCTAACCACTTTGTTGGCCCACATTTGTCCCTAAATATTTGTTAAGGCCTTTCTGGTTTCTTCCTGTCCCCATTTATAAGCAGCTCTTCTTAGTTTCTGTTTTCTGGATTTTAGTTCATTAGATTTCTATGCCTCTGAAGCTCTATATACTCTTTTAATTTATGGTTTTTCGGTTTAGTCAACATGTTCTTATTTTTGAAGTGAGAGTGATGTTCTCTTATAACTATAACTTATGCAGAAATCTCTACGGAATGGCTTTTAAATGATAGCATAGAAACCACTTTATTTGATGTGACACACATAGGAAACACTCAGTAAGTGTTAGTTTTTATTTGTGTCACTGCTTTGTTGTTACTGATGCTATCCTTATCTCAAAGGAATGGATTATGCAGTCAAATTTCTTTTATTATAATCCCCTCTGTGATCCAAACTTTGTAGCTAGGCAGAATCAGGAAAATAGATATGGAACAACAAATATTTTGAATCAGATAGAGAAAGTGAATATCATTTAAAAGTGAATATTTTTTGTGTGCTTTTATCTTTGGAATCAAGGAAATGCATTGATATTAAGTATTAAATGGAAATTTTTATCATGAAGATTCAAAAGCAAAAGAAGAAACACATTATGTTACTTTAAAAAATACATTGTAGCTGTTGCTGGTAAGATGTGACAACTTTTTAATATAGTACCAGGTAACATGATAGGGTGGAACTCAGAGAGCACATTACAAGATGTTTTCCTTAAGAGAAAAGTCAGAGGCAGAAAAATGTGACTTTACATGGAATGCCAGCATATTAGAGTTAATTCCCTGGGCAATATATCTAATCAGAACTTTGATAATTAATTGATATTCACATGGGTTCTTTCCTGAGGTATTTTCACAGCTCATGCCAGCCTAGTTGGTTTTTATCCTTGTGGATATCAAATATTATACATACAGCCTTTTGGATCCAAAATTCATTAATCCCTTATGAAAAGCTAGTCTTTACAACACATCTCAAGGTATATTTTAAATAAAATCAATGTTTGACAGTTGAGGAGATTTTATGTTTAAAATAAGCAGTGCTTATCCTATTTGTATTTAAAAGTATAGGGGTTCAGGATGGGGAACACGGATGTGTTCACCCGTGGCGAATTCATGTTGATGTATGGCAAAACCAATACAATATTGTAAAGTAATTAGCCTCCAATTAAAATAAATAAATATATATTTTTAAAAAGTGTAACTCTGAGTCTATTGGTGGTTAAGTTTGTTGTTGTTGCTCAGTCGCCAAGTCAACTCTCTGTGACCCTCATGAACTGCAGCACTCCAGGCTCCTTTGTACTCCACTGTCTCCTGGGATTTGCTCAAATTCATGTCCATTGAGTTGGTGATGGTATCTCACCTTCTCATCCTCTATCTGATGGTGAAGTTATGGCCTCTTAGAAGAAAAGATTAAATGTTGGGGTTTATTAAGGGATTAGGGATGGCAAATTTGGAAAACTCAGCAGTGGTCACAGGACTGGAAAAGGTCCGTTTTCATTCCAGTCCCAAAGAAAGGCAATGCCAAAGAATGCTCAAACTACCACACAATTGCACTCATCTCACATGCCAGTAAAGTAATGCTCAAAATTCTCCAAGTCAGGCTTCAGCAATACGTGAACCGTGAACTCCCTGATGTTCAAGCTGGTTTTAGAAAAGGGAGAGGAACTAGAGATCAAATTGCCAACATCCGCTGGATCATGGAAAAAGCAAGAGAGTTCCAGAAAAACATCAATTTCTGCTTTATTGACTATGCCAAAGCCTTTGAGTGTGTGGATCACAATGAACTGTGGAAAATTCTGAAAGAGATGGGAATACCAGACCACCTAACCTGCCTCTTGAGAAATCTGATTGCAGGTCAGAAAGCAACAGTGAGAACTGGACATGGCACAACAGACTGGTTCCAAATAGGAAAAGGAATACATCAAGGCTGTATATTGTCAGCCTGCTTATTTAACTTCTATGCAGAGTACATCATGAGAAACCTTGGACTGGAAGAAACACAAGCTGGAATGAAGATTGCTGGGAGAAATATCAATAACCTTAGATATGCAGATGACACCACCCTTATGGCAGAAAGTGAAGAGGAACTAAAAAGCTTCTTGATGAAAGTGANGACCAGAGGCTGACTGTGGCTCAGATCATGAACTCCTTATTGCCAAATTCAGACTTAAATTGAAGAAAGTAGGGAAAACCACTAGACAATTAGGGTATGACCTAAATCAAATCCCTTATGATTATACAGTGGAAATGACAAATAGATTCAAAGGATTAGATCTGATAGACAGAGTACCTGAAGAACTACCCACAGAGGTGAGTGACATTGTACAGGAGGTAGGAATCAAGACCATTCGCAAGAAAAAGAAATGCAAAAAGGCAAAATGGTTGTCTGCGGAGGCCTTAAAAATAGCTGAAGAAAGAAGAGAAGCGAAAGGCAAAGGAGAAAAGGAAAGATATATCCATTTGAATACAGAGTTCCAAAGAATAGTAAGAAGAGATAAGAAAGGCTTCCTCAATGATCAGTACAAAGAAATAGAGGAAAACAATAAAATGGGAATGACTAGAGATCTCTTCAAGAGAATGAGATACCAAGGGAACTTTTCATCAAAGATGGACACAATAAATGACAGAAATGGTGTGGACCTAACAAGCAGAAGATATTAAGAAGAGGAGGCAAGAATACACAGAACTATGCAAAAAAGATCTTCATGACCCAGATAATCATGATGGTATGATTACTCACGTAGAGACCGACATCCTGGAATGTGAAGTCGAATGGGCCTTAGGAAGCATTACTGCAAATGAGTTTGAGTGAACTCTGGGAGATGGTGATGGACAGGGAGGCTTGGCGTGCTGTGATTCATGGGGTCACAAAGAGACATGACTGAGCGACTGAACTGAACCCACTAGTTTAAAAAGTCAGGGCTTCCCTGGTGGTCCAGTGGTTAAGACTGTGTTCCCAATGCAGGAGGCCCAGGGTTTGATCCCTGGTCAGGGAACTAGATCCCACATGCTGCACCTAAGACCCGGAGCAGCCAAATAAATAAATAAAAATGAATATTTAAAAAATAAAAATAAAAAGTCAGACAATAATGTCTGTGACTGTGGGTGAAAGGAATGCTTGTACATTGCTGGTGGAATGTAAAATAGTGCTATGGAAAACAATTTTGCAAAAAATTAAACATGAAATGTCCATATAATCTTGCAGTTCCATTTTGAGGGATATACTGCAAAGAATTGAAAACAGGCAGTCAAAAAAATATTTGTACATGCGTGCTCATTTAGCCTATTCACAATAAGCAAAAGATGGAAGCAGCTCAAATGGCCAACAAAGGATTAATGGATAAACAAATGTGGTATATACATACAGTTGAGTATTATTAAATGTAAAGAGGAATGATTTACCTCTGTACGTGGATGAACCTTGAAAACATTATGCCCAGTGAATGAATCCAGACACAAAAAAGCATATATTTTATGCTTCCATTTGTATGAAATATGTATGATAGTTAAATTCATAGAGACCAAAAAATGGATTGGTGGTTGCCAGGGATTGGGGGAAGGGAAAGGAAGAATGGGAGCTTGCTGTTTAATGTGTACCAAGTTTTCTCTTGGGATAATGAAAATGTTTTGGAAATAGAGGTGGAGATGCACAACATTGTAAATAAACTAAATGTCCCAGAATTGTCCACTTCAAAATTGTTAATTTTGTGTTATATGACTTTCATCTAAATAACAAAAAATGTACATTAGAGATTTATTTTAAATGAAAGCAAGAATTATGGAGTTAATTTTTCTTACCAGTTATTAATTAAACTATATGATATATTTTCAAAATTAAGTGTTCATATTTCTTGACATATTTTAAAATTACAACATACTGACATTTTTCCATTAAACTTTCACACTGTGATTATAGAAAGTGACGTTTTCTTGAAAAATATGTGTGTTCCCAAGACCCAGCTTTTAATTTTGTGGTGTTTATTAATCATTGGTACAAAAAGCATAATTTTTTTGGTTGGCATATACTGGGGCAAAAAGCAACAGAAAGATGTGATGACCAAACTGGTTGATTTGCGTATAATGTATTTATGAAAGAAGTACATTCACTAGTTTCTGAAAATGTACCATGTTCATATTTATAATTCAGAACCCAAATTTGTTGCATTGTTGAAATATATCTTAAACTTAATACATATATTAGGTGGGTAAAGATTTGGAATATTTGTTGAAAAAGTATTGATATTTAGATTCTTTCTTCTGTTTTTAACTTAAAATTTGGATGTGATATGAACTTTAGAAAATATTTACCTCCTCTATCAAAACACTTTTCAATAGNCATTGTTGAAATATATCTTAAACTTAATACATATATTAGGTGGGTAAAGATTTGGAATATTTGTTGAAAAAGTATTGATATTTAGATTCTTTCTTCTGTTTTTAACTTAAAATTTGGATGTGATATGAACTTTAGAAAATATTTACCTCCTCTATCAAAACACTTTTCAATAGCTGTCTAACAAGCCTTTATAGGAACGAAGGTTTATTCTGTTTTAATTAAGCCTTCAAAACTTTCAGGTTCTTGACGTTTGTAACTAAGCTCTCATATTTTCCAAATTGGGCAAGAAGCTTTATGAGAACAAGTGTTTTGATGTAGTATATTATTGCTTCAAGTTCAGCTCAACTGGAAACCAACTTTTCTTATCGTGTGGCAACATTTTATTTTTTTTCCACTTGGCTCTAATTAGGAAATAATGTAATAATGAGTATTTGTGGTAAAATTAAAAACAGAATTTGTCTCAAATCAACAGATTGATATCAGTGTCTGTCAAATATGGAAAGAAAATTATATATTGATCAAAATTGCTTATCTCATTGTGAAAAAAGAGGATTATCTTAAGAATACAAACTTGATTTCAACTTCAGATGCATCCTTTAAATGCATCATTTTATGCATTTATCATTTGTATCAGAGGCAGATTTAGATTTAGAGAGCTTATAACTTTGAGCTATAAGAAAAGGGAATAGAAAACCCAAATAAAATATTAGGTAATAAATCTTTGAAAGGAGCAAGGCAAGTGTAATATTCTTCTTGCTCCTTAAGAAAATTTGAATTGGCTGAGATACATAATGAAACTGTTAAATTAGGAAATAGTTGCTTAATATTTATGCTAACATATGTGTTAGCATGTTATATATATAGAATTTAACATATATATATGTATATAGCATATAACATGTTAGTATAATATAGGAAATAATCACTGAATATTTATCCTAAAATATGAGTAGAGTTTTAGTTCATCTTTAATTTTAGGATGAATGTTTAATCAAGGCATAGACTTACATTCTAGATTTTTCCCCCAACATTTTAACTATATTGTTCTATTGTCTTCTCTGTTCCATAGTTTATGTAAGTTTTATTGTTTTTCCTTAGAAGGTGATGTGTCCTTGCTGTTTTTAAGATTTTGTTGTTATCTTTGATTTTCAGCAGTTTGACTGCTAAGTGTGATTTTCTTTCACATTTTCCAGTACAGTCTTGGCTATATTCCCTGGATCATTAAGTAATGCATTATATCAGTTTTGGAATGTTCTTAACTGTTTTTTTCTGAAAATACTGCGTCTTCCTCGTTCTCTTTTCAGCTATAGTCTCATTGGCTGTTTGATTCTAGCATGTCTCATTTTTTTGTTGTTGTTGTTGTTTTCCTCTTTTTGCTTCAGTTTGGATGTTTTCTGCTGATCTCTTCAAGTTCACTAATCCTGTGTTTTGCTGTTTTGAGTTGGCTATAAAATCCAGCCATAGATTTCTTAATTTCAGATAGTGTATTTCTCAGTTCTAAAATTGCTGTTAGATTCTTTTGTATAGATTTTAATTCTCTGTTGAAATGTTCCTATTTTCATCTACTGTGAACGTTTTTCAATTTTTTTAACTTAAGGTTTTCTTTAGATTTTTCTTCAAGTCCTTGTCTTCGAATTCTGTATTATCTGTGGGTTGACATATACATTATTTTTTCAACTGGCTATTGGTCACATATTGTGCTCTTTACAGTATTTTGTATCAAATACTGTTTATTATATGATCATAGAAATTGATGTAAATATTACTTTCTCTCAATGTTATATTAGAAAGAAATGGTTAAGTGTTAGCCCTCTCAACTCAACTACAAGTTGAACTAGGTGGTGTGAGTGACAGCTTTAGATATATTCAGTCAGCCTCTGGTTTTAAACGTCTTAAGGGCCAGACATATTGTGTTGCAGTCATTTCTCTCTGCTGTGGCTTTGTACTAATGTGCTGTGAAATTGTTGGAGATTTTACTCTGCCATGTGGCTTCTTCACCCTTTCGCTCATCTTCCCTCTCAAAGTGGGATGCTTTTGATTGATAGCAAATATATCAAGGGGAGATCGATAGAAATTGTACACGGGACATGGTAGGCAGTTTGTTGCAGAGTGACGTTAACTCTTCACCACCACTGTAGTACAGAGAACATTATTTGCCCTATGTCCTGTTCTCTTCTCCTTTCCCCAAATCCTCTTACGTAATCCTAGCCTTCAGCAAACCTCCCAGAAGAAAATTTGCATGTGTGGGTCCCATGGGATTCCCATGAGCTATCAAAAACTATACTTGTTTCTCTTTTTCTTAGTAGTGTCCCTCTCTCTAATTCTTATGTTTAAATGGCAAGTCCTTTCAGAAATGAAACAATCAGGGGACTCAGCTTACCCAAAAACAGATTTCACTTTTCTCCTAGTTTACCTTTTTTTTTTTTTAATCCAAAATTCTCTCTTCCATTTAAAGATGTTGGGGCATAGTTTATCATTTTTTTCTCTAGTTGTGAAAGCAGTGACTTGCTACTAGATTGGTAAATTAATTTTGTAAAAGTAGGAATAAAATTTAAAACCATATGTTCACTCTTTTATATATTGTATTTATATAAAGTCTGTGTGCTTAGATTATTGCCTTTTTTATTGAATATTAATATTTGCTGCTTAATCTACCAGGCCCCCAAATTAATCATTCTTGGTGTTTGGAAAAGACCTATCCCGATAACCAATTTTAATTTGAAAATTCCTTTTGGATAGTAGTAAATTAACTGAAATGGAAGCAAAAATTAATTTTCCTTTCTCCTTTTCCTGTTTAGTGAGTGATAGTTGCTTCAGAAATCTTGCAGAAGATCGCAGTGGGATAAATCTCAAAGATCTCGTACAAGATCCTTCTTTGTGAGTATTTGGTTTTCAGTATTAAGTGTAAATTAAAACTTGGTGTGACTTTTCTCAGAAGAGTTGTAACTGAGCACTAATTTCAGGTTGAATAATTTCTTCTTTTCTAACAATTTATGTTACATGTAATGAAGCACATAGAACAGTTTCAACAGAAGTGAAGTTATAGAACACTTTCTGTATAGATATAGAAGAGATTTTAGAAGAAGAGATAATGAGATTAATGATTGACTTTCAAAGAGTATCTACTAATGTTTGATGATATCTTACCAGTGTGGCGGTAGATACTAGGCAGATGATTAGTAGTTTAGTTGCTTGGGGAGGCAAAATTGAATTTGTTTACATCAGTTTTAAACATTTTTTAATAACTTGCAATAATAATTTGTAAGTATAATTAAAAATGTAAAATAATTATTTATAATAACAATAGACTTGAGTATACTGAATATATTTCTGATGATTTACATTTGAAAGTTGTAGGTAGCACAAGATTTTTGAGGAGTTTAGCAGGTTTCAGTTTTTAACGTTTTTAATCATAAGTCAATTCTGTTCTTTATCAGAACATATTTCATATCAGAGTATAATGTCACTTTCTGTTTCTATTTCATGAATCAACATTTTTGCACTTACATATTAAACTCCAAATCATACATGCTATCTTCTGTAGCATGTATGCTTTAATAAAAGTTCCTCTTATTAAAAAAATAATCAGTACTAGTTAAGCCATAGGCAGCAGGGAAAGAAAATCAAGTGCTGGCAGATGCTTTCCTTAATGATATTTAATGCATTCAGTAAAATATATTAAAACAAAAAATTGGTCTTCTACATTATGTGTAATCTATATTCATACAAGTTTTACTAGTAATTCATTTAAAATGTGAGGAATGAAACACAAGAGTATGTTGAACCCGAAGATTATTGATTCCTTTAGTGATGGTCCAAGTCATTTTAAAAAATGTAGTTACAAGACAGAATGGTGAAAATGATTGAATATTGAAGTTATTATAATGAACTCATTGTTATAATGAGTTCAGAAATGAGTTTTCAATCCCAACTTAAAAAATTTTTTTTAATGTCTCTCTTTTCTTCATTTAAAAGAATTGTCGGTACTCTTTCTACATGGTTTTTATTGAAATGAAGATTGACCAGTTGTCTATTCAATTCTATAAGTATTTAATGAAGAATAGAATTATTCTATATGGATATAAATATTCCTAGTGAATGAATATTGAATAACATGTTCATGAATATATGGAAAGAAACTTTATAGTATCACTGAAAGATTTCATCCACTTGAATGAATAAAATAAATTATTCCATTATTGTATTGTATATAAGGTGTATTTTTGGTGCAGTGGAATTATATATCTTTTTAATGCAGTCTTTGTGGGAAAAATGTGCTTATATGGACTTCAATGATATAAAAGCTGTGGAGAATTACATTTGAATAATGGATTATAGTAATGAGTTATAGTATT
The DNA here is from genome assembly GCA_006410875.1 of Neotragus pygmaeus. Lineage (NCBI taxonomy): Eukaryota > Metazoa > Chordata > Mammalia > Artiodactyla > Bovidae > Neotragus > Neotragus pygmaeus. The sequence continues at coordinate 337,401 of SJYV01009642.1, read as the reverse complement.
TTGAAATACTTTAGTACTTCTTCTTAGAATGTAGAATAGTATTCATCACTAAAATATGATCTTAATCTTAGTATTCTAAGAGAAATTTATCTCAAATCACTATTACATTGAGTGGACAAATAATTCTTAGCCTGTGTTTTAAAGTAGTTAGATATCTTAGCTTTACATCATTCCCTTAAGTTGGCATTAGTCTCTTGGCATTAGTGTTGAATGTAAGAATTCAGTGAGCAAGAATTTGTCTTTGCCCTTAACACTTGGATTGGTAAAGAACTTTTTTCTTAATAAGAATTGTCAAAATGTTCTATTAATAACTAATTTGTTTTTTAGAGATAGATTTCTTGGTAAAATTCTTTAGAGAAAGTAATGCCTGGTGTGGAAAATAATTATTTTTTTGGTTGTTATAATGGGAAATATTTTATTCTGAGTTACTATTCTGTAGCAATATTTTGTATCTCTTGGGTAAGGATTTTTTTTTAAGCCAGCTACCTCTTTTTCTGGCCTAGACTCCCAAACTCTTGACATAATTCATTACTTTGTTCATTAATTTGTGTGCACTACTATATGGTTTTATGTGAATTGCTTTGGTTGTAACATTAAGTAGGAAATATGTGAAAAATAACTTTTCTGAAAGAACTTTCTCAAAAAATCACTGGCATTTAATGAGTATTCTGTTAGGCTACAATCCATGGGGTCGCAAAGAGTTGGACATGACTAAGAGACTTCACTTTCTTTCCTGACAAGTGTAAGGGTTGCTAAAATTGTATGTTATTTCAATACATGTTCTAAATAAAAAATATTAATAGAATAAGATATGTATATTAAATGAATGCTCCATATGTAAATATGCCTGTCAGATTTGTATTATGCTTCACCTGCTTGAGCTCCTGATGAAGAAAGGAGTTGATGTGTGAAGAAAACTGTACTTCAGTCACTAATGCTGTTAGAAAGAGAGAAGGAAAAAGTAGATCGAGGAGATGCCAGGCTAATTTGGTCAATGTGACACTCGGAGTGGTATTGTAGAGTGTCTTAATCAGATAAGTGAGCAGTTATAAAATATCTGTAAAATCATTGTTGTAAAAGTAATTATTGTACTTGAGTGAACTGAGTGAGCTATATTGTGTGAACATGATGAAGGAAGGATGGTATGGGAGGAGGAAAAAAAATGAGAAAGTTGTGAATCCTTAAGCAAGACTTTCTGGTCTTGGTACTAACTTTTTATCTGTTATAATAATGAGAGCAGAATCTGACTTGTAACAAGATTGTGATGAGGGGAATACCTGAGAAGCTCTCTTCTTTGGGTAGTTACTCTAAGAATATTTGTTTCTAGTGTAGTCCTGTAGGTGTTACATATAAGACCAAGTAGAAGAACCTTTCACTTTTTTGCTAATAATGTGCAAAAATGTTTATTTGAATTATTAATTTATATACATATTAAATTTTGAAATAAACAACTGTTTTAATAATATATCTTCTATTTATGATTATAAATATTTTTAAAATGATTTCTTCTGTTGTATGCATAGTTTGTCAGAATTGTTTCATAAGACTTCTTGTTTCAGTTGTGGTCTTCAATGGCACACTGAAAAATATCAAATTTAGCTTGACGTCATCACCCTATTAGAAACATATCTGGTATACAGTCCATAGGATCACAAAGAGTTGGACATGACTGAAGCAACTTAGCATACCCACACATATCACCACATTAGAAACATATCTAATATGATTCATAATTTTCATATATAAAAGGAATTATTCTTAGCATGATACAATTAATTTTTATTCTCTTTAAGTGGAGGGTTATGTGCTATTTAAATCATAAAAATTCATATATACTTTTTCTTGTTGTCTATGCAGGAGAGCTATTATATGGAAAAGAGATACTTTATATAACATACTTTTAAGTTGTATCAGTTGTGTTTTCTATAGTTAAAATTCTCAAAAATGCTTTCAAATTCCCATTGTTTGGTGAAGATGAAAGATAAAACATGAAACATACTACCATATTTATGCTTTAGGCTTTTTTTGCTTACTTATAAACCATTTAGCAGAGATAATTATTTGAATTCAGATACATTTATAGAAATTATTAAAAGCAGATTAATAATGAGGGAAAATATAAGAATGAAAAAGACTAATAGAAATTGAACACTTAATTTTACTATTCATTGTGTTGATGCTAATTGTGTGTGTGTGTGTGTGTGTGTGTGTGGTTGGTTGTAGATGGATATATCTTGTTTAATTTGCAAAAACTCTTAAAATTTTTCATCTGTTGTATATATGTGATGTGTAAATCAGTTAGAGGAAGAACTGTTCATAGAAGAATTGGCCATCTCCGAATATTAGAAACATAATTCATAATGTAGGATATTAGTATTTTTTTTTCATACAGCAAATAGGGAAAGAATTTTGCAAAACATGACAAAAAAACAGTCTTTTTTATTTTTCTTTCTGTTGCTCAGAATATGTTTTCAGTTGTCCCAGTGATGTCAAGATTTTGAAAAGATTTTCCAGAGTTACAACCTCTTGTGATTTTTAAGTGAAATAGGAGAGATCTTAATTATAAATTCTGGATAAACTGTATTATGGATGAGGACTACTTCTTGTCAATATTCTTGGTATTTTTTTAAATTGTAAAATAAACATAACATGAAACTTACTGTCTTAACCAATTTTAGGTGTATGTTCAGTCATGTTAATCATATACACACCATTGCAAGCTCTCCTAGAGTTTTCATCTTGGAGAACTGTAACAAAAATGCGTAAAACATTAACTCCCTATTTTCCTCTCTCCCCAGCCTCTGGCAACCACAGTTCTTTTTGTTTCAATAGTTTTGGAATACTATAGAACTCTTATAAGTGGCATCATACAATATTTGTCTTTTTGTGACTTTTTGTCTTTTAGTTAGCACAGTTGTCTCAAGTGAGATCTTTCATGTGTCAGAATCTCTTTCCTTTTTAAGGTTGAATAATATACTATTATGTGTATATATATATCACAGTTTGTTTACTTATTCATATATTGACGGGCACTGAGTTGCTTCTACCTCTTAACTGTTTGAATAATGCTGCTTTGAGCATGAGTATGCAAATATCTCCTTGAGCCACTAATTTCAGTTCTTTTGGATATATACCCAGAAGTGGAATTGCTATATCATATGGTAATTCTGTTTTTAAGGTTTTGAAGAACTGCTATGGTGTTTTCTATAGTGACTGCAACAACTTATATTCCCTCCAGCAGTGCATATGTTTTCCAGTTTCTCCAATTCTTCATCAATACACACTTTTCTGTTGGTTTTTATTTTCGTTTTTTAATATAGTAACCGTCTTAATGGGTGTGAGAGATATGTTCTTAGTATTTTTAATTGAACTTCACGTCTTTCATCTTTAAATAATTTGATGCAGATAATCTAGAGAGTAAAGAAAAATAAAAGGCACTCTCTGTGATTATTACTATGATTATGATACTTGGTACCTTGTGAAGTAAACTGTGTTGCTTATTAGTGAAATAGAAATTCTTTTCACTATCGTTACAAAGATTATAAAGTACAAATAAATCCAGGGTAATTTTGTAACAATAGCATTTTCCTCAATTAATCTTTCGTGTAGTGTAGCATTGGAGAAGGAAATGGCAACCCACTCCAGTGTTCTTGACTGGAGAATCCCAGGGACGGGGGAGCCTGGTGGGCTGCCGTCTATGGGGTCGCACAGAGTCGGACACGACTGAAGCAACTTAGCAGCAGCAGTAGCAGCGGTAGTGTATTGTACTACTGCTCTTCTTATACATAATCTGTAAAGGATTGCTTTTGGGTAAAATTTTTTTTCTTGTTTGATTAGAAGTTTCCAAATTGGAAGGGTTGCATACTAATTAAATAAACAAAACCCTTCTAGCTGAAATGTATTTTGATAGTACAAATCATTAGCATTTGATGACAGCATTTATAAGAACAAAGATAAAATTCAGCAAAATAGTATTGTATCTAATTGTAAATTTTTTAGATGTAAAAATTTTATTTACATATATATGCTTCTTTACAAATCATAGCACCTTTAGAAGCTGTTCTCCTCATAGTTCTGAAACACAGCCTCATCCCCTTGAGTATGCTTGTCTTCACACTACAGTCTGATTGAATGATATTTTGGTCCCTTGGATCATAACATTAAATATGAAGGAAAGGCAGGATTGCCGTCTGGAAAGCAATCATATCTAAATATAGCCTGTACTTATCTGCTGGTGTTAAGACAGGTTGCTATGGTGAATTGAATTTCTTAAAAATGCCAGTCAGCAGAGGGTAAACAGTGGTTTTTGAAGTAGTTATTTTCCATAGAGCTGTACATTCTCGTACTACAAGTAGATGATTTTAAATTTTTTATGGCCTATTTTTTAAATTTCAATTTTAGAGTATCTTGGAGACCTTTAATAATCACTAATCAAAACTGAAGAGTTTTTATATTGTTATCCTTTCTTTCTGAAGGCAGATTTCCTTTGATATGGGAACGATTTTTCCAATGACAACATTTTCAGCATTCTTGATTATTCGTTTTGCTCTGCCGCCAGTGGTTCTGCTAAATCTGACAGACCAAAGCTGTCTTGTCTACAATAATATGTCTACCTGAAAGTTTTTATCCTTTTTAACCAGGTTCCTTTGTGGATTATATGATTATTGTACTATAAAGTGCATTTTTTGGACAATATAGCTTAATCTAGGTTGGTACTCGGTATTATGGTTTGTACTCTATGTCAGAACTGCAAAGACTTTGGATTTTATCTACTTTTAGAAGACTTTCTCTCATTTCCGTCATCCCATACATTCCTAAGAATGTATGTGGCAGATTTTGTGGGCTCATTTGTATAGAATTTATTTTAAAGCACTAGTATATGTTCATTTTACATTGTTCTTGAAATTAAGGAACATCTGATTGAAGATGGATAATATCTGTGTTTGTGCTTGAGGCATATAGATGACCTATCAGTGTTAGAATTTCTTAATGAAGTAAATAAAATATTGTTTAATTACTTGATTCTTTCATTTTCAGAGTATATATTCATAAGTCAACTAACTTAAAAAGTTAGTTTGTGATTTATTGGCATATGTAATTAAAGAGTATTTCTCATGGAATCAAGAAAGAGATTCAGAAACCAGGGCAAGAGTGGGAACCTCAAGGAATACAATTAGGGCGTTTTTGCAACTGGGTTTGTTTCACTCACTTTCTGTCATCATCTCTTTTGTTTTTTCTTGACTTTAGTCTCACTTATGATAATCAGGCTTTCTCCATGAAACTGATGAAATTCCATCCTTATAACTCCATGATCTGTCTTCATTTCCACTCTAAAACATAAAATCTCATGGAATAATTCTGTGATTTTGTTAATTTGGTCATGTGTCCAAACCTCATCCAATCACTGTGGCTAGAAAGAAATGGCAACCCACTCCAGTACTCTTGCCTGGAGAATCCCAGGGACAGAGGAGCCTGCTGGGCTACCGTCTATGGGGCTGCACAGAGTCGGATACGACTTAATTGACTTAGTGTGCATGCATGCATGTTTTGGAGAAGGAAATGGCAACCCACTCCAGTATTCTTGCCTGGAGAATCCCAAGGACAAAGGAGCCTGGTGGGCTGCTGTCTCTGGGGTCGCACAGAGTCAGACACGACTGATATGACTTAGCAGCCGCACAGCAGCAGAAGGGGTAGACTATTTTGATTCACCTGTCATGGATAGATGCCTATGGTCAGAATGATGGGGTCCTCTGTGAGAGAGAAGATAATCCCAGAAAAAGTGTGATCAAGCTAAGAGATGACTACTGTATTGATTCTCAGCTGTTAATTTAAGGACAAATTTATACATCATCAAGAATTATTATTTTAAAATAGAACAGTTTGCTTGCCTACACATACCATATCAATTAGATAGATATTGGCAGTAATAGCTATAATAAGGACTGCCTAATTCAATTAATTGATGTTAGTTGCTCCCTGCCTCCTGAGAAATCTGTATGCAGGTCAAGAAGCAACAGTTAGAACCAGACATGGAACAAAAGACTGGTTCCAAATCGGGAAAGGAGTATGTGAAGGCTGTATATTGTCACCCTGCTTATTTAAGTTATATGCAGAGTACATCATGAGAAATGCTGGACTGGATGAAGCACAAGCTGGAATCAAGATTGCCGGGAGAAATATCAATAACCTCAGATACGCAGATGACACCACCATTATGGCAGAAAGTGAAGAACTAAAGAGCCTCATGATGAAAGTGAAAGAGGAGAGTGAAAAAGATGGCTTAAAACTCAGCATTCAGAAAACTAAGATCTTGGCATCTGCTCCCATCACTTCATGGCAAATAGTTGGGGAAACAATGGAAACAGAGACAGAGTTTATATTTTGGGCTCCAAAATTACTTCAGATGATGACTGCCATGAAATTAAAAGATGCTTGTTCCTTGGAGGAAAAGCTATGACCCACCAAGACAGCATATTAAAAAGCAGAGACATCACTTTGTCAACAAAGGTCCATCTAGTCAAAGCTATGGTTTCTCCAGTAGTCATGTGTGGATGGGAGAGTTGAACTATAAAGAAAGCTGAGTGCTGAAGAAGTGATGTTTTTGAACTGTGGTGTTGGAGAAGACTTTTGAGAGTCCCTTGGACAGCAAGGAGATCCAATCAGTCAATCCTAAAGGAAATCAGTCCTGAATATTCATTGGAGGACTGATGTTGAAACTAAAACTCCAATACTTTGGCCACCTGATGTGAAGAACAGGCTCGTTGGAAAAGACCCTGATGCTGAGAAAGATTGAAGGTGGGACGAGAAGGGGCTGACTTAGGATGAGATGGTTGGATGGCATCACCGACTCGATGGACGTGAGTTTGAGTAAGGTCTGGGAGTTGGTGATGGATAGGGAAGCCTGGCGTGCTGCAGTCCATGGGGTCGCAAAGAGTCGGACATGACTGAGCAACAGAACTGACACATATCATCTCAGTTAGATAGGTATTGGCAGTAATACCAATAATAAGGACTGCCTAGTTCAATTAATTGATGTTAGTTGCTCCCTACTTCTTAGTATTATTGCCTGCTTATGTAGTACACACACAAAAATGTGAATAACTCAGATGAATTTATTACTTTAATTACAGCTGATTAAACAGCAGGTGGAATAACAGCACATTAATAACAGACATTATTTCTGTCTTTCCATGCTTCCTTCTTAAAAAGAGAAACCACTGCTGTCTGTCAGTTAAAAAGGGGAAAGAAAAAAAGGGGATGAGGAAGTGAAAAAGAGTCAAATATTCTCNCAGGTGGAATAACAGCACATTAATAACAGACATTATTTCTGTCTTTCCATGCTTCCTTCTTAAAAAGAGAAACCACTGCTGTCTGTCAGTTAAAAAGGGGAAAGAAAAAAAGGGGATGAGGAAGTGAAAAAGAGTCAAATATTCTCATTCCCCATTCCATTATGGTACCTTAATAGAGGAATATTATTATAGAGGCATATGAAAGTTTAACGAGAGCACTGACAGAGATGATTTAAAAAGAGATGATCCTTGAAAAGAAGCTTTCATTAAGGAAAAAGAGAAGTGGAAGAAGAAAAGGAAGAAGGGAGTGAGGGAGGCAAGAAGGAATAACAGAGAGAGGAGAGACTGATTATGAGAATGAATAGAAATTCGAGGGGTATGCTTTGCTTTTTAGAAACTCAGTTTGGCTGAAGATGAATCAGAGTCTAAGAGATTAAAACTAATCATTAAAACAGTGTTTTTATATCCATGTATTTTATTTATCAAGAACTCAATGATAACATGCGACACTGATGGTCAAAGTGAAAAAACCCAAATGATTACACTGTCTACTTATAATAGCTTTATATTGCTGTGTAACAAATTACCACAGGCTTTTTTTTTAAAACAACACATATTTATTATTCACAGTTTGCATCAGTTGGGATTTTGGGTACAGTTTAACTGGATTTTCTTCTCGGGATCTCCCAAGATTAGAGTATTAAGTGTTAGCTGGTTACATTTTGATCTAGAAGCTTGCCTGGTGAGGGTGCACAAACCTGATTCAGGTTGTTGGCAGAGTTAATAACCTCGTGTTTTACGACTGGATATTCTGGTTTTTGCTTGTTGTTGGCTAGTTTGCATCTACAGCTTCAATCATCTTAGCATCTATTGCATGCACTACTTTTGAAATTTTCTTTTCATATGACAGTCGCACTTAATTAGTTTAGCTCTGTCAATTTAGAGATGTAAAAACTAGAGCTCAACTAAGTTGTAATTGATCTAAGGTCCTAAAATTACATAGTTATGGGCTTCCTGACACCCAGGCATTGGATTCTTTCTACTTCTAGCCTTAGTTTTGACTTTCTTGGTTTTGTTCTCACATTTGTCAAAATCTTTTCTCTAGTTTTATTGAGATGTTATTGACATTCAGCTCTCTGTAAGTTTAAGATCTACAGCATAATGGCTTCACTGAACTTGGCTTCAGTTTGTGTTGCTAAGTTTATTAAAAATATGATGGACTAACATCTTAGCACTCATCTTCTAGGAACCGACATTAAAATGTTTGAAAATATTTTTAAATTTATGGCCTGTAGGTATTTGATTTTTGATCATTTAATTGTTCTCTTACCATGAGCTTTTATATATTTTTTTCTCAATATTTGTTATGAAGAGGAGGAAAAGAATTTTTCAGTTTGGTTTATGTTGATATATGAAATATGAGACTGTGAAGACTCATGAGACTGAAAATGAGATTTAACACCTGCAAAGGAAAAGCCTCAATGAAATAATGACAGTTTAGTCCTGTATATGAACTCCTCTCTGGGTTTTTCAATGGAAGGAAGATTGTTGCCTGTGGGTTGGGAAGACAAACAGACAGGTAAAGAAGCTTGCTAATCAGAAATCTGCATAAGTATTCTTCCCTAATGAGTTTCTAGGAAAAGCTTGCTTGTGACTCAGCCCAATTTAGGAAGAAAATAACAAAAGATAGGGGAGACCTATTTGTTTGTTTCTAGATGTTTTAAGAGTTCAAGCTTTTAAAATACTGTTTTCTGAGAGATTATGGGGAATTAAATTACCTCTATCCATATGGGAAAATGTCCTTAATACTAGACTATTGGGTAGCAGTTTTAAGGAGACCAGCTCTTGCTACTCCTTTCGAGTCCTCCCTAGTCACTGTGCTAAATAACTATCCTAGTCTTCTTTAACCCTCTGAGAAAATTAAATGAAAGTTTAGAAGGAAGCCTAAATTTTAAATTTAGAGTAACCTATTCAGGTGGGAAGGCTAATTGAGCTGATTGAACTTGGGTTTTTTTCTTCCTGGAGCCCTCTATGGTCTCCCATGTGCTCTTCCTATATGTTGCCTAAACTCTTGTCATAGATTTTTGTACTATATTATCATCATCTGTGTATGTACTGTGTATTTCAGAATAGATTATAACTTTCTTAAGGCCAGAGTCTGTTCATGTTTAATTGCTGCCACCTACCATAGTAGACCCAGCCAGATATATTTCTTAAATAGATAAATGAATGTGTGATTTACTGACTAAGCTAAAGAATGGGTGATAGAGTAAGAGAGTAACAGACTGAATGTGCAGTGAATATACACTGGCAAAACCTGCTTTCCTCCCATTTTTCGGGCAGTTCTGATATCAACATTCAACCCTTTGCTGGTGTTCAATATGAAAGCTTATTTTCTGGTGACCTATTAATAGCTGTATTTAAACTTTGACCAATATTGGTTCTTTCTTCAGCTTCAGTATTTTTCTAAGTGTGCATTAGATAATGAGAAACCTAACTTCATGAGCAAAAGGATATGATGACCTTGCTAATCCTCATGGTTTTGATTTATAGGTACTTGTTATTCAGAATACTGAAAAGATACAGCCAAGAAAGGCTTCCATTCTAGATGAAATTGAGGAAGATCCCTGAAATCATTTTCAAAATTGAACCTATTTTCTGAAGTTCACTTTGGAGACAACTCTGATAGCATAATTTTGTAGAGGAAAAAAAATATTTTCAGTAATTCAGTCTAACTTTTAAATTGTTTCTTTAAAAGATAATAATTTTAAAAGTAAGTTATTTTTGTAGATAGTGTTAGAAAATGTTCTACTTTCATTCTTTCACATGTAGCTTCCAGTTTTCTCAGCATCTCTTATTGAAGAGGCTTGCCTCTTGTCAAAGATAAGGCACTCATAGGTACATGGGTTTATCTCTGGGCTTTTTGTCTTGTTTTGTTGGTCTGTATTACTGTTTTAGTGCCAATACCATACTGTTTTAATGACTATAGCTTTGTAGTATAGTCTGAAGTCAAGAAAGTTGATTCCTCCAGCTCCATTCTCCTTTTTCAAGATTGCTTTGGCTATTTGGAGTCCTTTGTGTCTTCATACAAATTGTGAAAATATTTTTCTAGTTCTATGAAAAATACCATTTTTAGTTTCATAGGGATCTCATTGAATCTGTAGATTACTTTGTGTAGTATAGTCATTTTCACAGTGTTGATTCTTCCAATACGAAAACATGGCTTTCCATCTGTTTGTGTACTCTTTGATTTCTTTCATCAGTGTCTTATAGTTTTGAGCACAGAAGTCTTTTGTCTCTTTAAGTAGGTTTATCCATAGGTGTTTTATTCTTTTTGTTGCAGTGGTGAATGGGATTGTTTCCTTCACTTCTCTTCCTGATTTTTCACTGTTATTGAATAGGAATAGTATATAGAAATGCAAAGGATTTAAATGCAAGGATAGAAACTGTAACACTCTTAGAGGAAAACATAAGCAGTACACTCTGACATATTTTGCAGCAAGATCCTCTTTGACCCACCTCCTAGAGTAATGGAAATAAAAACAAAAGTAAACAAATGGGACTTAATTAAACTTAAAAGACTTTGTACAGCAAAGGAAGCAATAAATAAGCTTAAAAGACAACCCTTAGAATGGGAGAAAATAATTGCAAACAAAACAACTGACAAAGGATTAATCTCTAAAATATACAGGCAGCTCATGTAGCTCAATACCAAAAAAAACCAAACAACAGAATCAAAAAATAAGGGGAAGACCTAAACAGACATTTCTCTGAAGAAGACATACAAATGACCAACAAAGACTTGAAAAGATGCTCAACATTACTCATTATTAGAGAAATGCAAGTCAAAACTGGTCAGAATAGCTATCATTTAAAAATCTACAAATAATAAATGCTGGAGAGTATATGGGAAAAGGGAACCCTCTTGTACTGTTGGCAGTAATGTATATTGTTACAGGTACTATGGAGAACAGTATGGAGATTACTTAAAAAACTAGGAATAAAACTACCATTTGACCCAGCAATCTCACTACTGGGCAAATACCCTGAGCAAACCATGATGTGTTTGTCTCAGCACTTTTTACAATAGCGAGGACATGGAAGCAACCTACATGGCCATCAACAGATGAATGGATACAGAAATTGTGGCATATATATACAGTGGAACATTACTCAGTTATAAAAAAGAATGCATTTGGGTCAATCTTGATGAAGTGGATGAACCTGGAGCCTATTGTATAGAGTGAGGTAAGGCAGAAAGAGACAAATACTGTATATTAATGCGTAGATCTGATAAGAGTGCCTGAAGAACCTTGGACGGAGGTTTGTGATATTGTACAGGAGGCAGTGATCAAGACTGCCCCCAGGAAAAAGAAATGCAAAAAGGCAAAATGGTTGTCTGAGGAGACCTTACAAATAACTTAGAAAAGAAGAGAAGTGAAAGGCAAAGGAGAAAAGGAAAGATATACCCATCTGAATGCAAGTTCCAAAGAATAGCAAGGAGAAATAAGAAAGCCTTCCTCATTAATCAGTGCAAAGAAATAGAGAAAAACAATAGAAAGACTAGAGATCTCTTCATGAAAATTAGAGATACCAAGGGAATCTTGGGATAGCATCATGCAAAGATGGGCTCAATAAGGGACAGAAATGGTATGCACCTAACAGAAGAAGAAGATACTAACAACAGGTGGCAAGAATACACAGAAGAACTGTACAAAAAAGATCTTCATGACCCAGATAACCACAGTGGTGTGATCACTCACCTAGAGCCAGACATCCAGGAATGTGAAGACAAGTGGGCCTTAGGAAACATAACTACAAACAAAGCTAGTGGAGGTGATGGAATTCCAGTTGAGCTATTTCAAATCCAAAAAGATGATGCTGTGAAAGTGCTGCACTCAATATGCCAGCAAATTTGGAAAACTTGGCAGTGGCCACAAGACTGGAAAAGGTCAGTTTTCATTCCAATTCCAAAGAAAGGCAATGCCAAGAATGTTCAAACTACCACACAATTGCATTCATCTCACAAGCTAGCAAAGTAATGCTCACAATTCTCCAAGCCAGGTTTCAACTGTACATGAGCCATGAACTTCCACATGTTCAAACTGGATTTAGAAAAGGCAGAGGAATTAGAGATCATCCACTGTATCATCAAAAAAGCAAGAGAGTTCCAGAAAAACTATGCCAAAACCTTTGACTGTTTGGACCACAATAAACTGTGGAAAATTATTCAAGAGATGGTAATACCAGACCACCTGACTTGCCTCCTGAAATATCTTTATGCAGGTCAAGAAGCAACAGTTGGAACCAGACATGGAACATCGGCTGGTTCCAAATCAGGAAAAGAGTAAGTCAAGGGTGTATACTGTCAGCTTGGTTCTTTAACTTATATGCAGAATACATCATGTGAAACGCTGGGCTGGAAGAAGCACAAGCTGGAATCAAGATTACCGGGAGAACTATCAATAATCTCAGATATGCAGATGACACCACCCTTATGGCAGAAAGTGAAGAAGAACTAAAGAGCCTCTTGATGAAATTGAAAGAGGAAAGTTAAAAAGTTGGCTTAAAACTCAACATTCAGAAAACTAAGATCATGGCATCTGATCCCATCACTTCATGGCAAATAGATGGGGAAACAATGGAAACAGTGTCAGATTTTATTTTCTTGGGCTCCAGAATCACTGCAGATGTTGATTGCAGCCATTAAATTAAGAGACACTTGCTCCTTGGAAGGAAAAGCAATGACCAACCTAGACAGCATATTAAAAAGCAGAGACATTACTTTGCCAACAAAGGTCTGTCTAGTCAAAGCTATGGTTTCTCCAGTGGACATGTATGGATGTGACATTTGGACTGTGAAGAAAGCTGAAAGTCAAGGAATTGATACTTTTGAACTGTGGTGTTGGAGGAGATTCTTGAGAGTCCCTTGGACTGCAAGGAGATCCAACCAATCCATCCTAAAGGAAATCAGTCCTGAATATTCGTTGAAAGGACTGATGCTGAAGCTGAAACTCCAATACTTTGGCCTGCTGATGCGAAGAACCGACTCATTTGAAAAGACCCTGATGCTGGGAAAGATTGAAGGCAGGAGGAGGAGGGGATGACAGAGGATGCTATGGTTGGATGGCATCACCGACTCAATGGACATGAGCTTGAGCAAGCTCTGGGAGTTTTTGATGGACAGAGGCCTGGCATGCTGCAGTTCATGGGGTAGCAAAGAGTTGGACCTGACTGAGCAACTGAACTGAACTGAATGCCATGTATTTTACATATGTTCTTTTGGAACTGTAGAAGGTCTTTCCAGAAATATTCTTTTTTTATGTCAACCATTCTTCTAATCTTTATTGAACTTATTACAGTATTGCTTCTGTTTTATGTTTTTTTTGGCCATGAGGCATAAGGGATCTTAGCTCCCTGACCAGGGATGGAGCCCACATCCACCCATTGCATTTTAAAGTCAAATCTTAACCACTGGTCTGTCAGGGAAGTCCCTTGCAGAAGTAATTTTTAACTGAGTATGTACTCAAAGTACATTTTGAAGTGTTAATAATAATATCATAATTGAATTCTTTATAAGATTTTCAGTTTTTCCTGCAGTCTTCTTAGAAGGGTCATAAAGTCAATTCTTGGAATACAGTATTTCATTCAGTCTTATGCCAGTTTGGTTTGATATTATTACAGCAGTCAAGTTCTGGACTATCTGTCCAGTTTGTTAGTGAACTGGGGTCAAATAGGTATCAGTTTACCTGTAGGCTAATTTATCATTCCTTGAGAGTCCCTTGGACTGCAAGGAGATCCAACCAGTCCATCCTAAAGGAGACCAGTCCTGGGTGTTCATTGAAAAGACTAATGTTGAAGCTGAAACTCTAATACTTTGACCACCTTATGCGAAGAGTTGACTCGTTGGAAAAAATCCTGATGCTGGGAGGGATTAGGGGCAGGAGGAGAAGGGGACAACAGAGGATGAGATAGCTGGATGGCATCACCGACTCAATGGACATGAGTTTGGGTAAACTCTGGGAGTTGGTGATGGACAGGGAATCCTGGCATCCTGTGATTCATGGGGTCGCAGAGTTGGACACGACTGAGTGACTGAACTGAACTGAACTGAATAGTCTCATGTTTGAGACAAATGAAAAACATTAAAACAATATATGTTTTGAAATAATTATTAACCAACAATTTGAACTTTATGTTGGTGGATCCATACAACATTCTACTGAAAAATTAGTTTCAGAAATAAACCACGTTTTAAAAAATAACAATGAGTCGTACTTTAATGTGGCAGTTCAAAATTTTATTTATTGTGATTATCATAGCATAATAAAAAGTGACAGAATCAGAATATTTTATGTATATCCACATGCTTTTAGCATTTTTTTAGCTATATCAATCTCTAATATTGTCACCGATATTTTATTTAAAAGTATAATCTTCTTTAACTTTTTAAATGGATTGCCTATAATCTTCCACAGGAAGTTTTAAAATGTTTATTTTAGCTCAAGTACTTATACAGGTGTTATGTTTTGTTACTTCATTCCAAATTCCTTCATTTGACAAATATTTTTAGGACATTAAACTTAAAATAACTTTTATCTGTGATTCTTTGTACAGTTTCACAATAGTAAGATGTTGCAAAATTGTAGACTTTCTCAATTTTACTCAATTCTGTATAAAATGTGAATATATTAATTTCGTTTGAAAATGAGAGCTCCATCAAAGACTCTTCTCACGACTATAAAATTTTAAATTAAATCTTTTATCCTGTATGAGATTTCTTTCTTTGAGTTATCTAATTCCTCTTTTTAACCTCTTCTGTTTATAAACTTTGTTTTAAGTAATTTTGTTGTCTTTGTTGTTCAGTTGTTCAGTCGTGTAAACTCTGAGACCCCGATTGCTGCACACAGGCTTCCCTGTCCTTCACCACACCAGACTTTCCTGTCCTTTACCATCTCTCAGAACTTGCTCAAAGCCATGTCCATTGAGTCGGTGATGCCATCCACCACAGTTCAAAAGCATCAGTTCTTCGGCACTCAGCTTTCCTATGGTCTAACTTCTCACATCCATACATGACTACTGGAGAAACCATAACTTTTACGAGACGGGCCTTTGTCGGCAAAATAATGTCTCTGCTTTTTAATATGCTGTCTAGGCGTTTATTGCTTTTCTTCCAAGTAACAAGCACCTCTTACTATCATGGCTGCAGTCACCATCTGCAGTGATTTTGGAGCCCAAGAAAATAAAGTCTCTCACTGTTTCCANTGAATCAGAATCTACAGGGATAATATTCAGGAATCTGGATTCTAACAAGCTCTCATGTGTTTCACAGACCCATTTGATCTAGAGTCATATTCTATGAAGTGGTGAGACCATTTGGGTAAAGACTGAAGCCTTTCCACCAATAGCCATTCTCTCTTCCTTCCTTCCTAACCTTCTGTGCAGATAGATATGGCCATGTGCTTATTGGGCAAGAATCCCTTAGAAGAAATGGAGTAGTCATCATAATCAACAGAAGAGTTCGAAATGCAGTACTTGGATGCAGTCTCAAAAATGGCAGAATGATCTCTGTTTGTTTCCAAGGCAAACCACTCAATATCATGGTGATCTAAGTCTCTGCCCTGATTAGTAATGCTGAAGAAGCTGAAGTTGAACGATTCTATGAAGACCTACAAGACCTTCTAGAATTAACACCCCAAAAAGATGTCCTTTTCATTAAAGGGGACTGGAATGCAAAAGTAGGAAGTCAAGAAACACCTGGAGTAACAGGCAAATTTTGCTTTGGAGTACAGAATGAAGCAGGGCAAAGGCTAATAGAGTTCTGTCAAGAGAATGCACTGGTCATAGCAAACACCCTCTTCCAACAACACAAGAGAAGACTCTAAACATGGATATCACCAGATGGTCAATACCAAAATAAAATTGATTATATTTTTTGCAGCCAAAGATAGAGAAGCTATGTACAGTCAGCAAAAACAAGACCGGGTGCTCAGATCATGAACTCCTTGTTGCCAAGTTCAGAGTTAAAGAGAAGAAAGTAGGGAAAACCACTAGACCATTCAGGTATGACCTAAATCAAATCCCTAATGATTATACAGTGGGAGTGAGAAATAGATTTAAGGGACTAGATCTGATAGAATGCCTGAAGTCATCTTGTACACCTGAAATTTCTTGGTTCACATGCTGCCGAAACCTAACTTGAAGGATTTTGAGCATTATCTTGCTAGCATATGAAATGAGTACAGTTGTAAGGTACTTTAAACATTCTTTGGCATTGCCGTTCTTGGGGATTAGAATGAAAACTGACCTTTTCCAGTCCTGTGGCCACTGCTGAGTTTTCCAAATTTGCTGGCATATTGAGTGCAGCACTTTCACAGCATCATCTTTTAGGATTTTAAGTAGCTCAGCTGGAATTCCATCATCTCCACTATCTTTGTTTGTAGTAATGCTTCCTAAGGCCTGCTTGACCTTACACTCCAGGATGTCTGACTCTAAATGAGTGACCATACCATCCTGATTATCTTAATCATTAAAACCTTTTTTGTATAGTTTCTGTATATTCTTGCCACCTCTTCTTAATATTTTCTTCTGTTAGGTCCTTGCTGTTTCTGTCCTTTATTGTGCCCATCTTTGCATGAAGTCTTCTCTTGATATCTCCAGTTTTCTTGAAGAGATCTCTAGTCTTTCCCATTCTATTGTTTTCCTTTCTTTCCTTCTTTGCACTGTTCACTGAGGTGAACAATCTCTCCTTACTCTTCTCTGGAACTTTGCATTCATTTGTGTATATATTTCCCTTTCTCATTTGCCTCTCATTTCTTTTCTTTTCTCAGTTCTTTGTAAGGCTTCTTCAGACAACCACTTTGCCTTCTTGCATTTCTTTTTGGGGGGGATGGTTTTGGTAACTACCTCCTGTACAGTGTTACAAACTTCAGTCCGTACTTCTTCAGGCATTGTGTGTGCCATATCTAATCTCTTGAATCTGTTCGTCACCTACACTGTGTAATCATAAGGGATTTAATTTTGGTCATACCTGAACAGGCTAGTGTTTTTCCCGAGTTTCATCAATTTAAGTCTGAATTTTCCAGTAAGGAGTTCATGATCTGCACCAGAGTCACTTTCAGGTCTTGTAGAGCTTCTTCATCTTTGGGTTAAGAAAATAATCAATCTGATTTTGGTGTTGACCATCCAGTGATGTCCATGTGTAGACTTGTGTGTTGTATTGTTGGAAGCAGGTGTTTGCTATGACCAGTGTGTCTTGGGAAAACTCTTGCTAGCCTTTGCGCTGCTTCATTTTGTATTCCAAGGCCAAACTTGTCTGTTATTGCTGATATCTGTTGATTTCCTACTTTTGTATTCCAGTCTCCTGTGATGAAAAGGACATCTTTTTTTCATCATTAAAGTGTTAATTCTAGAAAGTCTTATAGGTCTTAATAGATCTGTTCAACTGCAGCGTTTTCAGCAATAGTAGTTGGGACTAGACTTGGATGATATTGAATGATTTGCCTTGGAAATGAACCAAGACCATTCTGACATTTCTGAGATGGTACCCATGTACTGCATTTTGGACTGTTTTGTTGACAGAGGGATTCTGTTGCTGACAGTAACAGATACAGGATCATCTGAGTTAAATTCACCCATTCCTGTTAAATTTAGTTCACTGATTCCTAAGATGTCTGGGTTTACTCGTTCCATCTCCTGCTTTGACTGTGTCATATTTACCTGATTCATGGACCTAAAGTTCCAGATTCCTATGCAGCATTGTTCTTTACAGCATTGGACTTAACTTTCACTACCAGACACCTCCACACCTCAGTGTCGTTTCTGCTTATCCCCAGTGACTTTCATTCTTTCTGGGGCTATTTCGCTGCTCTTCCCCAGTAGCATATTGAAAAACTTCTGGCCAGGGGGGCTCATCTTCCAGTGTTATATCTTTTTGCCTTTTTATGCTATTCATGGGGTTCTCCAGGCAAGAATACTGGAGTGGTTTGCTATTCCCTCCTCCAGTGGACCACACACATAGTGTACAATCCAGTGGTTTATGTCTTAGTCTCTTCTTTATCCCTAATCTCAGAAGATTGCCCGATACATGGTAAGTATTAATACTTGCTCAAAAATATTTGTTAAATATATTCATGAATTTGAATGTTTGACTTCAAAATTAACTTTAAAAATACTTATGGAGAATTCATAAGTTTAATTGGAGTGTTTATTGCATGTTTACATGTCAGTATTTAACAGTTAGCATTTAGTACTTATTTAGAAGTTATAAAATACCTTAACCCTTCCTATTCCTAATGGAAGTAACCTTGTGAGGTAGATGATGGTCTTTTTCTCTTTTACAAGCAAATCATGTGGAGTTTAGATAAAACTAATGATTTGCTGCAAGGACATATAGATTTATACGTGACCAGATTCTGGACCAGAATCATTAGCTTCTAGTATCTCTTGGATTCTTATATTAACTTTGTATCATATACCCATATGTTCATTAACTGAAGGATAGTTGCAAAATTAAAGTCTATATAATTATCATTAAGATACACAAATAAATAAATGAATACTTTGGATTGTTTCACATATGCTGAAAATAATAGTCGTCCTTGATAATGAGCATGAATTTTCATAAATTTAGGTTGTGTTCATTTAAATTTGAATTACGTAAAAGAAAACAGAGTGGACCTATTTCTAAATTAATTCTGAAAAGTAGAAATAGAATTACATGGCAGTTAATGGAGAAGGAGCACAAAGTGGTCTTTGAATTACCTAAATTAGTTATTCTCTTGCTTGTTCTACAAATACTTGAGTTCAGCTCATTAAATTTTCTGTTATTTCTTTAAAACTAATGCAATCAGCAAAAATACAAGGAGTGAAACAAGATGAAAACCAAGTAGAGCAGGATGTTTTGTTGAGAGTGTGTGCATGTGAAATGAGGGTGAGAGATTTGGGAAAAGCCATGAAAATGTGAAAAGATAAAACTTACTGGTACTTTCTATTTGGACTGATAGAATTTCTGAGAACTGGAGAACTAGAGATATTCATTATATAGGATCATCTTTTTTGAAAGAATATGTCAATCTTATCTTAATGAGTAAGACAGTATGCAAAAATATGTATGCATCCTTGTATAAAAAAGGGAATATTTTTATATATCTCTTTCTGTGCAATTGCTTTTATATGCATATAGGGACATCTAGGAAGCTGGTATATCAGGGTCGGGAGGAAGGTTTTATTCCGTGCTTTCCTAATTTTGATTTTTTAACAATTTGAACGTATTATTTATTCTAAATATAATTTGAATGAAAAATAATTTTCTTAAAACAAATTTTTCTACATGATGAGAGAAAACTGTAATCAAATTAAATTTCTGATTTTATGATTTTCAGTTGAATCTTCTCTGAGAGTTTTCTGTTTTGAATTGGTTGTTAGCAGTTTTGATATCAGCCATTGTGAGTGAGTGAGTGAAGTCGCTCAGTCGTGTCCGACTCTTTGCGACCCCATGGACTGTAGCCTACCAGACTTCTCTGTCCCTGAGATTTTCCAGGCAAGGGTACTGGAGTGGGTTGCCATTTCCTTCACCAGGGGATCTTCCCAACCCAGGAATCGAACCCGGGTGTCCTGACATTGCAGGCAGATGCTTTACCCTCTGAGCCACCAGGGAAGCCATCAGGCATTGTGGTCCTCTAAATCTATTGTACTGTACTTGATAATAAAGAAAATGTTTTAAATTTGTCCTTTTTCTTTACCTTTGCTTAATAGCTGTTATTTTATTCAGTTCTGCCTGTGAACTGAATCCTTTATTCATCTTCATGTTAAGAATATGTTTCAGTTCAGTTCAGTCACTCAGTTGTGTCCGACTCTTGGTGACCCCATGAATTGCAGCACGCCAGACCTCCCTGTCCATCACCAACTCCCGGAGTTCACTCAGACTCACGTCCATCGAGTCAGTGATGCCATCCAGCCAACTCATCCTCTGTCATCCCCTTCTCCTCCTGCCCCCAATCCCTCCCAGCATCAGTCTTTTCCAGTGAGTCAACTCTTCACATGAGGTGGCCAAAGTACTGGAGTTTCAGCTTTAGCATCATTCCTTCCAAAGAACAGCCAGGACTGATCCCTTTAGGATGGACTGGTTGGATCTCCTTGCAGTCCAAGGGACTCTCAAGAGTCTTCTCCAACACCACAGTTCAAAAGCATCAATTCTTCCACGCTCAGTTTTCTTCACTGTCCAACTCTCACATCCATACATGACTACTGGAAAAACCATAGCCTTGACTAGACGGACCTTTGTTAGCAAAGTAATGTCTCTACTTTTGAATATGCTATCTAAGTTGGTCATAACTTTCCTTCCAAGGAGTAAGTGTCTTTTAATTTCATGGCTGCAATCACCATCTGCAGTGATTTCCACTGTTTCCCCATCTATTTGCCATGAAGTGACGGGAACAGATGCCATGATTTTCGTTTTCTGAATGTTGAGCTTTAAGCCAACTTTTTTACTCTCCTCTTTCAATTTCATCAAGAGGCTTTTTAGTTCTTCTTCACTGCCATAAGGATGGTGTCATCTGCATATCTGAGGTTATTGATATTTCTCCCGGCAATCTTGATTCCAGCTTGTGCTTCTTCCAACCCAGCGTTTCTCATGAAGTACTCTGCATATAAGTTAAATAAGCAGGGTGACAATATACAGCTTGACGTACTCCTTTTCCTATTTGGAACCAGTCTGTTGTTCCATGTCCAGTTCTAACTGTTGCTTCCTGACAAATATGTTTAGTTCCTTTAATTGCAGGAAGCCTATCATTTTATAGGTTACATAATAAAATTATTCACTTTATTTCATATCAGAAATGAAGTTGTTGGATTTTTTTAGCTTTATTGAGATATAATTGATATAATAAATATTGCACACATTTAATATATGCATTTTGATTAGTTTGGGCTTTTGTAAACACCCATGAGACTACCACCATAATCATGGTAGTAAATATATCCATTTCCCCAAACTTCTGTTTTCGTTCTGTTTTTGTAATTGTTTGGTAAGAACACTTAATATGAAATCTGTCTTATTAACACATTTTAATAAATACCCTATAGCTAACTGTAGATATATGATATACAGTAGATCTCTAGAACTTATCTTGTATAAAGAAACTTTATATCCATTGAAAAATAGTTTCTCGTTTTTTTTACTGCCAGCCCTTGGCAACCACCATTCTATTTTCTGCTTCTGTGACATTGACTATGTCAAATACCTTATCTAAGTGGAATCATGTAGTATTTTCCTGGGATCATGTAGTATTTTCCTTTTGTGACTCCCTTATTTCATTTAGCATAATATCCTCTAGGCTTATTCATATTGTTGCAAATGTCAGGATTTCTTTCATTGTTAAGGCTGAATAATATTCCCATTATGTGTGTACTATGTTTTACATTTATTTGCTGATTGATATTTGAATTGCTTCCATATCTTGGCTATTGTATGCGGCAGTGAACATGGTATAAATATATCTTCAAGATCCTTATTTCATTTCTTCAGGATATGTACCCAGAAGTGTGATTGCTGGATCATATGGTAGTTTTGTTAAGGAACCTCCATACTGTTTTCCAGTGTGGCCACACTATTCTACTTCCCCACCAACACAATATAAGGATTATCTTTTCTCCAGACTCTGGCCAGCACTTGCTAGCTCTTGGTTTTTTAAAGTAGCCCTCCTAACAGGTGTGAAATGGTATGTCATTGCGATTTGGATCTCCGTTTCCCTGTTGATTAGTGATGCTGAAGGTCATTAGTGACGATGAGTGATGCATATGCCTAGTAGCCATGTGTATGTCTTCTTCTTTGGCAAGTCCTTTGCTTGCTTTTTAATTAGCTTATCATTATCATTATTACTATTATTTTGCTGTTTTGTTGGGGGTTCTTAAATATCTTTTAATACTAACCTCTTATCAGATAGATGGTTTTCAGATAGAATACCTTTCACTCTACTGATTATTTCCTTTACTATGCAAGATATTTTTAGTAATATAGTCCCTCCCACCTGTCTATATTTTGTACTTGATGCCTGTGCTCCTGGTGTCAAATCCAAGAAATAGTAACCAAGACAAATGTCAGGAAGTATTCTTCTATGTTTTCTCCTTGGAGTTTCCAGTTTCAGTATTTCCAACAGCATTTATTGATTTATTGAAGAATCTATCCTTTGCCATTTAATGTTCTCATCACTCTTGTCAAAGAATAGTTGAATGGATGTATGTTGATTTATTTCTGTAGTGTCTTTTCTGTTCCATCAACCTATGTGTCTGTTTTAACGCCAGTGTCATACCGCTTCAGTCCTTTAGCCCTGTAATATATTTTGAAACCAGGAAGTATGATGTTAACAGCTTTGTTCTTCTTTCCTGAGATTGCTTTGGTTACTTGTGGGTTTTGTGGTTTTATATGAATTTTAGCATTGTTTTTCTTTTCATGTAAAAAATGCCATTTGGATTTTGGTTCAGTTTGGTTCAGTTGCTCAGTCATATCCGACTCTTTCTGACCCCATGAACCGCAGCCTGCCAGGCTTCCCTGTCCATCACCAACTTCCAGAGTCTACCCAAACCCATGTATTGAGTGGGTGATGCCATCCAACCATCTCATCCTCTGTCGTCCCCTTCTCCTCCTGCCCACAGTCTTTCCCAGCATCAGGGGCTTTTCAAATGAATCAGTTCTGCTCATCACGTGGTCAAAGTATTGGAGTTTCAGCTTCAACATCAGTCCTTCCAATGAATATTCAGGACTGATCTTCTTTAGGATGGACTGGTTGGATCTCCTTGCAGTCCAAGGGTCTCAAGTCTCAAGACTCTCAAGAGTCTTCTCCAACACCACAGTTCAAAAGCATCAATTCTTTGGTGCTCAGCTTTCTTTATAGTCCAACTCTTAACCCCATACATTACTACTGGAAAAGCTATAGCCTTTACTAGACAGACCTTTGTTGACAAAGTAATGTCTATGCTTTTTAATATGCTGTCTAGGTTGGTCATAACTTTCCTTCCAAGGAGTAAGCATCTTTTAATTTCATGGCTACAATCACCATCTGCAGTGATTTTGGAGCCCCCAAAAATAAAGTCAGCCACTATTTCCCCATCTATTTGCCGTGAAGTGATGGGACCGGATGCCATGATAGGAATTGTATTTAATCTGTACATTGCTTTGGGTAGGATGGACATTTTAACAATGTTAAGTTTTCCTATCCATGATCACATAATTTCTTTTCATTTACTTGTGTCTTTTGAAATTTCTTTCAGTAAGATTTTGTATTTTTTTCTGTATACATTAGTTACCTTTTTGTAAGTTTATTCCTAGATATTTTGTTTTTTTATACTATTGTAAATGGAATTGTTTTCTTAATTCCTTTTCAGATAGTTCATTGTTAGTGGTTAGAAATGCAACTGAATTTTATTTGTTGATTTTGTTTGCTGCAACTTGACTGAACTCATTAATTGTTTCTAACAAGTATGTGTATGTGTGTATTCTTTAGAGTTTTTTATGTATAACTTTATGTTATGTACACACATAGTGTCATATTTCCTTTCCAATTTGGATGTCTTTTATTTCTTTTTCTACTTTCTCTTTATTAGTGTATAGGAATGCAAGGGATTTCTGTGTGTTGATTTTATATCCTGCCACTTTACTACATTCANTATAACTTTATGTTATGTACACACATAGTGTCATATTTCCTTTCCAATTTGGATGTCTTTTATTTCTTTTTCTTGCCTAATTACTGTCGTTAGGATTTCCACTATTATATTTAATAGAAGTGGTGATAGTAGATATCCTGTCTTGTTCCTGATCTTAGAGAAAAAGCTCTCAGTTTTTCACTACTGAGTATGACATTAGCTCTGAACTTTCACATATGGGCTTTATTATGTTTAGATATATTCCTTCTAAATCTAATTTGTTGAATGTTTTTATCATGAAAACATGTTAAATTTTGTAAGTATATTTTCTGTATCTATTGAGATGATCTGTGGTTTTTATCTTTTTATTCTGTTAAATGTAATGGATAATATTAATTGATTTGGGTATGTTGAACCATGCTTACATCCTAGGGGTACGTCTCACTAAATTATAACATGTTCCTTTTATTGTACGGGTGAATTTAGTTTGCTAGAATTTTATTGAAAATTTTTGTATTTCTGTTTTTAGATATCTTTTTTTTCCTATTTATTTTGGCTTCCACTATCCTTGTACAGTCCCTTATCACATTTGGTTGGGAATATTTCACTATCTTACTTCTCTGTCTTCAATCTTCCACTAATTAGATCATTTTGCATGCTCCTCTTATAAAAGTTTTTTCCATACCAAAGACATAGCTGGAGAAGAAGGAATTGAGAGAGGAAAGAAACATTAGTTAGAGGTAAGTTTTGAGGAAATTCTAGGGAGAAAGGAGAGAGATTGCAGTTAAATGAGATATGACATTCTTCCTAAGAGACTGGCAAAAAGACTTTTTAAGAAATTTTGCTGTGTGCAGGTAGTATGCTGTGTAATTCCTTCATTCACATATTTTAGATTTAAAGTAATTTTGCTTATATTTTGTCATATATGTGAATTTTTTCTCATATGTGGGAAATATATAAAATATGTTAATATAAAGTAAAATATAGTAGCATTGTATGCATTATGTAGTAAATATGCAAATATATAATAAATACATATATGATATCTAAGACTACATATATATATATATATCNAGTGGCGATGGTCCTGCTCTTGGGGTGTGGAAAGGCTTTCATGAGCTCATGGGTGTCGAGAGGTGGGCACAGTGCCTGGCATGCCATCGCCTCTCACTGACCGAATTGTCGCTGGTCTCGGCACATGGATGACGAGCCGGTCCAGCTGTGGCGGGTCTGCGAGCCTCTCCGGTGGAGGAGGGAGCCGAGAGAAGGCTGAAGAGGCATTCAGGTGGGCGGGGACGCTGTGTGTGCAGACCCTACGTGGGCTTGGCAGGGAGCGGGTTAGGAGGGACGAGGCCGACTTTGGTGCAGGCGTAACTGCAGTCACGGCCACCCTGTCGAGTGATGACTCTGAGCCAGGGCCTCTGAGAGCTTTGCCTGTTCCCGCTGAGCGACGCCCTGAGAGCGCTGCGGCTGTCATTCTTGCTTCACCGATGAGGACGGGAGGCGCCTCTCGGTTCAGTCAGTTGCCAAAGAGTCCAGTTAGACGGTGGGCTGGAGCTGTGACGACCCAGGGTATGTTCTTTGTGCCGCCTCGAGTACGGAGCTTGGAAAGAAGTGTGAAGATCCCAGCAATATCAAAGAACAGTCCGTAGGCTCTGATCGTTGGACTCGGGGAGGGAGGAAGACTCAGAATCCAGGAAGCCCCTTGCTTCTCTGCCAGTGAGAAGATGCCAAGTCAGAAAGGGAGCGCGGTGAGCCTGGTAGGGGCCCAGAGATGTTGAGCTTACTTTGAGCTTTTGGGTAGGCAGTTGGGTAGTCTGATCTGCGGCTCCCTGAGCACAAAGCCAGAGTTCCTGACACCACAGGCGTTAGTCCATAGGTCAGGGTTGAAACCATGGCAGCAGATACTCTATTTACCTTTTAATTTCTCTTTACCATTGTCTAGACTTTTAAGCTTCCGTTGCTTCCTTTTTCCATTTATTTATTAAGCAAACTTTATGGACTCCCACTGTGTACAAAGCGGCCAAGTTAGGAGCTGGAGATAAGCATGTGAATAAGCTATAAATGGTATTTTCAAGTCACTCATGATCCATCTGGAGAGAAAGTCACGATCGGATGCTGTGGATGCTGAGAAANTAAATAAGCAGGGTGACCATATACAGCTTGACGTACTCCTTTTCCTATTTGGAACCAGTCTGTTGTTCCATGTCCAGTTCTAACTGTTGCTTCCTGACAAATATGTTTAGTTCCTTTAATTGCAGGAAGCCTATCATTTTATAGGTTACATAATAAAATTATTCACTTTATTTCATATCAGAAATGAAGTTGTTGGATTTTTTTAGCTTTATTGAGATATAATTGATATAATAAATATTGCACACATTTAATATATGCATTTTGATTAGTTTGGGCTTTTGTAAACACCCATGAGACTACCACCATAATCATGGTAGTAAATATATCCATTTCCCCAAACTTCTGTTTTCGTTCTGTTTTTGTAATTGTTTGGTAAGAACACTTAATATGAAATCTGTCTTATTAACACATTTTAATAAATACCCTATAGCTAACTGTAGATATATGATATACAGTAGATCTCTAGAACTTATCTTGTATAAAGAAACTTTATATCCATTGAAAAATAGTTTCTCGTTTTTTTTACTGCCAGCCCTTGGCAACCACCATTCTATTTTCTGCTTCTGTGACATTGACTATGTCAAATACCTTATCTAAGTGGAATCATGTAGTATTTTCCTGGGATCATGTAGTATTTTCCTTTTGTGACTCCCTTATTTCATTTAGCATAATATCCTCTAGGCTTATTCATATTGTTGCAAATGTCAGGATTTCTTTCATTGTTAAGGCTGAATAATATTCCCATTATGTGTGTACTATGTTTTACATTTATTTGCTGATTGATATTTGAATTGCTTCCATATCTTGGCTATTGTATGCGGCAGTGAACATGGTATAAATATATCTTCAAGATCCTTATTTCATTTCTTCAGGATATGTACCCAGAAGTGTGATTGCTGGATCATATGGTAGTTTTGTTAAGGAACCTCCATACTGTTTTCCAGTGTGGCCACACTATTCTACTTCCCCACCAACACAATATAAGGATTATCTTTTCTCCAGACTCTGGCCAGCACTTGCTAGCTCTTGGTTTTTTAAAGTAGCCCTCCTAACAGGTGTGAAATGGTATGTCATTGCGATTTGGATCTCCGTTTCCCTGTTGATTAGTGATGCTGAAGGTCATTAGTGACGATGAGTGATGCATATGCCTAGTAGCCATGTGTATGTCTTCTTCTTTGGCAAGTCCTTTGCTTGCTTTTTAATTAGCTTATCATTATCATTATTACTATTATTTTGCTGTTTTGTTGGGGGTTCTTAAATATCTTTTAATACTAACCTCTTATCAGATAGATGGTTTTCAGATAGAATACCTTTCACTCTACTGATTATTTCCCTTACTATGCAAGATATTTTTAGTAATATAGTCCCTCCCACCTGTCTATATTTTGTACTTGATGCCTGTGCTCCTGGTGTCAAATCCAAGAAATAGTAACCAAGACAAATGTCAGGAAGTATTCTTCTATGTTTTCTCCTTGGAGTTTCCAGTTTCAGTATTTCCAACAGCATTTATTGATTTATTGAAGAATCTATCCTTTGCCATTTAATGTTCTCATCACTCTTGTCAAAGAATAGTTGAATGGATGTATGTTGATTTATTTCTGTAGTGTCTTTTCTGTTCCATCAACCTATGTGTCTGTTTTAACGCCAGTGTCATACCGCTTCAGTCCTTTAGCCCTGTAATATATTTTGAAACCAGGAAGTATGATGTTAACAGCTTTGTTCTTCTTTCCTGAGATTGCTTTGGTTACTTGTGGGTTTTGTGGTTTTATATGAATTTTAGCATTGTTTTTCTTTTCATGTAAAAAATGCCATTTGGATTTTGGTTCAGTTTGGTTCAGTTGCTCAGTCATATCCGACTCTTTCTGACCCCATGAACCGCAGCCTGCCAGGCTTCCCTGTCCATCACCAACTTCCAGAGTCTACCCAAACCCATGTATTGAGTGGGTGATGCCATCCAACCATCTCATCCTCTGTCGTCCCCTTCTCCTCCTGCCCACAGTCTTTCCCAGCATCAGGGGCTTTTCAAATGAATCAGTTCTGCTCATCACGTGGTCAAAGTATTGGAGTTTCAGCTTCAACATCAGTCCTTCCAATGAATATTCAGGACTGATCTTCTTTAGGATGGACTGGTTGGATCTCCTTGCAGTCCAAGGGTCTCAAGTCTCAAGACTCTCAAGAGTCTTCTCCAACACCACAGTTCAAAAGCATCAATTCTTTGGTGCTCAGCTTTCTTTATAGTCCAACTCTTAACCCCATACATTACTACTGGAAAAGCTATAGCCTTTACTAGACAGACCTTTGTTGACAAAGTAATGTCTATGCTTTTTAATATGCTGTCTAGGTTGGTCATAACTTTCCTTCCAAGGAGTAAGCATCTTTTAATTTCATGGCTACAATCACCATCTGCAGTGATTTTGGAGCCCCCAAAAATAAAGTCAGCCACTATTTCCCCATCTATTTGCCGTGAAGTGATGGGACCGGATGCCATGATAGGAATTGTATTTAATCTGTACATTGCTTTGGGTAGGATGGACATTTTAACAATGTTAAGTTTTCCTATCCATGATCACATAATTTCTTTTCATTTACTTGTGTCTTTTGAAATTTCTTTCAGTAAGATTTTGTATTTTTTTCTGTATACATTAGTTACCTTTTTGTAAGTTTATTCCTAGATATTTTGTTTTTTTATACTATTGTAAATGGAATTGTTTTCTTAATTCCTTTTCAGATAGTTCATTGTTAGTGGTTAGAAATGCAACTGAATTTTATTTGTTGATTTTGTTTGCTGCAACTTGACTGAACTCATTAATTGTTTCTAACAAGTATGTGTATGTGTGTATTCTTTAGAGTTTTTTATGTATAACTTTATGTTATGTACACACATAGTGTCATATTTCCTTTCCAATTTGGATGTCTTTTATTTCTTTTTCTTGCCTAATTACTGTCGTTAGGATTTCCACTATTATATTTAATAGAAGTGGTGATAGTAGATATCCTGTCTTGTTCCTGATCTTAGAGAAAAAGCTCTCAGTTTTTCACTACTGAGTATGACATTAGCTCTGAACTTTCACATATGGGCTTTATTATGTTTAGATATATTCCTTCTAAATCTAATTTGTTGAATGTTTTTATCATGAAAACATGTTAAATTTTGTAAGTACATTTTCTGTATCTATTGAGATGATCTGTGGTTTTTATCTTTTTATTCTGTTAAATGTAATGGATAATATTAATTGATTTGGGTATGTTGAACCATGCTTACATCCTAGGGGTACGTCTCACTAAATTATAACATGTTCCTTTTATTGTACGGGTGAATTTAGTTTGCTAGAATTTTATTGAAAATTTTTGTATTTCTGTTTTTAGATATCTTTTTTTTCCTATTTATTTTGGCTTCCACTATCCTTGTACAGTCCCTTATCACATTTGGTTGGGAATATTTCACTATCTTACTTCTCTGTCTTCAATCTTCCACTAATTAGATCATTTTGCATGCTCCTCTTATAAAAGTTTTTTCCATACCAAAGACATAGCTGGAGAAGAAGGAATTGAGAGAGGAAAGAAACATTAGTTAGAGGTAAGTTTTGAGGAAATTCTAGGGAGAAAGGAGAGAGATTGCAGTTAAATGAGATATGACATTCTTCCTAAGAGACTGGCAAAAAGACTTTTTAAGAAATTTTGCTGTGTGCAGGTAGTATGCTGTGTAATTCCTTCATTCACATATTTTAGATTTAAAGTAATTTTGCTTATATTTTGTCATATATGTGAATTTTTTCTCATATGTGGGAAATATATAAAATATGTTAATATAAAGTAAAATATAGTAGCATTGTATGCATTATGTAGTAAATATGCAAATATATAATAAATACATATATGATATCTAAGACTACATATATATATATATATATATATCCATTATATATATTATACATAATTACATATGTTTTGTATCTCTATCAAGATTATAAAGTTCGTGGAATCAAAAACCATCACTTTGTATCTGACATATAACCCCGAATATTGCTAAAGTAGTTTTTATTGTTTACTCTTCTAATCTTTGTATTAAAGAGTATATCTTTCCATATGTTTTTGTCATCTTCCATTTATTTTATCAGTTTCTTAGAGCTTTCCAAGTGTAGGTCTTTTACCTCCTTAGGTAGGATTATTCCTAGGCATTTTATTCTTTTTGATGCAATTTTAAATAGGATGGTTTCCTTAATTTCTGTTAGTTTATAGAAATGCAACAGATTTTTTTATGTTAATTTTATATCCTGCAACTTTACTAAATTCATTGATGACCTCTAGTGGTTTCTGGTGGCATCTTATAAGATTTTCTCAGTAGAGTATCATGCCGTCTGCAAACAGTGACAGTTTGACTTTTTTCTTTCCTGTTTGAATTTCTTTTCTTTAATTTGTCTGATTGGTGTGGCTAAAACTTCCATATTGTGGTGATTAAAAGTGGCAAGAGTGGTCATCCTTGTACCTCATCTTAGAGGAAATGCTTGCAGCTTTTCACTGTTGACTGTGATGTTAGCTGTGGGCTTGTCATATATGGCCTTTATTACGTTGAGGTATGTCCCCTCTATGTCCACTTTCTCAAGTTTTTTTTTATTATAAATGTATGTTGAATTTTATTGAATGCCTTTTTTTGCATCTATTGAGCTGATCATCTGGTATTTTTTCCCTTCATGAGTCACATTGATTTGTGGGACTGAACCTTCTTTGCCTCTTTGGGGTAAATCCCATTTTATCATGATGTGCCATTCTTCTTATGTCTTATTGGAGTTGGGTTTGCCTATATTTGGTTGAGGATTTTTGCACCTGTATTCTTCAGTGATGTTGACCTATAATTCTTTTTCTGTGATATCTTTTTCTAGTTTTGGTATCAGGGTGCTGCTAGTCTTTACAGTTGGAAGCATTTCTTCTTTTGCAACTTTTTTGAAATACTTTGAGAATTATAGGTATTAACTCTTCTCTAAATGTTTGGTGGAATTTACCTGTGAAACCATCTGGTCCTGAACTTTTGTTTGTTGAGAGTTTTAAATTACTGATTCAGTTTCATTAATGGTAAGTGCTCTGATCATATTTTTCATTTCTCCCTGTTTTAATCTATACAGTCCATTAAATTCTCCAAGCCAGAATGCTAGAGTGGGTAACTATTCCCTCTCCAGGAGATCTTCCCAATCCAGGGATCAAACCCAGGTCTCCTGCACTGCAGGCAGATTCTTTACTATCTGAGCCACCAGGAAGTCTGGTTTAATTGGGAGATTATATATTTCTAGGAATTTGTCCATTTATTCTAGCTTGTCCATTTTATTGTGATAAACTTGTTTATAGTCTTTTATGATCCTTTATATTTCTAGGTATTGGTTGTAACTTCTTTTTCATTTCTCATTTTATTGATTTGGTCTCCCCTTTTTTTTTCTTGATGAGTCTGGCTAATACGGAGAAGGCAATGGCAACCCACTCCAGTACTCTTGCCTGGAGAACCCCATGGATAGAGGAGCCTGGTGGGCTGCCATCCATGGGGTCGCTAAGAATCAACACAACTGAGTGACTTCACTTTCACTTTTCACTGTCATGCATTGGAGAAGGAAATGGCAAGCCACTCCAGTGTTCTTGCCTGGAGAATCCCAGGGACAGAGGAGCCTGTTGGGCTTCTGTCTATGGGGTCACACAGAGTCAGACACAACTGACGCAACTTGGCAGCAGCTTGGCAGCAGCTTGGCAGCAGCTGGCTAATGATTTATCAATTTTGTTTATCTTTTCAAAGATCTGGATCTTAGATTCATTCACCTTTTTTTTTTTTTTTTTTTTTTTACTGTTTTTTAGTCTCTATTTCATTTATTTCTGCTCTGATCTTTTTGAAATCTTTTTTTCCACTAGCTTTGGATTTTGTTTGTTCTCCTTTTTCTAGTTTCTGTAGATGTAAATTTAGGTTCTTTATTTGAGATGTTTCTTTTTTCCTGAAGTAAGCTTTGTAATTGCTGTAAACTTCTCTCTTAAAACTACTTTTGCTGCACCATATAGATTTTGGGTTTTTGTGTGTTTCATTTTCATTTGTCTTCAGATATTTCTTTATTTTTCTCTTTGATTTCTTCGGTGATTCATTGATTGTTTAGTCACATATGTTTTAGTATCCATATATGTGGTTTTTTTGGCTTTTTGTTGTTGTTGTTAGTTTCTAATAGGATAATGTTGTTGGAACAGATGCTTCATAGGATTGAAATTTTCTTAAATTTGCCTAGCTATGATTTATCCTGGAGAAAGTTCCACGTGCACTTGAAAAAGCAGTATTCTTCTGCTTTTGAGTGAGATGTTTATATATATATGTGTGTGTGTGTGTGTGTGTGTGTGTATATATATGTATGTATGTATGTATGTATGTATGTTTGAACTCCATCTGGTCTAATGTGTCATTTAAGGCCAGTGTTTTGTTTTGTTTTCTTTTGTTCATTTATTGTCTGGGTGATCTTTCCATTGATCTCAGTGGGATGTCAAAGTTCCCTGCTATTATTGTATTACTTTCAGTTTTTCTTTTTATGTCTGTTAATATTTGCTTTATATATAATAGGCACTCCTATCTTGGGTGCATGTGTTACATCTTTTTCTTGGATTGATCCCTTGATCATTATGTAATGTCTATCCCAGTGCAGACCTGCTGGTGTGTAGTGTGTAGTTGCATCTTTAGGCTGCAGGGCTGTGATTTTTTGTGACTGGTGTCTACCCTTGGATGGAGCAGGCTGATACCAGTGCTAGAGCAGGCTTGCTGGAGGGTGGAGCTGGAACCCGTCATATTCTGAGGCTAGTGCCTGCCCACTGGTAGGTGAAACTAGGTCCTGGAGTTTTACTGGAGGGCCCTGTGGGTCCTGGTTCTAGTGTTGTGCACTTGTTTGTGGGAATAGGCTCTGGGCTATCTGGTGGGTAGGACTGTGTCCAGGGGAAACTGAAGGCTCAGAGGGCCTTAAGGCAGCCTGTCTGCTGGTGGACATGGCTGTGTCATTGCCTATTTAATTGCTTGGCCTGAAGTGTCTTAGAGATGGCTCCTACAACACATNCCACATCCTCGCCAACACTTGTTATTCTCCTTTTTTTTTTTTTTTTTTTTTTTTACTGTTTTTTAGTCTCTATTTCATTTATTTCTGCTCTGATCTTTTTGAAATCTTTTTTTCCACTAGCTTTGGATTTTGTTTGTTCTCCTTTTTCTAGTTTCTGTAGATGTAAATTTAGGTTCTTTATTTGAGATGTTTCTTTTTTCCTGAAGTAAGCTTTGTAATTGCTGTAAACTTCTCTCTTAAAACTACTTTTGCTGCACCATATAGATTTTGGGTTTTTGTGTGTTTCATTTTCATTTGTCTTCAGATATTTCTTTATTTTTCTCTTTGATTTCTTCGGTGATTCATTGATTGTTTAGTCACATATGTTTTAGTATCCATATATGTGGTTTTTTTGGCTTTTTGTTGTTGTTGTTAGTTTCTAATAGGATAATGTTGTTGGAACAGATGCTTCATAGGATTGAAATTTTCTTAAATTTGCCTAGCTATGATTTATCCTGGAGAAAGTTCCATGTGCACTTGAAAAAGCAGTATTCTTCTGCTTTTGAGTGAGATGTTTATATATATATGTGTGTGTGTGTGTGTGTGTGTGTGTATATATATGTATGTATGTATGTATGTATGTATGTTTGAACTCCATCTGGTCTAATGTGTCATTTAAGGCCAGTGTTTTGTTTTGTTTTCTTTTGTTCATTTATTGTCTGGGTGATCTTTCCATTGATCTCAGTGGGATGTCAAAGTTCCCTGCTATTATTGTATTACTTTCAGTTTTTCTTTTTATGTCTGTTAATATTTGCTTTATATATAATAGGCACTCCTATCTTGGGTGCATGTGTTACATCTTTTTCTTGGATTGATCCCTTGATCATTATGTAATGTCTATCCCAGTGCAGACCTGCTGGTGTGTAGTGTGTAGTTGCATCTTTAGGCTGCAGGGCTGTGATTTTTTGTGACTGGTGTCTACCCTTGGATGGGTCAGGCTGATACCAGTGCTAGAGCAGGCTTGCTGGAGGGTGGAGCTGGAACCCGTCATATTCTGAGGCTAGTGCCTGCCCACTGGTAGGTGAAACTAGGTCCTGGAGTTTTACTGGAGGGCCCTGTGGGTCCTGGTTCTAGTGTTGTGCACTTGTTTGTGGGAATAGGCTCTGGGCTATCTGGTGGGTAGGACTGTGTCCAGGGGAAACTGAAGGCTCAGAGGGCCTTAAGGCAGCCTGTCTGCTGGTGGACATGGCTGTGTCATTGCCTATTTAATTGCTTGGCCTGAAGTGTCTTAGAGATGGCTCCTACAACACATTGAGCCAGAGCACATCTGGATCCTGCTAGAGGGAGGATTTCAAAATGGTTCTTCCTAGCAGTAATGTCTACGTGGTGGAACCAGCTACCAATAATGGTTGCTGCCAGTGGGCTACAGTTGTATCCCTGGGGTGGGCTACAGTTGCCTCCTACCTCTCAAGGAGATTCTTCAAGATAAATAAGTAGATCTGAACTGGGCTTCTTTCAAATTAGTGCTTCTGCCCTGAATTCCAGAGCTTATTAGATTTTGAGTGCACCCTTAAGAGTGAAGTCTCTGTTCACCCCAGCCTTTTGGGACTTTTGAAAATTATCCCTACTGGCCTTCAGTGCCAAATGCTTTGGGGGTCTCTTCTTCCTGATATAAGACCCATGGCCTTGAAAGCCCAACATGGGACTTGGACCCCTCACTCCACTGGAAGAATCTTTGCATATGTAATTGTTCTTCTGTTTGTAGGTCACTCACTGTGCTACGGGAATTGACTGTACTGTGACTCTGCCCCTCTTCCATGTCTCCTTATGGTTCCTTCTTTATATCTTTTCAATCAGCCTTTTCTAGTAGGTTCTGGTCTTTTAAACCAATGGTTGTTGATTTTAGTTGTAATTTTGCTGTGCCTATTAGAGGAGATGAGCTCAGGGTCTTTTTACTCTGCCATATTTGCCAACATTAGAAATGAATTATATATGAGCATTTGAAGTAGAAGTTTATTAGAATTCTTTCCTTTAGCTGAGTTTTAGTTTTAACAAGGAAAATATGTAACTGAATAAACCTGATCTGAAGTGAAGTGAAGTTGCTCAGTCATGTCCGACTCTTTGCAACCCTATGGACTGTAGCCTATCAGGCTCCTCCGTCCATGGGATTTTCCAGGCAAGAGAGCTGGAGTGGATTGCCATTTCCTTCTCCAGGGGACTTTGAAGTAGAAGTTTATTAGAATTCTTTATTTTAGCTGAGTTTTAGTTTTAACAAGGAAAATATGTAACTAAATAAACCTGATCTAATAGCAGATAAATTTTGAATTTTTATTTTTTAACCTATTATAAGGAAATAAAAAGATTTCTAATAACAAAAATAATTTAGAGGAGAAACTTTATATTACTGGAATTCTCTCAGTTGACAACATCCATTTTTCCTTTCCAGTTAGAATAGCTGGACATGGCAGAGCTGCTGCAGGTTGATTTTTGAAATTGTAACAGATGATTACCATTATTCTTCCTTAAAAGAGTAAATGAAGAGACCAGACATTAGAAAGTAAATTTATTCAGTGATTTACTCACATGTTTTTGTTTCATGAATAGTGACAATATGAGACTTTAGCTTAATGGGGGAAATCAATTGCCATTATAAAAGTACATTTGTTATCTTACATAAATGTTTTGGTCAGATACTTAAACACCAAGCTTTTAAAATAGTTTTTGAAAGAATCTTCATAACTTCAGATAAATCATATGGTTTAAACTGTAGAAATGTATTTTTTCTTTGTTGCTTTCTACATTAAACTTTCCTTTTTTTTCACTCAGTGTGGTTGTGGTTTTCCCTTTTATTGTCTATTTCTTTCCCTTTATCACCTTGGAGAAATTTAGCTTTGTGTCAGTTTTTCTAACTTTTGAGTAGTTCATTGTATCAGTCAAAATTCAACCAGGAAAAAAGCAGGAAGTGATTTACTGGGATTAGCAGTTTACAGATGTGTGAAAGGGTAGAATGAAAGGCAAGTAAGACCTTTGCTAGACCTTGGTTTTACTGTTAACATTTAAGGAGTCAGGAAGGTGAAGCAACTTCAGGAATTATATACGGATGATTATGGTTGCCTCCATTTCCAAATGTGTAATTTGTACAAAAACACCTAGAAAGAAATGTTACTGAGTTAGCAAAAAATTTGACACTATAGTAAAATATAGAAGGGGAATATGCTTAATTTCTAAGAGGAAAGTTAGCTCTATAAATTCTGTTAATGGCCTGGAATGGCATTTTTTTTTAATGCATCATATTCCATGTGGCTGTTTCTCACCTTTTTCTTAATGAGTCTATATATTGTATCTCTCTTGGAAGTCACCAAATTCTTACTGCCTCATGTCACTCAATCCCAGTCTTATTGTGCAGTGTTTTTCTTTCTTTTAAACCATGAAGTACTGAAGGAGAACCAAATAGGCCACATTTAGAGGTTGAAATTATTGAATGTACATGAGAAAGTAAACTTTTTTCCCTAGGAAAAGTAAAGGAGAATATCTTAAGATTCTTATATTACATTCCAGATTACCATTTGTTGGTCACTTTTAAGTTCTCCACTGGAGGATGAGAAGAAATGATAATAGTGTCATAGAAAGTGAAAAGGACAAATACTCAAAATTTCAAAAAAATCATTAATTTGGAAGGCTGTGTGACTTGTCTGTTACGGTATGCCAGTGACATAAATACCTTTTCATAGAAATCCTAGAGTTCCTCTTTTAGGTACTTCCCATCTTTGTCACTCTAACCTCATACAAGGTTCTCTGTAGGAGAGATTTATTTCATTCTACTGCGACATCCCTGATGATTCTAAGTATTCAAGTACTATAATTATAAATGCCTGAACAGTGTTTATGTGCATGGTTATGACCAGTAATTCATTAACCATGACAGTGAGTGAAGAGAGAACAAGAAGAAAAGGATTGTACGTTTTTTGAGTGAGATTTTGAACATAAGCCAACA
Source organism: Neotragus pygmaeus (assembly GCA_006410875.1). Classification (NCBI taxonomy): domain Eukaryota; kingdom Metazoa; phylum Chordata; class Mammalia; order Artiodactyla; family Bovidae; genus Neotragus; species Neotragus pygmaeus. The sequence goes on along the minus strand of SJYV01009642.1, from coordinate 300,298 downwards.
TTCAAGAAATCATTAGAACTCCAAAGTGAGAATTTTAAAACCTAATACATTTTTTCTTTTAATTATCTAGAGATCAAACAGTTTAGTCTTTCTTTGGGAAGTCAACACCCATTTATTTACCCATTAAAAAATCTCAAGTAAAGGTTTTTTTCCCTGAAGAAGTATGACCTACTCCAAAGATTGGACTATTACATGAAAAATAAATAAAACTTAAATCATTGAAATTTGGGGTTGATTTATGTAGAATCTAGTGTTACTCTAGCTCTGTGTTGTCCAGATAGGATAGCCATAAGCTATAGGAGGTTATTTAAATATATTAATATAAAATATTTCGGTTTCTCAGTCATATGCATTCATATCAAATACTCAACAGTCACATATAATTAGTGGCTATAGTATTCGACTGTGCAGATAGACTATTTCCATCTTCACAGAAAGTTCTATTGCACAGAGCCACTCTAATACACTGTTATAAGCACCTGAGTTTGTGGTTCCTGATTTAGGACCTGAAACAAAGAGAAACATAAAATTCTTCTCAATTATAAATGATTATACATGATTATTCGGTAGGGATAAAAACACTATTAACATTTATATGACAGTCAAAAGTTAAGAAATACTTTCATATGTTATCTAATTTGATCTCCTAAACCGACTTTTTGAAGATAATCATGATGATGTGATCACTAATCTAGAGCCAGACATCTTGGAATGTGAAGTCAAGTGGGCCTCAGAAAGCATGACTATGAACAAAGCTAGTGGAGGTGATGGAATTCCAGTTGAGCTGTTTCAAATCCTGAAAGATGATGCTGTGAAAGTGCTGCACTCAATATGTCAGCAAATTTGGAAAACTCAGCAGTGGCCACAGGACTGGAAAAGGTCAGTTTTCATTCCAGTCCCAAAGAAAGGCAATGCCAAAGAATGCTCAAACTACCACACAATTGCACGCATCTCACATGCTAGTAAAATAATGCTCAAAATTCTCCAAGCCAGGCTTCAGCAATACGTGAACCATGAACTCCCTGATGTTCAAGCTGGTTTTAGAAAAGGCAGAGGAACCAGAGATCAAATTGCCAACATCCACTGGATCATGGAAAAAGCAAGAGAGTTCCAGAAACACATCTATTTCTGCT
>SJYV01009642.1:228985-294478 GCA_006410875.1 Neotragus pygmaeus | reverse complement strand
GTATATATATATATATATATATACACAGTGGAAATTATATGGTCATAAAAAAGGAATGAAGTTCTGATATGGTGCTACAGTGTGGATAAAGCTTGAAAACTAGGCAGAGTAACATTTTCCAGACATAAAAGGACAAGTATTGTATCATTTCTCTTTGTGAGTTTCCTAGAGTAGTCAAATTGGTAAAGACAAAGTTGGTTGGTAATTACCAGGAAATGGGGGTAGGGGAAGATGAGAAGTTATTCCTTAATGATTATAGAGTTTCTTCTTTTTTTTCATAGAGTTTCTGTTTATGTAGTGGGTAAGTTTTAGAAATAGATAGTACTGATAGTTGCCCATCATTTATCATTTAATTGTACACTTAAAAATGATTAAAATGTCAAATTACAATATTTACAATAAAATAAAATTTATTTAATAAGCAAAAAAGTAAATTATAATAAAATAAAAGGAAAACAAAAGCTAGTTGACCATAAATGTGATATTTGTTTCCAGACTTTCAGTTGTATTCTGTTGCTTTGTATGTCTATTCTTGGGCCAGCTCCACATTGTCCTTATTATTGTAGCTCTTTAGTAACTTGATATCAGAAAATATAAATCCTCCAACTTTCATCTTTTTAAGATTGTTTGTTTATTCTGTGTCCCTTAAATTGCCATATGAACTTAAGAATCCACTTATCAATTTTTGGAAGATAGGACTGCTTATCTTAAGCCCAGTCTGCCATTTCTAGTTGTGTGATTTTCAAAAATTGCTTGTCTCATTTTTTCATAATCCTTATTATAATTAGAGTTAAATGAGAAAAAAAAAAAACATGTGAAACCTGACAATTGAGTGTTTGGCATATAGTAAATACTCAGTATACTACTAACTGTAGTATTACTGCTATAACTACCACTGTTACTGCCAATGTAATACTTTCACATATTGACTAGAGTAAATTACTCTACTGCTACTTATGTCCTTCCTTAAGTCAGGAAAGCAGAATGTTGTAAGGGAAATAACATGAAATTTGGAATCAGTCTACCTGAGTGCAGTGCTGTAGAATACTGATGGTATGTTGAATTGATAAGTATTTGAAACGTAGCTGTGTTTCATGATGCCATGAAAACAGAAATGTCAGTACTATTCTTGATAACATCCTGGTTGTGACAGAATCTGTTAATCAAAATGACAATTTGAGCATCATAAAAACCATCAATAAGAAAAGCTTAATTATGGTTAAAAATCTAACTTATATTTCCTCCTTCAGTAGTTATTTATTATCGGTCTTTTTAAACTACTATATGGAAAACCTGAGCACAAAATGGTTGTTTTTCTCCTCCATAGTTATTGGGGTGGGTAATGGGCAATTACTGGTGGCACTCGGCTGCTAACGGCAAAAATAGTCCATATTTTTTAATACACTGTTGCTGGTTTTGAGAATATTTTTTTCTCCTAATTTCAGGTTGGGTGGGACTATATCAGCATACAAGATAGTACCAGATGAAATAGAAGAAATCAAGGTATAGTATGGCATTTTTCACCTCTACAAAAACTTAGTATCTTGGAGGGAAGGTGGGCAACAAGTTGTCTTTTCTTTATACTATTGAATCTTTACCTGTGTTGGGATATCCTTTAACTCCCAGTTATTCTGTTTGAATTAAAATATACATATCAGATAATCATCATCAGATTTCATCTACCATCATCAATACAGGGTAGGAAAATCAAAAAGGAACCCTTTCTTGTAAATCTTCATTGAAAATTTACTTAAGAAAGCACTGTATATAAGCATTATTGTGCATAAAATATTTCTTTATCATTTTAATTTCTTTTTTTTATAGTCTCTCGCCAGTTGTAAATAATATTAGTTTTCTAATAAATTTCCCTGGCTCCTTTGATACACAGTTGGCCAATTTCAATTTAAAATTAACAGTATAATACCAGAAAAATTGACCTTACTCCTTGAATATGACAGCATAGTCACATTTTTCTGTCTTTACATCTTACTAAATTCTGTGGATTGTTAGTATTCTAACATAACGTATGGCCCCTCTCTAAAAGCAGTTTAAAATCTAATGAGAACTGAACTTACTATCTTTTCCATGAAGAAAATTTAACAACTGGATAGCAGTAGTCAAGGATAAACAAGACTGAGTCAAACTGTTAAAAATGACATGTAAAGATCTTAACAAATTAACTTTGATTTGATCACACTTTTCTAAATCAATTTCAATAAATTCAGGCTGTTAGTAAATAGTTCTTTAATTGGTTACATTATTTTTTAATAAGTTAAATTCATTAATCTTTATGTTATATTCTGTTACTTTCAATATCTCAGGTGTTTTGTATGGGCACCATCAGGAATTAATACCATGGTTATATTCTAGCAGAAAGTTGGAGAGAGAAGCCAGGCATGTCAAAACACTCTTTCCAACTTGATATAAATTAATAAAATAGTTTAGCTGGGAAGAACCTTAAGTCTAATCCAGATCCCTCATTTTTCAGAAGATAAAATGGGAATTAATAAAACTGAACTTGTTGAAATTAATTTTTTGTGATGCTTAAAGGTGCTCTTATAACTACAATATGTGTTAAATGATAAAAGTGAAGAAAATATTCTATGGAATACATAGGTAGGACACTTGTTCAAAAAAGATAATCAGCAAAATCTTTCCAAGAGGTATACTGAGCAAATTGAAATTCTGTACAGAAGCAGAGGCATTTGTGAAATCATAAATAGGAGATAATATGACACCAGATCATAGGATATGAAATAAAGACTGTTGAGATGTAAGACTGGCAGTGAACCTTTATGCCATGTTAAGAAACTGAAAACCATCGAGTGCCATTATGTCATTTTAAGAAAGAAAGTGGCATAATCAGGGTGATGATTTTATTTTGATAAATGAGAGATCTTATTTCAGTGGAGAAGAAGAGGTTCCATTTATAAGAAAGGAAACCAGATTGTAGGAATATAGGCAGTGATTGAGACTTGAACTAAGGTATGGCCATGAGGTTGAAGAAAAATAACTCATATTCAAGAAATACTATTTAAGAAAATATAATCAACCATACTTGATGATTTATTGAATGTCTAAGGGAAAGTGGAAAGATTGACTCAGGTTTCTGGCTTGGGAATCTAAGTAGATTGTGTTGCTGTTAATCTAAAGAGAGGAAAAAGGAATGTTTGAGAGGAAATGGAGTAAGTTTTGGACTTACTGAATTTGAGGTTCCTCTTAAGTAACCTTATGTTAATCAGCCTGTAACTCGAAAGATAATTTTATCTTTCAGTTGATACTGAGATTTTTCATTATACTAAAGTTAGTTGAGCCATGCTAGTAAATGGAATTACCTAAAAGAGTCATATGAAATCTTAATAGTGGACCAAAATTGTTGCTTTGGGGAAGGTCCCTCCTAGAAACAGAGGATGAATATACTCTTTTATTAGTTTAATTAATAAGTAGAAATGTTGCCTATTTTTAGCAGTGATTTTTTCTCTAAAAGANATTACCTAAAAGAGTCATATGAAATCTTAATAGTGGACCAAAATTGTTGCTTTGGGGAAGGTCCCTCCTAGAAACAGAGGATGAATATACTCTTTTATTAGTTTAATTAATAAGTAGAAATGTTGCCTATTTTTAGCAGTGATTTTTTCTCTAAAAGAGTAGTTTTTTATTATGATTTTTTTAAATTCTAGAATTATGACAGTTATTCCTCAAGAGATTCCTTGAGGGGAAAAAGCATGATTCGTGGGTGACATATAATAAGTGATTTTTTTTTTCGCATCAGTTCCTGTTATTACATCTAAAACAACTTCAGAGAATTTGAGGCCTGAGGCATAAAAAAAGTGAAACTCTTCCTTTCAAAAGTGTTTGAAGAAAAACTGTCATAAAATATCTTGTCAGCATTCGTTGGCAGCATTAGTATTTTCCTTTTGTTTTGTTTAGAGGTAATGTGAAACATCTGGTTGTAATGTTTATTTTATTTGGCTAGTATATGAGTAATTTAAAAGTATCTAAATAGTACAACTGTGTTCAAATCTGAAATATACTCTCCATAGTATACCATGTATAAGTAAATATGCATCTGTATGAAAAATGAAATGTTACTTCCTCAGTTGTGTCCAGCTCTTTGCAAGCCTATGAACTGTGGTTAACCAGGCTCCTCTGTCCTTGGAATTTTTTTAGGCAAAAATACTGGAGTGATTGGCCATTGCCTTCCCAAAGGGATCTTCCCATCCTAGATCTTCCCAACCCAGGTTTCAAACCTGCATCTCCCACATTGCAGGCAGATTCTTTACCATCTGAGCCACCATCTGTATATTTACTCTTAAAAGGATATGATTGGTTGATGAAGCATAATTCAATTTTTTTCAGATGTTGTAGTCTTTTACAATGTTTCTAGCACCAGAAATCATTATTTAGTTCATACATAGTTTGAATTAAGCATACATTTATTAATTATAGTAAATTACCTCATAGTGAATAGATGCTTGGCCAAAGCCTTAAGGGATAAAGAGCAAATACATTCTTGGCCCAATCACAACTATCTCTTCCACCCAATATTCTGAATTTTTATCATTATCAGTTCCTTACTTTTATTTAGTTTTACTATATCTGTATACATACATAAATATTATAATTTATTTTTGTTTCCTTTTGAACTTTATATGAATTGAATACAATCTATTGTGCCTTGCTTCTCTTTTTCAACGCTGTGAGATTCATCATGTTGTTGCCTATAGCTAAGGTTTTAGGGGGACTGTTTTGTTTTGTTTTATTTTTTGCTGTAAAATAGTACATTGTGCCACAAATTATTGAGACCTCCTTCTGTTGATGGACATTCAACNACAATCTATTGTGCCTTGCTTCTCTTTTTCAACGCTGTGAGATTCATCATGTTGTTGCCTATAGCTAAGGTTTTAGGGGGACTGTTTTGTTTTGTTTTATTTTTTGCTGTAAAATAGTACATTGTGCCACAAATTATTGAGACCTCCTTCTGTTGATGGACATTCAACTTATTTCAACTTGGAGCTATTAAGAAAAGTGATGCTATAATAGTCTTATAAAAATATATATAAGAGTTTCTCTGAAGTATACACTGAGAAATGAAATTCCTGAGTTTCAGTAATACATATTTTCTGGATGAAATCACAAACTGTTTTCTAAGGTAGTAATGCCAATTTATATTGCCACTTGGGTGAATTTATTTAAACTAGAGATATTTAAATATTGACTTTGATCCATTTGTAATTTATGTGTATACATTTATTTTTATTTACAAATGGAATCACTAAACTTTTATAATATTTTTCCAATGAATCTATTTTTGTCTGTAAAAGAACTATATTGGTTATAGATGATTTATCATCCATCATAATGTCTTCAGTTCTGCCAAGAGGCAGAAAATATGAGGAAGTGATCACTCCAGTTCAGTCAGAAATTTCCCTGGGTTAGAGCTGGATTGAGAATATGGTGGGTTTTCATCCATTCCTTCCTGTCGCTGTAGGAGACTTTAATAGTCTTACATTCTAGCCTGACTCTCTTGCCTCCAGCTTAACCAATATAAGCCTCAAACACTGGCAAATATCTTCAAATGGGAAGTTTCATTGTTCTTTGGTCAGGCTTATTTCCCTAGCAGATCTTTCTTAAATACTATGAAGAATGCAAAAGATTGTACCCTGCCTTTTAATAGTTTTTTGTCTAGCCTTACAGACTTGTGTATAGCACTGCAATCCACAATTGCCACCAAGGGAAAAAAAACAGCCATTTTTTAAAGTATATTCAAGTTTCCAATTTCTAAATGTCTAATAGCTTTCTGGTTTCTTTAAATCCCAACAAAAGTTCTCTGCCTGAAAAAGCTGATGGTCAGCCCTATGACCTAAATTAGCAGATACCTGCAGTGGAGATGGGTGTGGGGAAAAGCCAGAGATTATATTTTAACTTAAAAAATTTCCTCATTTCTAGAATTTTATTGGTCTGAAGCTCCTTACTGTCTATAAAAGTAGGATATTTGTAATTATTTGATTGATTCTACTCATTATGGTGTTAAGTATTGACCTGCTGTGATCTACTGCACTCTACCCAAAAGCAGAATTCTTACTTTTATTTTTAAATGATTATTGCTAGGGTATAGAAAATCTGTTTGTTTGCTGAATGAATCCTTTGACTACTTTTTATGAAATTCTGTTATTGTATCTAGTAGTTTTTCAGTTTACTGTTTTAAATTAACTTCAGTAACATGAACTCACAGAATCAAATCATTTTGCCATTATATCTACTACTGTGGGCAAGAATCTCTTAGAAGAAATGCAGTAGCCATTTTAGTCAACAAAAGAGTCCAAAATGCAGTACTTGGATGCAATCTCAAATGACAGAATGATCTGTTTGTTCATTTCCAAGGCAAACCATTCAGTATCACAGTAATCCAAGTCTCTGCCCCGACGAGTAATGCTGAAGAAGCTGAAGTTGAACGATTTTATGAAGACCTACAAGACCGTCTAGAACTAACACCCAAAAAAAGATGTCCTTTTAATTACAGGGGACTGGAATGCAAAAGTAGGAAGTCAAGAAATACCTGAGGTAACAGGGAAATTTGACCTTGGAATACAGAATGAAGCAGGGCAAAGGCTAATAGAATTCTTCCAAGAGAATGCACTCGTCATAGCAAACACCCTCTTCTAACAACGCAAGAGAAGATTCTACACATGGACATCACCAGATGGTCAATACTGAAATCAAATTGATTATATTCTTTGCAGCTGAAAATGGAAAAGCTCTATACAGTTAGCAAAAACAAGACTTGCAGCTGATGGTGGCTCAGATCATGAATTCCTTATTACCAAAATTCAGACTTAAATTGAAGAAAGTAGGGAAAACCACTAGACCATTCAGGTATGACCTATCAAATCCCTTACAATTATACAGTGGAAGTGAGTGACAAATACATTTAAGGGATTAGATCTGACAGACAGAGTGCCTGAAGAACTATGGATGGACATTCCTGACATTGTTCAGGAGGCAGAGATTAAGACCATCCCAAGAAAAAGAAAGGCAAAATGGTTGTCTGAGGAAGCCTTACAAACAGCTGTGGAAAAAAAAAAAAAGTGAAAAGCAAATGAGAAAAGAAAAGATATACCCATTTGAAGGCAGAGTTCCAAAGAACAGAAAGAAGAGATAAGAAAGCCTTCCTCCAGTGATCAATGCAGAGAAATAGAGGAAAACAATAGAAGGGGAAAGACTAGAGATCTCTTCAAGAAAATTAGAGATACCAAGGGAATATTTCATGCAAAGATGGGCACAATAAAGGACAGAAATAGTATGGATCTAACAGAAACAGAAGATATGAAGAAGAGGTGGCAAGAATACACAATAGAACTATACAAAAAAGATCTTCATGACCCAGATAATAACGATGGTATTATCACTCACCTAGAGCCAGATATCCTGGAATGCAAAGTCAGGTGGGCCTTAGGAAGCATCACCACAAACAAAGCTAGTGGAAGTGATGGAATTCCAGTTGAGCTATTTCAAATCCTAGAAGATGATGCTGTGAAAATGCTGCACTCAATATGCCAACAAATTTGGAAGACTCAGCATTGGCCACAGGACTGGAAAAGGTCAGTTTTCATTCCAATCCCAAAGAAAGGCAATGCCAAAGAATGTTCAAACTACCACACAATTGCACTCATCTCACATGTTAGGAAACTAATACTCAAAATTCTCCAAGTCAGGCTTTCAACAGTACATGAACCATGAACTTACAGAAGTTTTCAAGCTGGATTTAGAAAAGGCAGAGGAACCAGAGATCAAATCGCCAACATCAATTGTATCATCGAAAAAGCAAGAGAGTTCCAGAAAAACATCTACTCCTGCTTTATTGACTGTGCCAAATTCTTTGACTATGTGCATCACAACAAACTGTGGAAAATACTGAAAGAGATGGGAATACTAGACAACCTTACCTGCCTCCTGAGAAACCTGTATGCAGGTCAGGAAGCAACAGTTAGAACTGGACATGGAACCACAGACAGGTTCCAGACCGGAAAAGGAGTACATCAAGACTGTATATTGTCACACTGCTTATTTGACTTATATGCAGAACACATCATGAGAAATGCTGGGCTGGATGAAGCAGAAGCTGGAATCAAGATTGCTGGGGGAAATGGGAAATGTCAATAACCTCAGATATGCAGATGATACTACCCTTATGGCAGAAAGTGAAGAACTAAAGAGCCTCTTGATGAAAGTGAAAGAGGAGAGTGAAAAAGTTAGGTGAAAACTCAACATTCAGAAAACTAAGATCATGGCGTCTGGTCCCATCATTTCATGGCAAATAGATGGGGAAACAGTGGAAACAGTGACAGACTTTATATTCTTGGGCTCCAAAATCGTTGCATGTTGAGTGCATGGTGATTGCAGCCATGAAATTAAAAGACGCTTGCTCCTTGGAAGAAAAATTATGACTAACCTAGACAGCATATTAAAAACCAGAGACATAACTTTTCCAACAAAGGTCTGTCCCATCAAGGCTATGGTGTTTCTAGTAGTCATGTATAGATATGAGAGTTGGTCCGTAAAAATTGCTGAGCTCTGAAGAATTGATACTTTTGAACTGTGGTGTTAGAGAAGACTCTTGAGAGTCCCTTGGACTGCAAGGAGATCATACCAGTCAATCCTAAATGAAATAAGTCCTGAATATTCATTGGAAGGACTGATGCTGAAGCTCCAATACACTGGCGTCCTGGTGCGACTCCTTAGAAAAGACCCTGATGCTGGGAAAGATTAAAAGTAGGAAGAGAAGGGGACGACAAAGAATGAGATGGTTGGGTTGCATCAGCAACTCAATAAATATGAGTTTGAGTAAACTCCAGAAGTTGGTGATGAACAAGGAGGCCTGGCGTGCTGCAGTCCATGGGGGCACAAAGAGTGGGAGTTGCTTTAAAACTACTAACTGATTTTAATCCTCATAACAAACATGTAAGGTGGGTATTCTCTTGTTCCTATTCATAAGTGAGAAAGATGAGACAAAAGCATTAAGAGTGTCCAGAGTCACACAGCAAATAGTGCAGAAGTTAGATTCAGACCCAGAGTCCAGATTCTTTTATGATAATGAGCATTAGTAGTAGTGTAGATATAACACAATATTTATCTGATCTACCTATGTANGCTTCAGCATCGGTCTTGACTTCCTTTAAGATTGACTGGTTTGATTTTCTTGAAGTCCAAGGGATTCTCAAGAGTCTTCTCCTACACCACAGTTCAAAAGCATCAATTCTTCAGCAGTTGGGCCATAAAGAAGGCTGCTGTGCTTAGTCACTCAGCCGTGTCCAACTCTTTACCAACCCCTGGACCGTAGTCCACCAGGTTCCTCTGTTCATGGGGATTCTCCAGGCAAGAATACTGGAGTGGGTGGCCATGTCCTCCTCCAGGGAAATCTTCCCAACCCAGGGATCAAACCCAGGTCTCCTGAATTGCAGGCGGATTCTTTACTGTCTGAGCCACCAGGAAGCCCTAGAGAAGGCTGAGTACCTAAGAACTGATGCTTTATAATTGTGACGTTGGAGAAGACTCTTGAGAATCCCTTGGCCTGCCAGGAGATCAAACCAGTCATTCCTAAAAAAAAATCAACCCTGAATATTCACTGGGAGGACTATGCTGAAGCCGAAGCTCCAATATCTTGGCCTCCTGATGTGAAGAGCCAACTCCTTGGAAAAGACCCTGATGCTGGGAAAGACTGAAAGTAAAAGTAGAAAGGGGCAGCAGAGGATGAGATGGTTAGACAGCATTACTGACTCAACGGACATGAGTTTGAGCAAACTCTAGGAGACGGCAGAGGACAGAGGAGCCTGGCATGCTGCANAAAGACCCTGATGCTGGGAAAGACTGAAAGTAAAAGTAGAAAGGGGCAGCAGAGGATGAGATGGTTAGACAGCATTACTGACTCAACGGACATGAGTTTGAGCAAACTCTAGGAGACGGCAGAGGACAGAGGAGCCTGGCATGCTGCAGTCCATGGAGCCTCAAAGAGTCAAACACAACTTAGTGACCGACCAACAACAACAACAAAAGCCACAAAAGGCCATAATAGAAAGACTCCCTAGGTTCTCCTCCTGTGTGCCCAAAGAAAACGCCCAGCTTCAGTTTTCCTTTCTATAGAGCCAAAAGATTAGGACTGGAGAAGACAGCTCACTGTTCATATTAGAACTCTCATGAGTTCCCTGGACAAATTCCAGATCAGCTTCATTTAAAAAACAGATGACTGGCGAACATAGCTGATACTTTGAAATAACCTAATTCAGTAGCTGGAAAATCCACTTAAACCCTATAAAGTTCCATATGCACATTCAGGATAAATATATTGGCTTAAGTTATTATATTATAAGAACTATATACTTTAATCTTGAATCTCAAGGTAATTAGCAAGGTTTTAAGAGATCTCCCTGGAGGAGGAGATGGCTACCCACTCCAGTATTCTTGCCTGGAGAATCCCCATAAACAGAGGAACCTGGTGGACTACGGTCCAGGGGTTGGCAGAGTTGGACACGGCTGAGTGACTAAGCACAGCAGCCTTCTTTATGGCCCAACTGCTGNTTAATTTTTGTGTTTTTGTTATATTGAATGTATAATTTAGTTATCCATTCTTACGTTGAAGGGTATTTGGGTAATTTCCAGGCAGCAGCTGTTATAAATAATGCTGTAATAAACAATCTTGAATATGTCTTTTGATGTATATATGTACACATAATCTCATCAGATATACACTTAATAGACAAGCTAGATATGATCTAGAGGTACTGGATCATAGTGTATATAAATGAATAATTTTACTCAATTCTGCCATTTTCCCAAATACATGATGAATTTATATTCTCTTCGTCATTTTAGGGGGCTTCCCTTGGGTCACAGGTGTTAAAAAAAATCCCCCTGCAATGTAGGAGACTACTGGAGAACTCAAGTTAACTTCATATTCTCACTAACATTTAGTATTGTCAATCTTTTCATTTTAACCATTTCAGAGATTGACCAAAAATTATTTAAATATATGTATTACTCTGATTACTAATGATGTTGAGCATATTTTCATATATTTTTTGGCCATTTGGATTTCCTCTTTTATGAAGTGACTGTTCATGTGTTTAATGTTTTAAAACTTAGGTTAAATGTGTTTTCTAGGCATTCCTTGTATATTCTGTATGAGTCCTTTGTTTGATATATGTATTGCACATTTTTACTTCCCTTTTTACTCTCTTAAAAGTGTCTCTGGTGAATAGATATTACTTTAATATAAGTCAGTTATAATTAATGAGTAAATATTTGTGGAATAAATGAATGATCCTGAAGACTTTTAATGTCTGGTACAAGAGACAGTCTTATTCATTATAAAATGTAATTTTTCTATTAAATTATATATTAAAAATTCTTTAGAGCACAGAAGAAATAGTGACTAATTCTGGCTTAGAGAATAAAGAATTTCTTCAGGTCGAATAGAATGAGAAGGGCTTCTATAGCAAAAACAAATCACAATGTGAGCAAAGACACTACTGAATAAACAGTGTTTTTGAGAAAAGCAAGTGTGTTTAAAATCAAGGGATTATTAAAAATAACTTTAGGAGATGACTCTGGAATGTTCGGTTGTAGTCACATTGTAAATTATTTGTATGTCTTAGGGAGGGAAACTTTTAAAGATTCTGAAACAAAGACATTTTCAGGTATATTTTGGAGAGTTTACTATCCTTACCAAAATGAATTGGAAGGAGGCACAGAGGCAGAACACTTTGGATGCTCTGTACCAATCTAGATGAATGGTGATAAAGGGAAGGCTCATGTTTTTGCAAGAGTCATGGAAAGCGTGGGAGGTACATCACAGTGTTTAATAAAACAGACTCTATCTTAATTGGATTGTAACCATATCTTAACCATTCTGTGCTTTCCTTAAAATACGGATAAAACAAACCTACCTTTGTTGGATTAAAAAACTTGCTGTTGTTCTTGTGAGGATAAAATGTTTATAAAGTACACAGTGCCTGATACATGGTAAAAACATAGTAAACGACACCTATGTGATACGATCCGTGTAGACTTGAGAAGTGAGGAGTACAAATAGATCAATTCAGGTTTTAAGCTTAGGCAACTTCACAGAAAATAATGCCAATCCCTGAGCTAAGGAATTAAATGGAAAAAAATTATATTTAGGAGGAATACAGAATATTGAGGATCTTTAAGACATCTGGGTAAAGAACCTAAAACTGAAATTTTATTCATCTCCCAACCCGATCAGTTTAGTGTTTTTGTCTGGTTTGTTCACTGTTGATGATTTCCGTCTCTCTTTTTTTCTGGTAATGTTCCCTTAACTGAGAAACTTTTTCCTGTTATCTTCTCTTCAGGATAAGGGCATCTCAGAGAAATGATGGCAAAAAACACATTTTAAAATAACAGAGGTATCAAATTGCTGCAGGTTTTCTCTCTACTATATTTCTGATCATTTAGTCCCTTAAGAAAAAAACAGACCTATTCTTACCATTGTGCAGCGTGGAGTAGGTAATTTTCCTCTCATGATCAGAACAATCTGCTCCAGTAAAAGGAACAGTTCTTGGCTCTCTTTGAAAAGATGGTTTAAGCCTACCTCTCTTTCTGCTATTTTTTGCAGCCTGTAAATAGATCAATGTTCTATTGTTTCTCTTACTAATTATTACATAATATCTTTACACAACATCTTGGCAAAAATTCCACCCAAATACTGTATTTAACCTTACTAAAATGAATTTCCTCTGCTATTCTTTACTAATAGACATGTAAATTATATTGTAACATCTTTAAAATATTTTTTACCACTGATATCCTCATTGAAAACTAAACCACAGTAATGGTTATTACTATTAAAGTCATTGAAAATCAAACATTTTATATTCCAATATGACTAAATATTAGTGGATAAAATTGTTTTAAGATCACTTTTGTTAAGGAGACTTTTAAATAGAATTAAATTAATTACATAATATATGTTATCAATGTCCAATTATTTACCTACCCTGGCTATACTCAGGCTGGAATAAAATAAAACCCAGATTTATAAAAGATGTTTTTCATGTTCTCATTTACTTTACTCCCCTTGACAGTGGTCCAGCTTTCAAAGTCCACTTGCCTGTGGACTTAAAGCCAGTAAGTTGACAAAAACTGAAACAGGCACCCAGGTCTGTCTTGCCTATAAGTCTGTTCCCTTTCTATTACCTTTTCTTCTAACCCAATGACTTTCAGTTAGAAAATTCGTAAATAGTGTTGTTAAGAGACATGAAAAACTAAAAGCAGCATAAATATTTATCAATAGGGTTTTAAAATTAAAATATATAGGCTATTTTATGTAGAACTTATTACTGATGGTGACCTTATTAATGATATATTGTCAAACTGAAAAAACAAGTAAATAGCACAAGTATATGTGGGTTTTGTGTACGAAGATTTGTATAGAAGGATGCCTAACAAGTTGTAAATGGGTTATCTCTGGTAAAATGTTGGTGATTTTCAATCCTTTATACTTTTTTATTTTGATTGAATTATTTTTGTCTCTATTTTATTTTTTTAGTAAGTATGTATTTTTAGAACCATAAAAATCACTAAGAATATTCTCATTTAGGGTCCCCAGATTAAAAGTGGTACAAAAATAGGAACAGGTTAAAATACAAAAGTTACTTTTTTCACCAACTGTCATTTCCAGAACCTAGTTTGTAATTGTATAGCAAATGATACAAGTAAAACTTCTCTCACATAGCCACTGGTTTTTTTGCATATTGCCTATTCCACAACAGGGAGTAGAATGGCTTTAAATGCCAGACTCAGGTACTAAATTTTACTGATAAATAAAATAATAGCTGTTTAAACTTAAATTTGAGAGGAAGCTCTATTCCTCTATAGCATAACAGCTCCTATTAGAAGACCCTATCTATTTTCACAAAAAAACAATTATAAATGCTGGACCAATAAATAAATAACTACTTGGATGCACTGGAGAGTGGCTAAAAGCAAGTAGATTCTGACATTTAGAAGAAAGCCCTAGTTAAGTATTCCATTTTGTAATGCTTAGGCCCAGAATAGACCCCGGTTTGGCCTACTTGGCAGCTGAAATCTGCAGGCTTTCTTACTAGAAAAACAGTTTGGGCAACCACAGCTGCTTTAATGTGAGGGGAATACCACGGCATATTGATCAGAATGTCCATCATTAAAAATCTGCAAAGAACAAATGCTGGAGAGGATGTGGAAAAGGGAACCCTTCTATAATGTTGCTAGGAATGTAAATTGTTGCAGCCACTATGGAAAACAGCATGGCAGTTCCTCAAGAAACTAAAAATAGAGTTGCTATATAATCCCGCAATCCCATTCCTGGGCATATATCCAGACAAAACTATAATTCAAAAAGATGCATCCACCATTATGTTCATAGCAGCACTATTCACAAAAGCCAGTAGTAGAAACGCCCTAAATATCCATGGACAGATGAATGGATAAAGAAGATATTACATGTGTGTGTGTATACACAATCACTTAGTTGTGTCTGACTCTTTGCGACCCCTATGGACTGTAGCCCATGAAGCTCCTCTGTCCGTGGTATTTTCCTGGCAAGAATGCTAGAGTGGGTTGCCGTGCCCTCCTCCAGGGCATCTTCCCAACTCAGGGACTGAACCCCACATCTCCTGCATCCCCTGCTTTGCAGGAAGATTCTTTACCACTGACCCACAGGGAACCTGATAACATGCATACATACATATACGTACATACAGTGGAGTGGTATTCAACCATAAAAAGAATGAAATAATGCCATTGGTAGCATTCCATGGGTAGACCTAGAGACTATCATACTAAATGAAGTGAGTCAGAAAGAAAAAGACAAATGCCATATGAGAGCACTGACTTGTGGAATCTAAAACATGACACAAATGCACTTACTTATGAAATGGAGACAGACTCACAGATATTGAAAACAAACTTACGATTACTAAAGAGGAAAGAGCGTGGGGAAGGGATAAATTAGGAGTTTGGAATTATCAGATACAAACTGCTGTGTATAAA
The DNA here is from genome assembly GCA_006410875.1 of Neotragus pygmaeus. Lineage (NCBI taxonomy): Eukaryota > Metazoa > Chordata > Mammalia > Artiodactyla > Bovidae > Neotragus > Neotragus pygmaeus. Next base: position 279,433 of record SJYV01009642.1, on the reverse strand, counting down.
ATAAACCACAGGGTCCTACCGTATAGCTCAGGGAACTATATTCAATATCCTGTAATAAACAATAGTGGAAAAGAATTAGGAAAATAAAAGTGAGCAGGGAAATCTTGGAAAAGATAAATCCAAAGAAGAGAGCCTTACATTCTGTAAATAAGCTCCCTAGATCTCTGGCTTACCTCTGCACCATGAATGCACTGAGCAAACTACAAGCAACATAGGTAACGCTAAAGGAATTGAATTAAATTTTGGATTGCCATCACTACAGAGGAGACAGTTTTCAATTATGTCTACCCAAGTCATCTGCTTGAGAAATAAATCACTATTCTTTGAAGTAATATAAAAAAACCTAGTATCTCTTCAAAATATCATTCACCGGGTCCAGGATGCAATTCAAAATTATTTAACATATAAAAAAAAAAACAAGAAAATATGACCCATTTTCAAGCAAAAGACAATCAACTGATATTAACCCAAGATGACCCAGCTGTTGGAATTAACAGACAAAGATGGCTAAATCAGCTACTATAACTAGGCTCAATGAGTAAAGGAAAACATGCTTGTAATTAATAAAGATTTATGAAATCTTACCAGTAAAATGAGACTATTAGAAAGAACCCAATGAAATTTTATAGGTGTAAAATACAATAGCTAAAAAGTATTCCAAGAGTATCTTTTGATCTTTAATTCAAGGTCCCAAATGAGCTAATTTAGGATTGATGACAATGAGATTATGTAATAAATATATAGTTAGTAAATATCAAATTAAATAAATTTGACCTTGAAGTACAAAAAGAAGCAGGTCAAAAGCTAACAGAGTTTTGCCAAGAGAACACACTGGTCATAGCAAGCACCTTCTTCCAACAACACAAGAGAAGACTCTACGCATGGACATCACTAGATGGTCAGTACCGAGACTATTTATATTCTTTGCAGCCAAAGATGAAGAGGCTCTATACAATCAGCAAAAACAAGACTGGGAGCTGACTGTGGCTCAGATCATGAATTCATTATTGCCAAATTCAGACTTAAATTGAAGAAAATAGGGAACACCACTAGACCATTCAGGTATGACCCAAGTCAAATCATTTACAATTATACTGTGAAAGTGAGAAATAGATTCAAGGGATTAGATCTGATAGACAGAGTGCCTGAAGAACTATGGACTGAGGTTCCTGACCTTGTGTAGGAGGCAGTGATCAAGACCATTCCCAAGAAAAAGAAATGCAAAAAAGGCAAAATGGTTGTCTGAGGAGGCCTTACAAATAGCTGTGAAGAGACGTGAAAAGCAAACGAGAAAAGGAAAGATATACCCAGTTAAATGCAGAGTTCCAAAGAATAGCAAGGAGAGATAAGAAAGCCTTCTTCAGTGATCAGTGCAAAGAAATACAGGAAAACAATAGAATGGGAAAGACTAGAGATTGCTTTAAGAAAATTAGAGATACCAAGGGAACATTTCATGCAAAGATGGGCTTGAAAAAGGACAGAAATGGTATGGACCTAACAGAAACAGAAGATATTAAGAGGTGGCAAGAATACACAGAAGAACTGTACAAAAAAGATCTTCACAACCCAGATAATCATGATGGTGTGGTCATTCACCTAGAGCCAGATATCCTGGAATGCAAAGTCAAGTCAGTCTTAGGAAATATCACTATGAACAAAGCTAGTGGAGTTGATGGATTCCAGTTGAGCTATTTCAAATCCTAGAAGATGATGCTGTGAAAGTGCTGCACTCAATATGCCCAAATTTGGAAAACTCAGCATTGGCCACAGGACCAGAAAAGATCAGTTTTCATTCCAATCCCAAAGAAAGTGAAAGTGAAGTCACTCAGTCGTGTCCAACTCTTTGCGACCCCATAGACTGCAGCCTACCAGGCTCCTCCATCCATGGGATTCTCCAGGCAAGTGTACTGGAATGGGTTGCTATTGCCTTAAAGAAAGGCAATGCCAAAGAATGTTCAAACTACTGTATGGTTGCACTCATCTCACAAGCTAGCAAAGTAATGCTCAAAATTCTCCAAACCAGGCTTCAACAGTACCTGAACCATGAAATTCCAGATGTTCAAGCTGGATTTAGAAAAGGCAGAGGAATTAGAGATCAACTTGCCTACATCCGCTGTATCATCAAAAAAGCAAGAGAGTGCCAGAAAAACATCTACTTCTGCTTTATTGACTATGCCAAAGCCTTTGACTGTGTGGATCACAACAAACTCTGGAAAATTCTTCAATAGATGGGACTACCAGACATCCTTACCTGCTTCCTGAGAAATCTGTATGCAGGTTAGGAAGCAACTGTTAGAACTGGACATGGAACAACAGACTGGTTCCAAATCGGGAAAGGAGGAGGTCAATGCTGTATGTTGTCACCCTGCTTCTTTAACTTATATGCAGAGTACATCATGTGAAACACTGGGCTGGGTGAAGCATAAGCTGGAATCAAGATTGCCGGTAGAACTATCAATAACCTCAGATATGCAGATGATACCACCTTTATGTCAGAAAGTGAAGAAGAACTAAAGAGCCTCTTGATGAAGGTGAAAGAGGAGAGTGAAAAAAAAAGCTGACTTAAAACTCAACATTCAGAAAACTTAAGATCATGGCATCTGGTCCCATCACTTCATGGAAAATACATGGGGAAACAATGAAAACAGTGAAAGACTTATTTTCTTGGGCTCCCAATTCACTGCAGATGGTAACTTCAGCTGAAATTAAAAGATGCTTGCTTCTTGGAAGAAAAAGTATGACCAACCAAGATAGCATATTAAAAAGCAGAGACATTACTTTGTCAACAAAGGTCTGTCTAATCAAAGCTATGGTTTTTCCAGTAGTCATGTATGGATGTGAGAGTTGGACTATAAAGAAACCTGAGTGCTGAAGGATTGATGCTTTTGAATTATGGTATTNGCAGAGACATTACTTTGTCAACAAAGGTCTGTCTAGTCAAAGCTATGGTTTTTCCAGTAGTCATGTATGGATGTGAGAGTTGGACTATAAAGAAACCTGAGTGCCGAAGGATTGATGCTTTTGAATTATGGTATTGGAGAAGACTCTTGAGAGTTCCTTTGACTGCAAGAAGATCGAACCAGTCAGTCCTAAAGGAAATCAGTCCTGAATATTCATTGGAAGGACTGATGCTGAAGCTGAAGCTCCAATACTTTGGCCACCTGATGCAAAGAACTGACTCATTTGAAAAGACACTGATGCTGGGAAAGATTGAAGGCAGGAGGAGAAGGCGACAACAGAGGATGAGATGGTTGGATGGCATAACCGCCTAGATGGACATGAGTTTGAGTAAGCTCTGGGAATTGGTGATGGATGGGAAGCCTGGCGTGATGCAGTTCATGGGGTTGCAAAGAATCAGACACAACTGAGTGGCTGAACAAATGAAAATTGATAGCATGTTGGATTCCATTACAAACCAATATCATTTGCCTAGTTGTTTGTGTTCGGAAAGTTTTGGTACTGGGTTTTTTTTTTTTTTTTTTTGGTACTGTTTATTAATGGAATTATACTGTGGAAATGTAGAGGAAAAGGAAAACTGGAAAATATTTATAATTCTTAGTCTGTAAAGTCATCTTTGGTTGTTAGATGGAGACCTCTGTAAAGATAGCCCACAGTTTTACCCTGGCAAATTTCTTATGTAATATAGCATATCTACTTAGAATTAATAGCTGATAACAGAATAGCTAGTTTTATATCTTCAAGCTCCCACTCTTCCACAGAAACACTATGAAACAAACAGAAACTGATTAGAGAGGATCAAAATGGTTGAGTTGGAGAACATGGAGCTCAGCTTCACCCACAAACACAGCAAAACTCCCATCTACATGTGGAACAATTCTCATAGAAAACCAACTAGAGACTGGCAGAAGACATGAAGGTTTCAAGAAAGATAAGCACATAAATGAGTGAAAAGTGAAAGCGAAGTCCCTCAGTCGTGTCTGACTCTTTGTGACCCCATGGTCTGTGGCCTACCACGCTCCTCCATCCATGAGATTTTCCAGGCAAGAGTACTAGAGTGGGTTGCGATTTCCTTCTCCAGAGGATCTTCCCAACCCAGGGATCAAACCCAGGTCTCCTGCATTGTAGGCAGACACTTTACCATTTGAGTGACCAGGGAAGATATAGGATGAGTTAAATAAGGCATCAGGACAGGATCATTAAACCTGGAAGGGATCTGTGCTGGAATGAAGGCCCTCATGGGCAGTTCCTTGCCCTGGGGGGCCCCACTGCCTGCTGGAAGGACTGCCAGGATACATAGAGGGGCTGAAGGGGTCACGACTCTGCTTGTAAAGAGTGTGCTGCTGCTGGTTTGCTGCCAATCAGGATAGTGAGAGGTCTGCTCTGACAGCTGCCATCTTGGTGCACTTCTAAACCCAAAACCTGCTCCAGGCTGGGGTCATAGTATGCACAGAGGCTAGCGGCTAAATCTGAGGGAAGAGCCCTGGGAAAGGACTCAGTCTCGGGGCATGGATCTTGACTCGACTCCACCCTGGAGGGCTTGGGCACAGGCCAGGCCAAGCTCAGGGCCTGTTGTTAGCGTGTGCACAGGAACAGAGTGCTGGTCCAGCAACAGAGCCGTCATGTGGTGGGGATGGGCTCAGCCACCTGAGAACTCCTGGTGCACACACCAGGAGCACCACAGACCTCAAAGCTCCTGGGCACACATACCAGGAAGCTCCACAGACCTCAGAGTTCCTGGGCACACACACCAGGAACACCACAGACCTCAGAGCTCCTGGGCGCACACACCAGGATGCTCCACAGACCTCAGAGCTCCTGGGCGCACACACCAGGATGCTCCACAGACCTCAGAGCTCCTGGGCGCACACACCAGGAGCACCACAGACCTCAGAGCTCCTGGGCTCACATACCAGGAGCACCACATAAGCGCACACCCCAGATGGAAAGACCCTAGCAATGGGTACACAAAGGAATAATCGTTCAGTGGAGCATACCTTCTGCCCAATCTACACCAATGCTTGCAGTCAGATCTGAGGTGACAGGTCCTGGGAGAAGTCTGCTGCAGAAGCAGCTCAGGTTCCAGGTTGCAACACAACCAACTTGCTTCCTGCAGCAACAGTACCCTTGCCCTCAGCACCAGCCTAGCACTAGGTCTGGGATGAATACAGCAAAGAAAGGGATGCACCCTTGGCCTGCTTTTGGGCAAAACCATAGTTTCCCTGTTTGTTATGACCACACAGCGCTCACTCACTTCAGCATTCACCTCCTTTGGGACAAAGCATGAACTTGAAAGCAATAGAACCTTACTAAACCCAACCACAGAAGAGCCTGGTGGGCTGCCATCTCTGGGGTCGCACAGAGTCAGACATGACTGAAGCGAATTAGCAGAAGCAGCAGCAAACCCAACCCTCAGAGCTTCTACTGCTATAATTTGGAAGCAGACACCGTCCTGTACTGAGCTGTCAGCAAAGAGCAGGCCCTGCCTAACATGCAGTGCAGGCTCTGGAAATCATAACACCAGTCACACCCCCTATCAAAGGGGATGGCCAGCGCTCTCTGAGGAAAGATGTGACTGGCATCCATACCAAAAACAGCCCTTGCACCAAAATACTGGACTCACACAGTCTACCCAGGGATGCTGCCACAGAAAACACCTCTTCAAATCACAATAGATAACTGCTGCTTCTAAATTCATAGAGACAGAGAAAGTTAAGTAAAATGAAAAATCAGAGGAACTAATCTCGGTTAAAATAACAAGAGAAATCTTCTAAAAGAATAAATGTTGAAATATCTCACCAGTCTACTAGATCGCAAGTTCAAAGCAGAGGTAATAAAAATACTAAAGAAATTAAGAAAGATTACCAATAGAAATACAGATTACTATAACAAGGAACTAGACACTATAAAGAGGAACCAGTCATAATTATAAAGCTGAATTGCCAAGATAAAAACCATAGAAGCAATGAATAGCAGAATAAATAATGCAGAAGAATAAGTGATTCTGGAAGATAGAATAATAGAAATCACCCATTCAAAACAGCAGATAGAAGGACACATAAAGTGAAAACAACATGTGAAATCTATGGGACAATATGAAGTGTGCCACCCTACCCGTAATAAGAGTTCTGGAAGGAGAAGGGGAAATTAAAAATGTATTTGAAGAAGATGGCTGAAAACCTCCCAAACCTGGAGAAGGAAACAGATGCCCAGGTACAGGACACAGAGGATGCCAAACAAAATGAATCCAAACAAACCCACACTAAGACATATCAAAACTTAAAGAGAGGATTCTAAAGGTAGCAGGAAAAAAAGAGTCATTTACAAGGGAACTCCCATAAGGCTATTAATTTTTTTTTTGCAGAAGCTTTGCAGTCCAGAAGGGAGTGACTTGATATAAAGTCCTGAAAGGGAAAAGTCTGAAACCTAGGATACACTACGCAGAAAGATTATCATTGACAATAGAAGAGGAGAGAGAATTTCCCTGACAAGGAAAAATTAAAAGAATATAGCAATAATAAACTTACTCTAAAAGAAATATTGAATGGTCTTCTCTAAATAGAGTAAAAGCAAGAATCTATAGGAAAGGGGAAAATCAGAGTAGGAAAGGCAAATTTATAAAAAGAATTGAAGGTCACTTAAGTAACCTTGTACATAACAACAAATAATTCATTTAGAAAATGGGCAGGAAACTGAAATAGACAGTTCTCTGAAGAAGACATACAGATGGTTAACCGGCACAGGAAAAGATGTTCGACACTGGTTATTAAAGAAATGCAGACAAAACCACAATGAGGTGTAACCACCCATTGGTCAGAATGATTACCATCAAAGTCTACAAATAATGAATGCTGGAGAGTGTGTGGAGACAAAGGAACCCTCATACACTATTGGTAAGAATGTAAATGAATGCACTCAATACGGAAAACAGTATGAAGTTTCCTTAAAAAACTACAACTAGACCTACCATATAGTCCACCAATTCCACTGCTGGGTGTATTTCCAAAAAAGATGAAATTGTAATTTGAATATCTATATGTACTCTGGTGTTTATAGCAGCACTATTTACAGTAGCCAAGACAGAAACCACCCAAGTGTCCATCAACAAACAATTGATTTAAAAAGATGTGGTGTGTGTGCACATATACATATACACACACACACAATGAAGTATTAATTAGCCATAAAAAATGGAATATTGCCATTTGCAGCAAAATGGATGAACCTAGAAAATATCATACTCAGATAGTAAGACAGAGATAAAGAAATATTACATGATTTTACTTATATGTGGAATTTTAAAAATAATACAAAGGAATGAATATGTGTACAAAATAGGAATAGACCCACAGACATAGAAAACAAACTTATGGTTACCACAGGAGAAAGTAAAGGAGAGAAGGGATAAATGAGGAGTATAGTATTAATGGATAAAAACTACTAAGCATAAAATAGATAAGCAACAAAAATTTACTATATAGCACAAGGAACTATTTCCAAAATCTTACAATAATGTATAATGAAAAATAACCTGAAAAAAATTGTTTAGCTGAATCACTTTGCTGTGTATCTGAAATTAACACAGTATTTGAATCAACTGTACTTCAATTAAAAAATAGTATTAACCTTCTTTAAAAAAAAATAGAAACAAGCAGAAGGTTACAATCAACTTTCTTAGAACTCTCTTTCAGAAAATAGTCAAAGGTTTATAGAAACCAAGCAAACGCTGAATCAATAATTTTTGTTTCGGATGATGGAAAAGTTTTGAAAAGAGATAGCTGTGATAGTTGCACTGTATTGTGGACGACATTAATGCCACTGTGCCACTGAGTTGTATAGTTTAAAGTGGTTAAGATTCAGTTTTTATTGTATAAATACTTTACCATGGTAAAAAAAAATTTTTGAAAAAAGTAAAATTATATATTAGTAATTTGCTACAGCTTGTATGAGTCCTGAAAACACTATGGTAAGTAACAGAAGCCAGTCACAGAAGACCACATATTGTGTGATTCCAATTGTGTAAATTTCTAGAATAGAGACAGAAAGTAAATTGTGGTTGCTTGGGCCCTCCCAATCTGAGAAGTCTTGACTGCTAATGTTTGCCAGGTTTCTTTTGGAGTTGGTAAATTGTAAAATTACAGTAAGGTAATGTTTGCACAACTTTGTGACGTTATTAGTAACCAGTGAATTGTATACTTTAAATGTATGACTTTATGATATGTAAACTATATCTTTTTTTTCCCTACATCCTCACTCATTTTATTTATTTATTTATTTTTGCATTTTGTTGCCTTTATTTTTTTTTACTTTATTTTCTTACAATACTCTATTGGCTTTGCCATACATCGACATGAATCCTCCACAGGTGTACACGAGCTCCCAATCCTGAATCCCCCTCCCACCTCCACCCCACAATGTCTCTCTGGATCATCCCCGTGCACCAGCCCCAGCATCCTGCATCGAACATAGACCGGCGCCTCGTTTCTTACATGATAGTATACATGCTTCAATGCCATTCTCCTAAATCATCCCACCCTCTCCCTCTCCCTCAGAGGCCAAAAGTCTGTTCTATATGTCTGTGTCTCTTTTGTTGTCTCACATACAGGGTCATCATTACTATCTTTCTAAATTCCATATATATGTGTCAGTATACTGTATTGGTGTTTTTCTTTTTGGCCTACTTCACTCTGTATAATAGGCTCCAGTTTCATCCATCTCATTAGAACTGATTCAAATGTATTCTTTTTAATGGCTGAGTAATACTCCATTGTGTATATGTACCACAGCTTTCTTATCCATTCATCTATATCTTGATAAAGTTCTTTTTTAAAAAAATGAGTTCACACAAATACACAGTTTTTTAAGTAAGACTAATCCATTGGATGGGCTAAATGGTGAGACATGGAAAAGAACTGGTAAGTAATAATTTAATATAGATCTTAAGTGTGTATAATTAGTTTTAACATTCCTGGTCTTAATGTATTTGAAGCTGATCAGGATGTACTGGGATCAGGAAATAAGAAGATAGCCAAGAAATACTAAATTATATAATCTGGCTGCATATTCATCTTTAAACTGTTTGCTAAGTGATATATCATTACTGCCTGAATGTGTGGATATTCTGTGGCCTCCTCAAGCTGTTATATTTAAGTTTTTGGAGGTTGTGGATACCCTGACTCTCCAGAAAATCCTCATAGGTATATACTTTGAGATATGATTTTATAAGAAATGTAAATCATGAGCCGTGGTAGGAACATGGAGCTTTCCGCTAATGAAATAGGTGAATTGGATAAAAGAATCAGGAGTTTTTAAGTGAGCAAGTTGATATAAAGAAGTAGGCACAAAGAGAGAAATAATGTAAGGCAAGAAAAGAGCTCTGTGAAACCACAGTAAACATGCATAAAAAACTGATTATCTAGAGACCAGCATTTTTATTACTGCCATCTATCACTACTAATTGAACAAATCTTTCTGGAGAACAATGAAATACATTGGTAAAGCATATGAATAGAGGATAATAAATGGGAAGAGTACAAATAATGATAGGAAAAATAAAACCATATTTGAATAAACATCTATTTGCCTTCTTAGCATCCCAACTGTTCATTCTAATATTATTTGCCATTGCTTCATTGAAGTATGGAAGGTATACTTTTTAGAAAAAAATACAAAAAGTATAGAACATATATAATAAAAACTATAGAAGTTTTAATTAATAATTCAAAGATTAGCTTCTCTGAAGCAAGTGTTTATATTGATGGTTTTCCATTGAGATTTGACAATCTTAAGGCTAAACGTCAAAGATGATGTCATCATCCCCTTTTCTCTTAGAACTTGTAATATCTTTAATATATAAACAAATCCATACATATATAGTTACTCCAAGTGTTCAGTCTTGGAAACAGCATGTTTGAATATTTCTGTTGCCTACATTGATAGTGGAATTAGAATCTTATTAAACTTTGATCATTATCGGGCTAATCATATAAATTTCTCTTAAAACTGATGTGATATCTATAAAATAGGATAAATATTCTTGCCATTATCTCATGGAATAAACAGATTTTTTTTCCTTACCCTGCTTAGTTCTTTAGTCATGGGCTACAATATAGCTACTAGGTAGGTGACTGGAATGCAAAAGTAGGAAATCAGGAGATACCTGGAGTAATAAGCAAGTTTGGCTTTGGAGTACAAAATGAAGCAGGTACAGGCTAACAGAATTTTGCCAAGAGAACGCACTGGTCATAGCAAACACTCTCTTCCAACAACACAAGAGAAGATTCTATACATAGACATCACCAGATGGTCAATACCAAAATCAGATTGATTATGTTCTTTGCAGACGAATATGGAGAAGCTCTATATGTCAGCAAAAGGAAGACTGGGAGCTGACTGTGGCTCAGATCATGAACTCCCTGTTGCCAAATTCAGACTTAAATTGAAGAAAGTAGGGAAAACCACTGGATCATTCAGATATGACCTAAATCAAATCCCTATGATTACATAGTGAAAGTGAGAAATAGATTCAAAGGATTAGATCTGATGGACAGAGTGCCTGATGAATTACTGACAGAGGTTCGTGACGTTATACAAGAGGCTGTGATCAAAACCATCCCCAAGAAAAAGAAATGCAAAAAGGCAAAATGGTTGTTTCTGAGGAGGCCTTGCAAATAGCTGAGAAAAGAAGAGAAGTGGAAGACAAAGAGAAAAGAAAAGATATATCCATCTGAATGCAGAATTCCAAAGAATAGCAAGGAGAGAAAAGAAAGCCTTCCTAAGTGATCAATGCAAAGAAATAGAGGAAAACAGTAGAATGGGAAAGACTAGAGATTGCTTTAAGAAAAATAGAGATATCAAGGGAACATTTCATGCAAAGATGGGTACAGTAAAGGACAGAAATGGTATGGACCTAACAGAAGCAGAGGATACTAAGAAGTGGCAAGAATATACAGAAGAACTATACATAATAGATAATAATGACTTAGATAACCATGATGGTGTGATCACTTACATAGAGCCTGGAGTGTGAAGTGAAGTAGGCCTTAAGAAGCATCACTGAGGTGGAGGTGAGGGGATTCCAGCTGAGCTGTTTAAAATCCTGAAAGATGATGCTGTGAAAGTGCTGCACTCAATATGCCATCAAATTCAGAAAGCTCAGCAATGGCCACAGGACTGGAAAAGGTCAGTTTTCATTCCAATCCCAAAGAAGGGCAATGCTAAAGAATATCCAAACTACTGCATAATTGCACTCATTTCACATGCTAGCAAAATAATGCTGAAAATTCTCCAAGCTGGACAAGAAGCATATATGAACCAAGAACTTCCAGATGTTCAAGCTGAATTTAGAAAAGGCAGAGGAACCAGAGATCAAATGGCCAATATCTGTTGGATCATAGAAAAAACAAGAGAATTCCAGAAAAACATCTGCTTCTCCTTCATTGACTACACTAAAGCCTTTGACCGGTTGGATCACAATGAACTGGAAAATTCTTCAAGAGATGGGAACATCAGACCACCTTACCNTTATTTACTATTTACTATTGATTTACTATTAATTTACTATTATTTAGTTTTAATTATTTCATTGTCCTTTCTGAGGTCCAGTCAGTCTTAGGAAAAGCTTTTCGTTGGCAGAATCATCTGCCATTTATTCAGGTCACCTATTAAGATCAATGAAGAGTACAAATATGCATAAGATATGGCTCTTAAACTCAGTTAAGGCCTTAGGGAAAATTGGAGAAATAGGTCAAAAGACTTCTTTCTTAAATCCACTTAGGTCGATAAATCATTTGATTATTCTCTTTTACTATTTATCTTCCTTTTAAAAAATGTCATTTCAATGTTTGACCTATAAGAGTTCGTGCTAAAAAGATTACCATGAACCCTGAACTCTACTTAGATCTTCTAAGGTGATTAATGTTGTGGAAAAACTCCATACGTAGACAGTGTAACTCTGACAAAAATAATACTGTTGAAAAATAACAAAATATAATCACTTATTCTGCCCCTACTATGCCAAGTGCTTAACTTGCATCAGTGTGATTCCATCTTTAGGAGCAAATACTTGCTATTCTCTGAAGCAATTCAGGTTACTAATTTCTCATCATAATACAGTGTTCTGCACTATTGTGATGATTGCAGAATGTGGACCCAGGTTACCTTCATTCAGAACAGTACACTGGAGATACCCAAGCACAAATTAATTACACTTGAATAATTTGGCACATGATGTAGTTGCATCTTCTCATTTATATTTCTTTCATCAGTGAGAGGTTAAATATACTATTATCTCGTTAAAGTTGGGAAAATCATGTTGATAAAAGACATTTAATAAAGTGCAAGAAAATGATTATCATAAATTATAGTAAGCTGCTTTCCATAGCAATTTAATACAGTCACTACAATATCTTCCATTAATATTAACAATGGTTAGAACTGTAATCATTTGCATTCTTTAACATGTCTTTATATGTAGTACGTACAGTATTTGTTGAAAACAATAGTATTTGGTATCTAAATGAATAGAAATAAACTGAAATTGGTCCAGGAGTTAAGAATTAGATGACTTGAATAAAAGAACAGCCCTCACTTTCTTGTGAGCCAAAGATACAATTAGCCTGAAATTGCACCTGGGTTGACTTTTTTGTGGATGTATGAAAAGAACAAGTTATAATTTAAAATACAACAAAATATTAGTTTTCATATATATGCAAATGAAAAATAGGAATGTATGAAAAATAATGGATGAATACTTCTTGGATAAAGTCACCTGCTCGCTTTTTATCTCTACACCCCCCACCCAAATATCCCAGGCACTTATACTTCTCATTTTAATCACTTGCTGTGCTGTTGTTATTGTTTGCATTTACTTTTTAAAGAACTTGCTGAAAGCTTCAGCTATATTAACAGATATTTAGAAAATATGTTATTTTCTTCAATGAAGAAAAGTTACTTACAAAAGGTTTTAGGGAAATATATTTTAGAATATTAACTTTAAAATGGTTTGACGTAGATGGCAAAGCCAAAAACGACCAGAGAAAGAGATATTAAGTCCAGATAATACATACATACAGATAAGAAGATACTGTGTGTGTTAGTCGCTCAATAGTGTCTGACTCTTTGCAATCCCATGGATTGTAGCTTGCCAGGCTCCTCTGTCCATAGAATTCTCCAGGCAAGAATACTGGAGTATTCCTCCTGATATAAGGATCAAACCCAGCTCTCCCGCATTGCAGGCAGATTCTTTATCATCTGAGCCACCAGGGATGGTGATACTAAAATATACATAATGGGAGAATCAGCTTGGAAAAATAAATGAGAAGTTAAAGTAATTCAGAAAACAATTTGCAGGAAAAAATATGAAAGAATATCTTAGGAAAAATTTCCTACAGTATTAAGACATGCTTAAGATACTTGGATAATTAAAATTGTTCACATTAAGCTGTTTGGTAATGGAAATGATACTGTGTCACTTATATAAACTAGTAACTGCATACCTTAAAAAAAGTCTAGGAAACAAAATTTTAACCCATTTAAAACTTTTCTATTTGAAGAGTTTTAGTGTGTTTTGAACCCATTTGTTAATATTTTAAAAGTAATATCTTCCAATTACTTTGTAGAAAGAACTCATATCTTAAAAGGTAGAAACGTATTAATCCCATTTCCAAAATACAATGCATGTTTGATGGATGAGATCAAAAATAAATGTTGTGTAATGATTTAGTAAGTGCTTCTTCCATTTCCCTCTACTTATCTTTTAAAATGATATTTTACTTTTTAATTATTATATCACAAAATATCAAACCAAGATTTTCTAATTTTCTAAAATAATGAATATTTAAGCACATTGCTTTCACAAAAAATTAGTGAGAAGAATATTTTGCACATTTAATTAGTTCAGTAAAATGAAAAAAATTAAAATATTGTATCATCTTTATCTCATTTTTTAAAATTTCTATTTAAGTGTGATATGCTAAATGCTTTCATCCAGTAATATGAAAATAACATTCAGCAGTTGTGTACTGATAGAGATGCATGAGTTGTTTACTGATAGAGATGCATGATCAGACTTTTGAAGAGCAATCTCAGAGATGAGACATTTGAACATGTAAGTTTTAGTAAACTATGAAAAGTGCTTTCCAAAGGAATGAGTAGGAACACATGTGGGGGACAGATTGCATGGAGGAATTAGAGGAGACTTTACTGAGATGACCCTAAAACTGTGTTTCATTATGCACAGATAGGAATTTTTTAGTTGGTTATTTCGTAGCTATTTAATAAACTGAAGAAAAATATGATATTTCTCAAATGTTTTATATTAGTGAGGTCTGCTTAATTTGTTTCGATCAATAAATGTAGAGAAAAGAAGAAAATCTATTATCTTAGATTTAGATCTAGTTAAGTATGTGACTTCAGGTGGATGTAGAGAATGGTGGCTTGTCAAATGTGTTTCCTCTTCTCTCTATTACTGTCTCATTTTTTTCTTTACTGGGAGTTTTGCTCTTGGGCAAGAGAGAAATATTTCAAAACTTTTGTGGAGTGATGTTTTCATCCTAGTAATGAAGAAAATATATATTTTAAAATATATAATACTGTGAAAAAGTTTTCTTAACATGGGCATCCCTCTTTCATAGCATTCTCCTTGATAAATTGATGTACATTAATTAGTTCATACTTCTGAGCTCTTTGATATTAAGGGCATTTGTTATGCCCACTTTTTGCCCCATACCTACTTTTTCCTGGCCTATGCTAGACATTGGTTTGTTTCTCAAAGTGAATAATTAAACGATACAGTCACTTTCTTGAGACTTTATGCCAATTTATTTATATGTAATTCATGTCAAGTCCACTTTCAAAGCTATGTGGAAGTGTATTATAAAGGGCGTATAAACTTATGATTAGTAAGATATAAATTGGAAATAGCCAGAGAAAGAGAAGGATGCAAAGATGCTAATTATGAAAGTAGTAAGTTTATTGTAACGTTAAAAACCACCACAAAATCCTGTGACTTAGGACAACACTGACTTATTAATTCTAATGAATCTGTATTTGCCTGGCTCATGTAGTATATCATCTTCTCTTACCTGGAATCACTCATATGGCTGAAATAACTAATCAGCTCAGCTGTGGCTAGAGAATCTAAGATGGTCTCACTTAGGTTTCTAGTTCTAGGTCCTTAACTGCTCTCTGTTCTACTAGGCCTTTCTCTCCGCAATATCTCTGACCTTTCCTTATTTAGCCTGGACTTCTGGTCATGGTAATAGAAATTTACCAAAGCGTGAAGGTAGAAACTGTGAAGTCCTTTTAGATATCGGGCTTCAGAACTCACACATCATGACTTCTGCCCCATTCTGTTGACCAAAGTCACAAGTCCAGCCGAGATGCAAACCTTGGAGAAATAGATTCCACCTCTTGATAGGAGGACATATAAAGAATATATGGTCATATTTAGTCTTTCACAATAGTATATGAATTGTTGTTGAGTATCAAATTTGTTTCTGAACTGGCTAAAAGTGAAAGTGTTAGGTGCTCAGTCGTGTCTGACTTTTTGTGACCCCATGGACAGTAGCCCACTAGGCTCCTCTGTCCATGAAATTTCCCAGGCAGGAATACTGGAGTGGAGATCATTTCCTGCTCCAAGGGATCTTCCCAATCCAGGGATCCAACCCTGGTCTTCTGAATAACTTTGGAATGTTTAAATATAATGATTAGCATAACATTTTTTGTAATGCTATCATCTGAGCTACCACGGAAGACCTGAAATAGTTAAAAATGAGGGAAAATGAGATAATAAGGTACTAGCTATCAGAATGATGAACTAATACCAGAAGAGTCCATTTTTCTCCCAATTTTATTGAGATATAATTGGCATACAGCACTGTATAAATTTAAAGTGTACAGCATAATAATATGACACATATTTATCGTGAAATTACCACAATAAGTTTAGTGAATAGATACATTAAAGAAATAGAAAAAATTTTGCTTTGTGATAAGAAATCTTATGATTTACAGCTTTCATATATAATGTATAGCAGTGTTTGTTATAGTTATGTTGTGCATTTTATCCCTAGTATTTATTTTATGCCTAGAAACTTGTATCTTTTGACCACTTTCATCCAGTTCCCCTTCTAACCACCTCCTGCCTCTGTTAACCACAAATCTGATCTTTTTCTTTAAGTTTTTTTTATTTTGATGTATAATTGACCTATAATTCTATGTTAGTTCCTGATACACAATAGNCCCTAGTATTTATTTTATGCCTAGAAACTTGTATCTTTTGACCACTTTCATCCAGTTCCCCTTCTAACCACCTCCTGCCTCTGTTAACCACAAATCTGATCTTTTTCTTTAAGTTTTTTTTATTTTGATGTATAATTGACCTATAATTCTGTTAGTTCCTGATACACAACAGAAAATTCATTTTTTAAATCTGTTTAATTTTTTTAAAATACATGCAAATTATGAAGGATTCCAAAAATGCAAAAAATTAAAGTGGGAGTAAAAAATAAAATGCAATTCTAGTTACCTAGAAATAACCATTATTAAGATTAATTATAAAAAACCTGAAATCTTTCTATGCCTGTATTATAGATAGAAGAATGGATGGATGAATGCTTAATTGAGTAAAAGATATAGCTATATGAATTTACAATAATTCTCTGAAGCTAATACAAAATAGTATTTTATTTCATTTAAATAGAGGCAAAAGAAAGTGTATTGAAAAGGCATATTACTAGAGATATTATTTGCTAGACCGAGATCTCTAAAGTTAAAAAATAAATAAGAAAATCATTAATAGCTTACAGTCATAGTTTTAACTTTTTAAACCTTAGACAAAGTTGAAAGATAAGGATGATAGCACTGTTATATTTCCTTTTAACTACCTGCTGTTGCTGCTGCTGCTAAGTCACTTCAGTTATGTCTGACTCTGTGTGACCCCATAGATGGCAGCCCACCAGGCTCTCCTGTCCCTGGGATTCTCCAGGCAAGAACACTGGAGTGGGTTGCAGTTTCCTTCTACATGCCTTCAAATTTCTATTTATTATATGGTTATCAAAAAAAAAAAAACTTCTTGAACAACACCCAGTCCTGAATATGAGCTTATTTCATAAACCATTGCTATGACAAACCTAGAAACTATATCAGATCTGGACAGACTTACACAAAGAAAAATAGAGGATGTGAGGAACCAGAGACTACATACCATCTTTGTTGGAATTGCCTTTTTTTTCTCTGTGAGATTTTATTAAATGTCCAGTAACAGAGTTTTTGTACCTAAATAAGGGTTTAACTTACTATTATGTGAGGATATCATTAGGTTTCATACCATCCATGGGGTTTTCCAGGCAAGGATACTGGAGTCAGTTGCCATTTCCTTCTCCATTGGACTATGTTTTGTCAGAACTCTTCATTATTACCATCTGTCTTGGGTGACCCTTCATGGTATGGCCCATAGCTTCGTTGAGTTATGCAAGCCCATTTGCCACAACAAAGCTGTGATCCATGAAGGGGTATGAAACACCAGAGCGTTTGACTGTGTGGATCACTGTGGAAAATTCTTAAAGAAAGAGTACCGGACAACCCTACCTGTCTCCTGAGAAACCTGCATGTGGGTCAAGAAGCAACAGTTAGAACAAGATATGAAAAAATGGACTGGTTCAAAATTGGGAAAGGAGTGCAACAAGGATTTATATTGTAACCTTGCTGTTTAACTTATATGCAGAGTGAGGTGAGGTGAGGTGAAGTCGCTCAGTCGTGTCTGACTCTTTGCGACCCTGTGGACTGTAATCTACTAGGCTTCTCCATCCATGGGATTCTTCAAGCAAGAATACTGGAGTATATCATGTGAAATGCCAGGCTGAATGAATCACAAGCTGGAATCAAGATTTCTGGGAGAAATATCAACAAACTCAAATATGCAGACAATATCACTCTAATTGCTGAATGTGAAGAGAAACGAAAGAGTCTCTTGATGAGGGTGAAGGAGGAGAGCAAACAAGCTGGCTTGAAGCTCAATATTCAAAAAACTTAAGATCATGGCATCTGGCTCCAGTGACAGTTGCTCCAAAATCACTGTGTACAATGGACAGTGACTGCAGCCATGAAATTAAAAGATACTTGCTCCTTGGAAGAAAAGCTATGACAAACCTAGAGAGTGTATTATAAAGCAGAGTCATCACTTTTCAGCAAAGGTCTGTATAGACAAAGCTGTGGTTTTTCCAGTAATCATGTAAGGAGTGAGTTGGTCTATAATGAAGGCTGAGTACCAAAGAATTGATGCTTTTGAATGGTGGTGCTAGAGAAGACTCTTGAGAGTCCTGTGGACTACAAGGAGATCAAACCAGTCAGTCCTTAAGGAAATCAACCCTGAATATTCACTGGAAGGACTGATGCTGAAGCCAACACTGCAATAGCCATCTGATGTGAAGAGCTGACTATTGGAAATGACCCTGATGTTGGGAAAGATTGGAAAGTGAAAATGAAAGTTGCTCAGGCATGTCCGACTCTTTGCAACCCATGGACTATGGAAAATCTCCAGGCCGGAATACTGGAATGGGTATCCTTTCCCTTCTCCAGGGAATCTTCCCACCCCAGGGATCAAACCCAGGTCTCCTGCATCACAGGCATGATCTTTACCAGTGAGCCACTAGGGAAGCCGATGCTGGGAAAGATTGAAGGCAAAAGGAAAACGGGGTGACAGAGGATGAGATGGTTAGATGGTATTACCAACTCAGTGGACATGAATTTGAGCAAATTGCAGGAGAGAGTGGAGAACAGAGGAGCCTGCATGCTACGGTTCATGGAGTCACAAAAGCTGTTCACCACTTAGTGACTGAACAATAGATTACTCAGATTCAGATTAGTTCCCTGATTCAGTGTGCATTTGTTCCTGGAACATTCAAACTGATCACAGAGATTTCATGGCTCATTTCATTTGTTTCTCTCAGCAGCTGCTTTTAAGATGAAAAAAATCATTTCTTTCAATTTACATCTCTCTTGATTTGAAGTTACTAGTGAGAAGTTTTATGATTTTGATCGCCATTATGACTTTCGGGAGCCCGAGTAGAATTAGGAGTCTCAGCCTGTCTGTCTCAAACACATTTTATTTCTGTCATTAACCACAACTTTTGAGATTTATGACATAGAGCTATATGTTTTTTCCCATGTGATCATTGCTGGTGGAAGTTTTTTTCCCTCTAGTTTTTACTCTTTTTGTTCATTCTTGTTAGATATGGAGAGGCAGAAATTCTTTGGTGCAACTCGATTCTACTGTGCTAACCTGTAAGTTCAAGGCAGTAAGTTTTTAAAGAAACACCTTTCACATAATGGAAAATAATCATTAAAAATAGAAAATGCCTTCAGCTTCAATTTTGCAGCAGCTGCAGAGGAATTTTTCATAATGATGTTTAATGTAGAAATCCTCAATGACTTTCTACCTGGTAGTAGCCAAATATTAAAGTATATTTCTAAATGAAAGGTATCTTTTAGGTGCAGAGGAAAATGTGATGAGATAAATCTCTTTCAGGTGATCTAACATGATAGAAGAAAAGATTCACGATATTCTGAGTGGTACATGGTTAGAAAGCATGGTTTAGTCCAGTTTAATGTGCAAATAGCATTTCGAGGAGTATTTCTAACAATGCAGATCTTAAATCAGTAGGTCTTGGATGGGACCTGAGATTCTATATTTCTAGCAAGCTCTCAGTGAAACAGGTGATACTTTTGTAGCAAAATTCTTCACAACTGGAGACTCAGAGCAACTCTAACTGAACCCTTGGGCCAGGGATTATAGTTTATTCATCTTTGCAAACCTGTTATCTAATGAAGTGCCTGAATAAAAGTATGCCCTGAAATATTCTCTTGTTAGATAAATGAATTGATATGTTAAATAAATAAATCACTACTAGATGCCTGGAATATTCTTATTCTCTGTTAATAATTGACAAGAAATCCTTCTGTTTTGGAGACCAGTTGCATAAATGATAAGATTGCTGCTGCTGCTGCTAAGTCGCTTCAGTCGTGGCCCACTCTGTGCGACCCCATAGACGGCAGCCCACCAGACTCCCCCGTCCCTGGGATTTTCCAGGCAAGAACACTGGAGTGGGTTGCCATTTCCTTCTCCAGTGCATGAAAGTGAAAAGTGACAGTGAAGTTGCTCAGTCGTGTCTGACTCTTCGTGACCAATGGACTGCAGCCTACCAGGCTCCTCTGTCCATGGGATTTTCCAGGCAAGAGTACTGCAGTGCTAGTTTCTCTTAAAAAGTCCAAAGTCCTAATAAAATTTTTGTTTAGTTGAAACTGTTGTACATCACACAGCTACTTTGGACAACAAAATATTACTTTTCAAATACTTGAACATATTCTTAACTAGTTCTCAATTTTAGTTGTACACTGGAATGATGAGTATTTTTGCTTTTCTAATTCTTAAATAAATACTTTGATTTATGAAATTACCACATAATCACCTTTATTACAATAACCATTGATAATTTGTGTGTGAGCTTTCCTCAGAACAAAATTATAACTATATCAGGGGTGTGAGAATAGGGAAAAAAAATCATTTAAAAATCTTGAATTGTCCTTCTGAATAATTATCCTGCATTTTGGGTTACCAATGAATTTGAGAACTGCGAACATTGTATTTTACATATAAGTATCAGCCTTACTTATTTACTTTTATATATGTATATATGTATGTATATATACACACATATGTATATGTGTATCAGCCTGTTAGGGCTTCCCTGGTGGCTCAGATGGTAAAGAATCTGCCTGTGATGCAGGAAACTCCGTTTTGATCCCTGAGTCAGGAAGATTCCATGGAGAAGAGAATGGCTACCTACTCCAGTATTCTTGCCTGGAGAATTCCATGGACAGAGGTGCCTGGGGGTTGCAGTCCATGGGGTCGCCGAGTTGGACACACCTGAGTGACTAATACTTTATCAGCCTGTTACTGGTGTTTCACATCTGACTGTCAACACATAAATGATATAATTGTATTATTAAATTTTGGAACTGATTGTATAAAGGAAATGAAACAGTAAAGTAACAAAGCAAGTATTTAATTACAATTTAAATGAACAGCTCATAGTTAAAATGTAGGATGGATGAATAGAACTAGCAATAGAAAGAGAGATCCTCTATAGCAGAAATCCTTGTCCTATTCTTTACAAAATTAACCAGGTAACTTTGAGTAAATTATTTAACTATATTGCACTTCAGTTGTCTTATCTGTAAATTGAAGGGGCAAATCTACCAAGGTCTCTACCAACTGCAAATTTTGTGGTATGTAACTCTAATCTCAACTAAGTGTCATAGTGTTGGTGTGGGGAAAAAAGTAACTTTAAGCAATCATTTATTCCTACACTTTTCCTTTAGAGTAACTATGTAAAATAAATTCTCAAGAATGTAAAACTTTCTAAACAACTTGAAACTAGCCAAAAGAAAAAAAAATATTGAGTCAATCACAGGCAGAATATAGAGGAACATGTCTTGATGGTCCAACAAATCTAAGTTTAAATTCTAAATATTTCCCCTTCTAGTTTGTGAGCCCATGAGCAAGTACATTTCTTGATCTCTCTGAGTCCATCAATTAAAAAAAAAAATGAATGAGTCTGCTTCCTTAAATGTAAATTGAAGTATGAATATTTACCTGACAGGATTGCTATACTTATTAAATAGTGAGATCATTTAATTAACACAGTGCTCAGTTTTTTTAACCCAAATATATTTTGAATGACTGAAAATATCTTCAGACATCCTATTTAAAGGCATAATGAGCATTAATTATAAAATATTTATGCTGTTCCCTATGTTTCATTTACTTTCAAGAATTTGATGATTGCATCTTCATTTTCTATGATCAATAAAATACATACCCCAAACTTCAGATTTTTCTCATGAGTGTTGAATCTGTTTCCTCACTGAATACAAAAAAGTATTCCAGTATGTGGATGTTTTGAGTAAGCAAGCAAACCCTTCTGCATGTGACAATATTATCATTTTCTTTCAGGAAACCCTGATAGATTGGTGTGATGAAAAGGAACTTAATTTGATATTAACAACTGGAGGAACAGGGTTTGCACCACGAGATGTCACTCCAGAGGTGAGATAGTATATACTTTCCTGATATTCAAGAAGTAGACTATTCATGTGATTTTTAATCCTTTTAATTTTTTTTGTATGATTTTTGTAATTTTGCTAGACAGAGATGACATCTGCGGTTCTAAGAATGGGAACATTTTGCAGTGGTTGAATATTTACATTTTTTTTTTTAAGTTTCTTGACTCTTTTCTTTGACTTAAACTAGATATTATCTAAAATGAGGAAGATTGAATTGGTCCAGAAGGTAATCTTGCATTTGCTCAGTGGTTTGTGGTATCGGCTAAATTTCAGGCGTATGTTGCTAAAGGAAGTGATAGCAGAACTCTGACTCAGCATGGCATCTGGTCTGATGTGCTGTGTTAATGTAATTCAAAATGTATTTGATTCCTTTTTTCTTTAGATACCCTTGTCATTGGTCTCAAGTAGAATGACTCTAATAGCATATTTAGACCAATTTTATAGTATTTAATGAGAAAATTATATATTACATACTTTTAAATGTGAATTTAAATGCAGAATTTAATAAGCCAAGAAGCAAAATTAGTATCTAGACTATGCCTTAAGAATCACCTTCAACCTTGCACAGGAAAAAGAAAAAAGGGAACGAATGAAGAATAGACAGCGTTCAGTGATACAAGGGGAAAAGTCTTTCTTTGTTTTTAAAGCAGCCATAACCTTCAGCTGTAACTTTAGAGTCATATGCAGACTTATGTTCATACTTAGATATTGTTTCACTCACTTTTCAAAAACTATTTCTTGGCTGAATTTCAACTTACTGTTAGCTGTTTTGTTTTGTTTCTTTTTAAAAAATTTTCAAGTCAGTATCCCATTGTGTCTACTGTCTTATTCACAGCAAGATATTTTTGCTCTGTACCTATTAAATAATTATTATCCTACTTACTCTAATATAGGAGTTTTCAAACTTTAGCCTGTACTCCCATCAAAGGTAAAACAGATAGCTGCATCCTACCCACAGTGTTTCTGATTCAGTAAATCTGCAGTGGGTCCCAAGAATTTGTATTTCTGGTAAGACACCAGGTAATGCACATGTTGCTGGCCCATAAACCATGCTTCCAGACTTTGGGTACCGCTGCACTAGTATGTGAAAATGTAAATTGTTTTAACAAATTATAAAATAATTTCTATTTTTCTATGTAAAAATCACAGAAATTTTGGAAATATTATTATAACTAGGCTTATAAATATAATGGTTTTGTTTTTAAAGCAATCAGAATAGAGTTGTACTGGAAGATTGTTAGCTTCCAATACTTAAAAAAGAAGGTGGGAGGGGGGCTTAGAATGGGGGACACATGTACACTCATGGCTGATTCATGTCAATGTATGGTAAAAACCACTACAATATTGTAAATTAGCCTCCAACTAAACTAAATTAATTTTTTTAAAAAAGAAAAAAAAAGGAAGTCATTCTTATATAGCTCTTGAGTCCTTAGGGGAAATGATCCTTTGGCCAATTTTTTCATTTCTTTTAAACTGTGAGACTAACTTAAAAAGATAAAATTGGAGGTAAGCATCTCCTCTAGAGGTGTGTTTATGTTTTGTTTGTGAGAAAATCACCTATATATGTGAAGAAATTTTTGAAGTTTGATTGTTGTGTTAAGTGTTTTAAGTAAATAACTTTGGTTTTATATATCCCTATTGTTTATGTAATGGTTTGATATTTTCATAATATTATTTTTATATCATAAAAGTAAAAAAAAGTTACCATAGAATTCATTCATAAACAGTCAACAGTCAACATTCAATACAGTCAACAGTATTATTTTTAATTATGAGAAAATAATTTGCGTCACAAAGTATTTTGTATTCCCTGGTGTTTCAAGTTTATTCCAGAACACTAGGTTGCAAATTCACACTTTTAAATTCTGGCTCTGCTACTTATGGCGCGGTGACCATACACTAGTCATTAAACCATTCTGTGCCTCAGTTTCCAATAAAGTGAAGGAAATGAAAGTGTCTGTCTACCAGGGTAGCTGTGAGGGTTCAATGAGAACTATTTTTGCTAAGAATGCTAAAAGATATTTTTATCTTTTAGTTAATAAAAGGTTAATTTTTTAAATTAATTATTGCATAACTACCAAAGTGGACAAATCTGTGGTATTTTTTTTATATATAAATATCAAATGGACAAAAACAAATAGTGAAGTATTATCCATGCAGTCTTTGTGATCTTGTTAATTTTTTAAATATTTTGATGTAGTAAGCTTCATATTTTATCTTTTCTCTCTCCATATAAACCAGAGGTCTTGAAATTCTATCATTCTAGTATAGATTTAGCCCCCACCTTTTTTTTTCTGCTGTTGACAAGAGTCTGTGTCTTTCTATTACCTTGTATATGGCATTATATCAGAAATTGAGAGGTCCTTTATTATTCATTGAAGTTTTTCAGAAAACTCTAGAGATGCTCTTATATTTGTATATGCCTATAGCAGTTGCTGGCCAAAATTTGTATTAGGCTTGTTTTTAATGAGTTTAAAATACATGTAATTAAGTCTTCCCTAATATCTGTTTTTGAAAACAAGTGACTTACCTGATTGTAAATATCTTGATCTTAAATAGACTTACTTTATTTCATATTTTTATACACACATACGCATACACAGAGAGTATGGTTATCTACAGCAAAAGTCCATAGCACTGTTAAGCCTTTGAAAAATAACTGTAAAAGCCATCTGACCACTCAAAAATAATTCTACTAACTTCTTCTAATCTTTAAATAGTTGCAATTCTTATATCTGAAACATAGCACTGGGATGTCAGCTAGTAATCCTGAAATATAATTTTGTGCCTGTAATAATATATTTACTTGTCTTTATCTTATTTGTCTTAGATAATTGTGCCTAAAAGGGGAAACATATTGATAAACCATATGTGCCTATATACAACTGTTTGCAAATTTTTAAAAACAGAATCAGAAGTTATTGATGGAAAACACAAATATTAGTGATGAGGGTAAAATAATATAAAATTTCTCCCTTAAGTCAGTAATTGTCAGTAATTAATTTGATCTACAAACACAAAGTACAAGTTGTGGGTTGTTTAAAAAAAAGGGAAGGTGAAAAACACTGAATTGAATGATTGAAATAAAGCAATCTAAAGTTATTGTCACTGGATATGAGCCTTAGAGAAAATAAAAAGTTTCATAGCCTTATCCAGATCTATTAACAGAAAAATGGAATAGCAACTTCAGTAAAGTATATCCTATTTATATATTTTATATATAAGGCAATCAGAATTGACTTTTATAAATTATGAATTTGTTTCTGCTTTTTGGCACCATATCTTAGAATGTGGTTCATCTGATAGTCACATGCCTGCTGGTCCCCTCCCTTCCTCTAAACAGGAGATATTATCAAAGCTTACATATAGTAACATAATAATCCCTACTGTACAACTTTTTAGAGTTTTGTTTGATATAAAAAGCTTATTTTTTAGTAATAGACTGTGTTTTCTGTGAACTGATAAAAGTTGGATAATCTGTTGACATTGGTAAAATGGAAGTAATAGAAATTTATAGTTATATAGAACATAAGAACTCATTGGTATACAAAGTATTATATCTTCATGTTCCACTATCACTTAAAAGTTTATATATCCAAAATAGGTATTATTATATGAAGAATCTTTCATTATTCTTAAAAGTAAAAGTATAATTAAGGATGTATAAGTGAGGTAAGTGAAGGTCTTTTAGAATTAAAGTCTAGAAGAAAATAAAAGATTAAGAAACATTTATTTTAAAAAGAATATCTATATGATTACAAAGAAATGTTTGATATTATATTTTGGTAAATTAGAAAATATTACACTATTTAATATTTGTTAGGTAAAATTAAGTTTTAGCGCTTTCATAGTACTAAGCTACACCAGAGTAAAGGGTTGTATAGTAATATATTATTATGATTATGAATTGAAGAGTTAATTAAAATCTTAGCATGCTTCTTAAGTCTCATTTATTTATTCATTTATCAGATTTTTTGTTTTTAATCCTTGATATGTGTCTTATACCATGCTGGGTGCTGGGGTTAAAAAATGAATAAGACACGATCCCTATTCTCAACTCAGTCTATCTATCGCATGGGTCAGCAAACTATGGCCCGAAGGCCAAATTCAGCCTGTTGTATTTTTTTGTGTGTGAACTAAGACTAAGTTCTTTTCAGTCATCTAATGACTAAAAGAAATCAAAAGGAAAATGATATCTTGTGACATATGAGAGCCACTTGAAATTTGTATTTCAGTGTCCATAAGTGAAATTTTATTGGAACATAGTCATACTCCTTCATTGACCTATTGCCTATGGCTATGATAGCAGAACAGAATAGTTGAATGAAAACCATATAAGCCTGCAAAGCCTAAATTACTTATTGTCTGATCCTTTGCAGAAAAAGTTTGCCAACCTCTGGTCTGTTAGATGAAAATTAGTCATCTTTATTCATGTTTTTAGCTGACTTTTTAAATTTATTTTTAGCATTTGTTCTTTAGTAATTTGAAATGATGTTAGTTTCATTTCTTAAATGTTTAATCTTAGAAGGAGCAAGGAAAGAACACTTTTCTTCCACAGTAAAGTGTATTGCCCCATTGTCTCAGTAGACAATATAGAATAATAAAAATAAAAGATCCCTCATATAGATAATATATAAAATTTTGAACTTTCAAAATTGACCAAATTATTGGATTTGTTAAACATTGTTTCAGTCTGAAATACTTTTCTTAGTGCTGCTGCTGCTGCTAAGTCGCTTCAGTCATGTCCAACTCTGTGCAACCCCATAGACAGCAGCCCAACAGGCTCCCCCCTCCCTGGGATTCTCCAGGCAAGAACACAGGAGTGGGTTGCCATTTCCTTCTCCAATGCATGAAAGTGAAAAGTGACAGTGAGGTCACTCAGTCATGTCCGACCCTCAGCAACCCCATGGACTGCAGCCTTCCAGGCCTCTCTGTCCATGGGATTTTCCAGGCAAGCGTACTGGAGTGGAGTGCCATTGCCTTCTCCGTATTTTCTTAGTAGTACCTCCTAAAAAGTGTCCTGATCAAATTTGTCATTTTGAAGCAATCAGACTAAAGGAAGAATTACAAAGTGTCAGGAAATTATAAATTTGATGTAAAAGATATTCATTTAAAAGGGTTTTTATGGTTCATTTTGTAAGTGAAGAGGCACTTGGCAAAATGACTAACTGACAGCGATAAAATAATCTGGTACAAAGGATGAATTTCTAGGAAAAGATTGTGAACTTCACAACACATATTTTGTTTATATCTTAAAATGTTTATGTTTATTTGGAAAAGATTGCTATCTAAGCCTTTCTACAAATATTTATATATTTCATAATTTTAAGCATCTGCCTCCAATGTAGGAGACCTGGGTTCGATCCCTGGGTCAGGAAGATCACCTGGAGAAGGAAATGGTAACCCACTCCAGTATTCTTGCCTGGAGAATCCCATGGACGGAGAAGCTTGGTAGGCTCCAGTCCATGGGGTCACAAAGAGTCAGACACGACTGAGCGACTTCACCTACTTATTTACTTATACTATGACAGCTATCATTGTATGTGGTCATTAATCATTTCATACATTTTAATGCTTAAAAAACAAGAATACTGTGTAAATAAAAGGAAAGAGACGTAATTGACCTGAGTTACTGAGTTAATTATTCTTAATTTGTTACTCGTGAAAATTTACATTTAAAAGTACCACTTTATAGTAAATACTCAACGTTTTAAAGATCAGAAGAACTGTTTTACATTATAGCAGAAGAATAGCAAAACATTATGTCCAATAATTTCTGTTTTTGAAAGAAGATTTGATCACTATTGCAGGTCATTTAAATTACATAGTTGCTTTCAAGTGCATATCAGTATTCTCTAGAAAAGATTATTTCCCTAAAATATCATATACTGATACTATAGAACTGTATGAATATTTATTTTATAATTCTAAAATTGTTGTAACTAAATTAAAGTACCTATTCTACATGGTAAAACTAAAAGTAACCATACTGCAATAAAATTTTGAGATTAAAATTTTTCTATATAAATAGGATAGCTAAACAATATGAANCTATAGAACTGTATGAATATTTATTTTATAATTCTAAAATTGTTGTAACTAAATTAAAGTACCTATTCTACATGGTAAAACTAAAAGTAACCATACTGCAATAAAATTTTGAGATTAAAATTTTTCTATATAAATAGGATAGCTAAACAATATGAAATTGGTAAGAGAGCAGAATACTAGAAACATGCTGGAAATTTTAAAAACCAGATTCAATAAAATACACTGTCCCTTTATGGTCAAATAAGGTTATATTTTATGGTTTTTAAAGGATCTCTTTTTCTTAGTTTTTTGAAATAGTCTTGTGAGAAATATGTTTACATGCCTTACCTTTGTCTAAATATGTTGGGATATAATGTACCTTTCTCAGATGATATATATATATGATACTAACACTGTAGAGTCAGACAAACCTGAATTTGACTCTTACTTCTGCCACTAATTNTTTTTGAAATAGTCTTGTGAGAAATATGTTTACATGCCTTACCTTTGTCTAAATATGTTGGGATATAATGTACCTTTCTCAGATGATATATATATATGATACTAACACTGTAGAGTCAGACAAACCTGAATTTGACTCTTACTTCTGCCACTAATTATGAAGTTAAATTAAACTGTTCAAACTTGAGTTTACTCATCCACTCAGCTAATGCATACCTCTCCAGGTTGTTTCTTCTAATAATTGAGATAATAAAAGCAGTCAATGATAATAATTAGCAAATATATATAGCACTTACTATGTGTCAGGAGCTATTTTAAACTCATTTAATTTTAATTCATTTAGTCTTCAACCATATGAGGCAGATACTAATTAAAGTTGTATCTATTTTGAATATGGAGAAACTGGGACAAATCAATTAATTTACTTGCCTAGGGTTATCCAAACTAGTAAGTGACGATAATGCATGTAGAAGGATTTCATGTAAAGCCTGGCATCTTTGTAGATCCTCATTGAATGTTCTTTATTTCCTTTACCTTTTTCTTCCACATTTAATTAATACTATTACCTATTACCCCTAATTTAATGTGCTAATCCCAAGTATTTCTGCTGCTAATCATCGCAATCTGATACCTGCTGTTAGCTATTAACATACCTGATGGATATGTCTAAAAATTAAGGATGGTAGTCAACATTTTCTCACTACTAATTTAGGGCATGGGCAAATGACTAAGAATAAGAATGTCTATAGTTGATATTATATGTGGATTATGAGTAATTGCATTAAGTACCTCTCCTAATATCCTGTCTGAATCTACTTATTTTGTTCCTTTGTGAGTTTAAAATTTTTGGAATATGGCTTGAAATGTTCCAAATATGTAGCATTCAGAATATTTGTTAGTAATAGTCTTTTTTATCTAGAGTTTATATTTATTGTGATTATCCAATTTTGAGTGGTATATGTCTTAAAGTTTAGGCACATTTATGACCTACCAGTTTGCTAAAAAACATTTAGGGTCTTTGCTCAATTTAACAAGTGTTTATCAAGCATCTTGGGCTTTATTGAATAAACGCTAAGCTACGTATATTCCTAAAATAGTTGCCTGACAAATCAAAGTGATATAAACTTAGTACTAGAAATGTTGAGCCAATTTAAACCAAAAAAATTCTTTATAGGCAAAGATTAAGAGAGAAGTGAGCAATCAGTAAAATTTTTGTATGAGTAGAGTTTAAGCTAAAATTGAAGGAGAGAAATAGAACTTAGATTCAGAGAGAAGACATTACCGATGGGAGTAAGAAAGAAAGGAGAATGTATGATCAAGCTATGAGAAAGATAAAATTAAGAAAATCTTCCTGGCTAGAGCAGAGGATTCACTTTACAAAAAAGGATGGATAAACTGGAACTATGTTATTTTAATCTCTTTCTTAGAACAGCTAGAGTAGTGCTATCTCTGGAGATGAAAAACAGCAACAGAGATTCCTTAGAAGCCAAAATTCATAGGACAACTATCAACAAATACATGCCATAAAATCATGTCATCAAGGCTTTCTGAAAGTAGATNTATTTTAATCTCTTTCTTAGAACAGCTAGAGTAGTGCTATCTCTGGAGATGAAAAACAGCAACAGAGATTCCTTAGAAGCCAAAATTCATAGGACAACTATCAACAAATACATGCCATAAAATCATGTCATCAAGGCTTTCTGAAAGTAGATCCTTTTGAAAACTAGCACTTACTCAAATGTACATTCCCCAGTAAGACCCACATCAGTATTTTTGAAGATTGTTTCTATGCCCTGGTTTTTGTTTTGTTCTTTGAAATCCCAATGTAAGCTTCAAACCTGGTACCATTATTTGTATGTAAAATTTAAACTGCCGTGGAGCACCAAGTTCCAGTTTTGTAGTCCAGAAACCTTTTCAGTCAATACTTATAATCCAGCATTTCCTAGGTGGTACCAGTGATAAAGAACCCTCCTACCAATGCAGGAGACCTAAGAGACTCAGGTTGAATCCCTGGGTCCAGAAGATCCCCTGGAGAAGGAAATGGTAACCCATTCTAGTATTCTCACCTGGGAAATTCCATGGACAGAGGAGCTTGGCAACCTAAGGTCCATGGGGCCACGAGTTGAATATGACTGAACAACTTAGCACATAGCATGTATCTGATAATCAAGACATCGAGAAATTTTTTTATCATAGATTTTTGTCAGTGCTGTGCCTTATCCTTGAGTTGGCCTAAGGTTTTATATAAAATTCAGTTCAGTCGCTCAGTCGTGTCCGACTCTTGGCGACCCCATGAGTCGCAGCACGCCAGNCATCGAGTCAGTGATGCCATCCAGCCATCTCATCCTCTGTCGTTCCCTTCTCCTGCCCCCAATCCCTCCCAGCATCAGGGTCTTTTCCAATGAGTCAGCTCTTCACATGAGGTGGCCAAAGTATTGGAGTTTCAGCTTCAGCATCAGTCCTTCCAGTGAACACCCAGGAATGGTCTCCTTTAGAATGGACTGGTTGGATCTCCTTCAAGAGTCTTCTCCAGCACCACAGTTCGTGTATGTTTAATAGTATGTAATTCCATAAACATCAAAATCAATACCTGAAAAGTTCACTAGTTAGATATATATGGATATTTATAAAATACAAACCACTGAAGACTTTTCTATTTCTCTCTGAATGCTTTTAGATTTCTTGTAATATTTAGTATTTATGAAGAAATAGAAATTATTTTCAATCAGCAGCATAAAAACATTTTAGATGTTCAAGAATCAATTATTCTTTGGTTTATTCGTAACCGTATTACAGTAACAGATGTTTTCTTACTATGCATTCAGAGATAATAATCTCATTATGGAGATCTTGCACAGATGTTCTAAAAGAAAATATCTCTTACAAGTTAAATTCTTTTTTCATTCCCCAACTGGATGCCCTCTGGTCAAAATTAAGATCAATCTTAAAAGAAGGGTAAAATGTAAAAGCCTTTTTTAGATGTCCTATTTCTCATGATGATTAGTAACTGAAAAGAAAANCAGATGTTCTAAAAGAAAATATCTCTTACAAGTTAAATTCTTTTTTCATTCCCCAACTGGATGCCCTCTGGTCAAAATTAAGATCAATCTTAAAAGAAGGGTAAAATGTAAAAGCCTTTTTTAGATGTCCTATTTCTCATGATGATTAGTAACTGAAAAGAAAACTTAAGACCATCTGTAGAAAGCTCTTATTTTATTTACCAGAAACTCTTGTCTTCAAATTTTATTTACCAGAAACTTTGTCTTCAAATTTCATAATTCCTGGTTTGTGTTAGAATATTTAGGACCATAGCATTTTTGCATATTCAGTTCAGTTCAGTCGCTCAGTCGTGTCTGATTCTTGGCAACCCCATGAATTGCAGCATACCAGGCCTCCCTGTCCATCACCAACTTCCGGAGTTCACTCAAAATTATGTCCATCGAGTCGGTGATGCCATCCAGCCGTTTCATCCTCTGTCGTCCCCTTCTTCTCCTGCCCCCAATCCCTCCCAGCATCAGTCTTTTCCAATGAATCAGCTCTTCGCATGAGGTGGCCAAAGTACTGGAGTTTCAGCTTTAGCATCAGTCCTTCCAGTGAACACCCAGGACTGATCTCCTTTAGAATGGCTATTTTGCACATTACAGGTGTTTAATAAGAGCATAAAATGGTGACTTTTTAATCAAGTTGTTGTTGTTTAGTTGCTAAGTCTTGTCTGACTCTTAGCGACCCCATGGACAGTAGCTCACCAGGCTTTTCTGTCCATGAGACTTCCCAGGCAAGAATACTGGAGTGGATTGCCTTTTCCTTCTCCAGGGGATCATCCTGACCCCAGGATCACACGTATGTCTCCTGCATTGCAGGCAGATCCAGGCAGAACCACCAAGGAAGCTTAATAAAAAGATGAGATTTTAACTGAAAAAATATATGGCTATTTAAAATTAGGAAAAGGCAAATGTTTTTATGACTTAAATGCTTTTTATTAATAGCTTTAATTTTTTTCTGAATATAGATTTCTAAATATATTTTGATTTGGTACTTTGAAATACCTTCCCACTGTGGAAAAACTTGGCCCAGTAAAGAACATACCCTCTGAGGCATATTTTGTCAAAGGACATATAAACTTCCCAAGCACAAGTAAGGCAACAAAACCATTAATTAATAGGTGGAGTGAAAAGATGACTGCTAGAACTGTCAAATACAAAATGTAAGACAGAGAAGACTTAGGTAACCATTCGTATATGTTGCTCATATTAGGGAAATTTGTTTAGGACAAATACTAAACCAGATTGGATGCAGACACAGCAGAAGTATATCAAACTGTCCCTGGAAATCCAGGGTTCACTAGTGGATGATGAAATATCCGAAGAACAAAGACATACTTGCAAAAATAAAAATATAACAAGAGACCATCATTTATGAATGAGCAAATGGGGAGAAAATGGGACTCTTAGAAATAAGAAAATAAAAGTTAAAAATTTTACATCTGAGGACAGATAAAACAGCAGACTGGAGCAGTAGAAGAGAGAATTAGCATACTGAAATATGTACCTGAGGAAATTATCTCATATCAGAACTATCACATAGAAAGATGATGTAATGGAAAAAAATAGAGAAATAGGGCATGGAGAGTGAAATGAAAGGTCCAAAATATATCAAAACCCTCCAAAGGAGAGAATGGAGGAAAAACCATGATTTAAAAAGATGATGGCTGTAAATTTATAGAACTGATAAAAAAAAAAAAACCACGAATCTACATATCCTCAAGATATAATGTATCTCAAGAAGAATAAATGAAATAAATCGATACCTAACCACATAAAAGTAAGACTTCAGAAACAAAACAGACAATCTTAAATCTATCCAGAGAGAAAGGACAGATCACTTACAAAGGAATGACAGCAGGCTTTTAAACAGCACTGGAATAAAGCAGATAATAGAATATATCTTAAAAGTATTAATAAGTTATATTAGAAATTATTTTATACAGGTTTTCATTTTGTGACATATATGTGTGAAGTGTCTATTTTGAGGTTCACTTGTTCTTAATAAACTTATTCTAAAGTTTGGATAGAGAACAGGTAGACACTTAATAAAGCGTATATGTGGGCTAAAATGAACATCAAAATAGCATTGAAAGAGGCAGTGTTGTATTGGCCAACCCAATAAATGAGCAGCTTCAGGAGTATATATGTGTATATTTTTGTGTATGTTGTCTACATGTTGGTAGAAATGGTTATATCTACTCATTCTTGACTAGGTGTTGGGATTTGCTTAGTGCCAGTCTCAGCTAGTAAAGAATCTGCCTGCAATGCAGGAGACCTGGGTTCGATCCCTGAGTTGGAAGATCCTTTGGAAAAGGGAAAGGTTACCCACTCCAGTATTCTGGCCTGGAAAAGGTAAAGGCTACCCACTCCAGTATTCTGGCCTGGAGAGTTCCATGGACTGTATGGTCCCTGGGGTTGTAAAGAATCAGACACAACTGAGCGACTTTGACTTCACTTCATTTCAGTAGATCGAACTAACTTCTTCCTTCCTATTCCGACCAGCTGCCCTCATAAAGTCAACTATTCAGTTGCCTATAACCCTAACCTTAAGAACTCAACTTCAGTCCTGAGACATTTACTTGTGAGTATACATGCATATACATTATCTTCAGTTTTATGAAGTGTTTCTGTTTAAGGATAGACTCTATTTTGACTTCTAAATTTCAGACTTGAAGGAAATATAGGAGGTTTTTGGATAGTTAACTACATAATTCTAAGTACCTTTCTAAGTATCATTCAGATCTGGATGATCTGAAAAGATTTGGGGATCTTCACAGCTTAAATTAAAGATCCTGATTCTACCATGTCAGCCCAAATTTCCATACCAAAAAGGTATGTGTGTATATATATACCTGTGTGTGTACACAAGGGTACACTTACATGTAAATTATGATTCCTTGGGAAAATCTCATAGGATAAAATATTTTATGTTTCAAATTAAGGGTGGATATAAGAGCTATTATTTAACTTTTTAAGAACTTTTTATTTTTATGATCTTTTTTTCCACTTCTTTGGTTTCACTTTTTCATTTGCATAGGATAGTGGCACCTCTTTTGAGAACAGGTTTTCAAAATTGGGCCTCTCAATTTAAGTCCTTTGTTAAGAGATTTTTTTCCGTTATAATAAAGGTAAATATTTTCTTCTAACATACCAATTTTATTTAATAAATAATGTCTTCCAGGTTGTTAACTTACTGAATTATTTATTTCTCATTTTCTTTTTTGAGACTATTATAGATTTTTCTGCTATAAAGTATAATAATTGTTTTAAGTGATTATGATAAATATTAGAAGCAGAGCATTAATTTGAACTGAGTCAAATGTTGCTTCTTTGTGTTCCCGTGTTATCCAGCATCCTGGATCATAGTCCATCCTGATCTCTTGTCAGGCTGATGTTGCCTTTACAGCCTTAATTTGTAATTTATGGTTGTTACGGAAATCTAAAAAAATTATATTTATTTGTTTGGCTTATCAGTTTGAACAACTTATTTACCACAAGTAGCGATGGATACTTACTTATATTTTTCCATCTTTGCTTAAGTATATAATTACATTGCTGTTTTTTGTTGGCCTTTGGGTGAAAACATAAATGCAGAAGGTTCTGTTAGTTCTTCTTTCTTCAAAATACATCTATAATCCTCTCACATTCTTTTCCCGATTTACTTTGGAGGTTTTATGGTAATGTCCAAGGCTATATTCCTGGTAATTGGTATCTCTAAAACTGCAGTTTCTTGATAAATCTTCATTAAGTTTTCAAGATTACTGCTGGCATATTGCATTCTTCAAACATCTTCTGGTAATTCACACACATTCGAAAACAAACATGCCCATAACTTCTCTATACTGCTTCTGAGAGAATTGTTCAGTTTTTACACTTTCTTTGACTGTAGTGCATAATAGCAACTTGCACAACATAGGTGACGTTAGGTTTATGTTTTAGTACAAATCTCAGTATTCAACATTTGTTAAGCACTTGCTACATGTTAGGAATGATGCTATGCATTTTTATATTCTGTAGCATTTAAACAAAGTACAGAGATCCTTCCTGTGTCTGTATAGGGTGTAGTGCTTTCACATAGCAATTAGATTTAATGGATTAATTTCAGAATTGGAGTCTACAAGCCTAAGTTTTATTGATTTACTATGTGGCTTTGCATTATTTATTAAATTTATTAGTGAGTCTGTTTCTTCACTTACAAAAAGATAATAAAGTATCTCTTCTGTATTATGTAGTATCAGTCAGTCAGNTCAGAATTGGAGTCTACAAGCCTAAGTTTTATTGATTTACTATGTGGCTTTGCATTATTTATTAAATTTATTAGTGAGTCTGTTTCTTCACTTACAAAAAGATAATAAAGTATCTCTTCTGTATTATGTAGTATCAGTCAGTCAGTCAGTTCAGTCGCTCAGTCGTGTCCGACTCCTTGCGACCCCATGAATCGCAGCATGCCAGGCCTCCCTGTTCATCACCATCTCTCGGAGTTCACTCAGACTCACGTCCATCGAGTCGGTGATGCCATCCAACCATCTCATCCTCGGTCGTCCCCTTCTCCTCCTGCCCCCAATCCCTCCCAGCATCAGAGTCTTTTCCAGAGTCTCTTTGCATGAGGTGGCCAAAAATACTGGAGTTTCAGCTTTAGCATCATTCCTTCCAAAGAAATCCAGGAATCTGTTAAGTATTTAAACAGAAAATATCTATAGATGTTTTGTAAGAAAGGCATCATAAATAAAACCTTCTGATGTGAATATTTGTCCTATTATTAAATTATGTTGCTTAGTAATACTATTCCTTTTTATGTTTTCAGTGTAGTAAGAGAAATAAGAGCTTTTACATGGCATTATAAATTTATGTTGTATTAATATATAATGTTATCTATCATACTAGCATTAAAAATATTATGACATCCTTTTAGTTAACTAAAAACCACTTTATTGTGTTAAACTTTAGTTTTATAAAAAGGATAACAAATATGATTGTCCCTTTTTACAAATAAAAAGCTGAGAAAGAGAGATAAATAGGAACAAAAGCTGCTGCTGCTGCTGCTGCTAAGTTGCTTCTGCTGCTGCTGCTGCTGCTAAGTCACTTCAGTCGTGTCCAACTCTGTGCAACCCCATAGACGGCAGCCCATTGGGCTCCACCATCCCTGAGATTCTCCAGGCAAGAATACTAGAGTGGGTTGCCATTTCCTTCTCCAATGCATGAAAGTGAAAAGTGAAAGTGAAGTCACTCAGTTGTGCCCAACTCTTAGCGAACCCATGGACTGCAGCCTAACAGACCCCTCTATCCATGGGATTTTCCAGGCAAGAGTACTGGAGTGGGTTGCCATTGCCTTCTCTGGAACAAAAACTAGTATTTGTTTAATATGTGAATAATGAAAGACAATTAAGTTATAGAATGAATAAAAGGCCTGATCATAAAGCGAGAGGTGATTACGTTTAAAATCAATCTTTAGATGAGCAAAACTAGAAGAGAACAAGTTATTTAATTCAAGCTACAGCATGTCCTGGGCTTCCCAGGTGGTGCCAATGCAGGAGGTATTAAGAGACGCAGGTTTGACCCCTGGGTCAGGAAGATCCCCTGGATGAGACCATGGCAACCCACTCCAGTATTCTTGCCTAGAGAATCCCATGGACAGAGGAGTTTGACAAGGTACAGTCTGTAAGGTCGTAAAGAGCAGGATATAACTGATGAGACTTGGCATGCACGCATGTACACCGTGTCATAGTCTCCAAATATATATGGATGTAGATTTTTCTCCCACCTTTACTATTGGACTTCTTCTAAGTTAAGGTTATCTCAGTACAGTAGCGATATTGGGTTTCTTTGCTTTTAAGAAGTACTGTACTCATTTTCATATTTCCCCATTGGCCTGTAATTTTAAAACTGAGAGTGGTAGGAGAAGACAAAATAGAACACCTNTATGTCTGTGTCCTTTTGTTGTCTCACATACAGGGTCATCATTACTATCTTTCTAAATTCCATATATATGTGTCAGTATGCTGTATTGGTGTTTTTCTTTCTGGCTTACTTCACTCTGTATAATAGGCTCCAGTTTCATCCATCTCATATAATAATATTTAAAATAAGAATGAGCTATTTTTTGGTTTTTCTCTTTTCTTAGCGGGTCTTCCACTTATTCTGCTTCCTTTACCTCACTTATTTTTTTTTTTTTCCTCTCCCTTTTTCACAAGTGCCTGTTTTGGTAAAAATCTAGTTTTGTTGAAAAAGAACTTCAGATGTGATAATTACATGTTTCTAATGTGGATACTTTCTAAAGAATCCACCAGTGAGAATTATTGTATCTTTAGGCAAAGAGCAGAGTTAATTTTTCTAAAATCAGTTCTCAGTGAGTCATTTGCAAGTAGTACTTATAAGCCTAAAGTAAGAGCTTATTTCTTTTATTCTGACTTAAGGTTTTTGAGCACAGCTTAACTTATATTGTTATATGAGCATTAAAAACACTGCTGTAAAGAAACTTAGTAATTATGTGTGATCATTAATAAAGTGGAAATCCAATGTGTAGATTTTTCAGGTAGCTTTTTAATGTAGCTTCTGTTATGTTTCTACTTATATTATATACCACTAATAACATTAAAAATAACAGAATTCCAGAGTAGTTGGAATAAAGAGGCTGGGTTATGTATTACCCAGTTAACTGACCAGACAACAGCCTTTCAGTGAAATTTCAAATTGGATCATCTTTCTACTTCATCTTTCTTCATATTTGAGAAACAGGGTATTTTTCCATATCTATATATCAGCCTTTGAAGAGCATGAATTAATAATATTTTGTTCTCTATAGATTAAAAGACATGTAACCAACAACTTACAAAAAAGATGAACTTTATTGTTTTTCACATAATGCCAAAAATGAGTAAATGTGTAATGCATATATAAAAATGCTAATAATCTGTAGAAATACCACTATTTTCTCACATTTTCCTGTAATGAGAGAAAAAGTAGTACAATTTATAGACTACTTATTAGACTATAAAGATAAATGCTATTCTTGTGAACAATCTCTTACAAAACATAGTTTACTCATCTGAGTTACCTTATTTTTTTTGTTTGATAATTTGACTATCAAATTATTAATATTTAGGTAAATGAGAAAAATAATATGAAAAAGTACTCACTGAGTAAGGAAAGTACCCAATAAGTACTCACTAAGGAGTACTCACTAAGGAGTACTTACTGATGTACATGTACTCAACTTGGTTCTTTAGCAAGGGTTGGGATCCAAATGTTAACAAATGGGGTCAGATTTTTCATAAAGTACTTAGAAATCTTTTAATCACCCCCAGTGTATTTGTACAGCTAACATTATAATAAATCCTGTGGCTGCTTGAGCCAGATAAATTGGTTGGCTTGCTTTAGGGCCATGTTATACAAGAAATGTGTCCGATTGCTCAGGCATGTTCGACTCCTTGCGACTCCCTGGACTGTAGCCTGCCAGGCTCCTCTGCCCTGGAATTTCCCTTGCAAGAATACTGGAGTGGGTTACCATTTCATCCCCCAGAGGATTTTCCCAACCCAGGGATCAAGCTTGTGTCTCCTCTGCACTGACCAGCAGATTCTTTACCGCAGCACCACCTGGGATGCCCTGTACAAAAATACTTATCTTTAAACATTAAAATCTTAACTAGCAGGTGATACGTTAACTCAGTGGCGCTTCTGGGAATTGAGGTGAACAAGAAAGAGACTCTTCACTCAGCATCTCATGCTTGTTGCAAAGTACATGTTCATTGAATGGACTGGAAGATAAATTTGCCTGTGATACTTAGATTTTTATTTTACCATCTCCTTTGATTTTTTCATTATAACCAGATCTTACTTAAGTATTGTATAGCTTTAACTGAAAAACAAAATGGAGTATCTCCAAAGCTTTCTGCTTCTTCTAGGAGTGGAAAAAGACTAAGAAATAGTCTTAGAATAGTAAATATCTAAAAAAGCTAACGCTCCAAAAAAAAAGAAAAACATTACAGATATGTATATATCTCCTAAGTAAAACTGGAATAACTATTAATATTTTCATTACTTGGTTGCAGCTTCTCCTTTGTGGCAATAGTCTTTAACCATTTGGTCACACTGTTGATTTACTGATATGTTGTGATTGGTTGAAAGATGTTTGTAATGAGTAATATAAAATTAATGAAATATGTAAATGAGTGTTTTCAGTTAATTAGAAGTTGCCTTTATAATAATGTGACTCATACTTCCACTGTGCTTCTTAATTGAGGGGAGAAAAGAGTAAATTTATAGTTGTGTTCCTTAAACATCCCTAAGAGTCCTCTATGTAAATTTTATTCATCATATATAGGTCCTGAGGAAAAAATATATTAAAGATAACTTCTCTGTACCGTGGGATACTTATAGGGACAAGATATGGATTGTTTGTTATAACCATTTTTTAAAGTGTAAAATAAAATTTATGTAGTTGGCTGGCATTAATGAATAGAGTCAGGAAAGTTTAATTGGTTGGCATTAAGCTGCCTATTTTTACCTAATTTATCTCCTCACTAAGGTCTATATTTTGCTCTGATGAAGGATCATTAAATTTATTTCAGTCTGTTTTACAAAACTGAATATAAGGTGATTATGAATGTTACAGCATGTTGTGCACATTATCATTAATCTATCTCACTTCTTCTGTCTGCGGTGTGTTTTTCAAAGCATAGTCCTCTGACCAGGATCACAAACATAACCTGGAAACTTGTTAGAAATGAAAAATTTGAGACCCCGACTATACATTCTGAATCAAAATCTCTGGCTATGGCCCAGCAACCATTGTTTAACAAGGTTTTTATAAGATCTTGATGCACACTAAAGTTTGAGAACCACTGTAATCATATTCCACCTGGATAGCTTAGCAAGTTTATTAGTACTTGTTAGTTAGTGTTTCACAGATAGTCTTTGTCATTTAAAATTGTTTAATTAGAGAATCCTCTGTAGTAGTTGTTAGGAAATTGTATACTCACAATTATGTAAATATTTATGTACAAATTATATCTATTTAAAGTATGTCTGTAAAAATAAGAAAAAGCACTCTACTATGTGATTTTTTTACTACCACCATGCATACAAGGAATTTCTACACATTTACATTTACCTATTGTGTGTTGTGTGTTCTGTGCATACTTAAACATCATTGCCTGTTAGCAATAACATTTTTCAAGGTGATTTTTTTCTATGAAGGTAAAAATGGACCCAAACTTCACTGACAGGTTCCCTGGGCTATAGAATCATTATTCATGACACCCTTTTTTTGCAACTTGAGCAGTCTTTGAAGCATCTTTTTGACTTTAATGTTATCTTCAAAGTGTCAAGGGTAAAAGAAAAAGATCACAATAAGTGATTTTCCATGGAAGTTGCAACCTTCAAAGTTTAGAAAGTATCTAAAAGTTAAAAATAAAATGTCTTATTTAAAGAGTGTAGGTAAATCTAATTAAACCTCATTGTTTTGGAATCTACTAGTGCAGAAAAGGTTATATCTGAAGTAAGAATATAAATTTCTACTATTTCTCAATAAAAAGAATATGGTAATCAAATTAATAAAGTGGGAAATGACAAGCTAAATATTAAAAAGAAAAATGATTTCATACTTTTAATGGCATCTCTTTTGCCGTTGATTGTAAATAGATAATGATTGCTTGTTATCTACTTGTTAATAGATACTAATAACCTTCTTTTATCTATATGTATCGTCCTAGTATACAGGAGCAAAGGAATAAAGCTACAATTGTTAGAACTACTATTCTATTTGGATTTTCTAATAACCTATACAGATATTTTTTTCTTTTTTATTCCAAATTATCTTTTATTTTCCTGCTCTTTGCCTTCTAGTTGAGCCTTCCCATTTACAGTTCACAAATATTTCTACCCAGCTCGTGCCCTCCTGCTCATTCTTCTAATCCCTACTTTGTTTGGCTGTTTGTTCCTTTAGATCCCGTGATTTCAGTATTGATCTTCCTGGCCACCACTGCCAGTGTTCTTATTTTGGGGTTCTTGCTCTCTCTTCTCTTTCCCCTCACCTTTGGTTCTCAACCACTGTTGCTGGGTTTGGTTTCTGGGTTTGGTTTCTGGGTTTTTGAATTGTATCTCTTTTCTAACTGGTATATAAAAACTATGAAGATGTAAGATTGGAAATTAGAGGCCTAGAGAAAATTGACAAGTATTGAATACCTACTCTATGCTAGGTGATTTACTTATATAATTTAATTCTCATAAAATGTAGGTATGCTTAATTATTAGCTCCATTTTGTTTGTAAGTACACCGAAGCTCAGAGAGGTCAAATATTTTGTTCTAATTTACAAAGCAAGTAAGCGATAAGGCCAGATTTCAAACCTATATGGGTTCATTTATTCACTCCTCTTATTCAACAAATGTTGATTGAGTATGTATTTTATATGTTGGCCACTATGGTAGGGGCTTCACCAGATCCAGTCCTTACTCTCAGGACCTTAACTAAGTGGTGGTATTGGCTGACTTCACAGATGTTGATCATTTTGCTACACCAAAGAGGGAAAAGATACATTTGATGTAGATGTGAGAAAAACTATATTTGTGCATTATTTAAGAAAATATAAGCAAAAGTGTTGGTTTTTGTCTAGTCCTAGAGTCTCCCTCCTCACTCAGCACCAATGCCCTTTTTGACATCACTACTCTATATGTATTTTCCTCCTATGTTCTCAGCTGTACAAGATTTATGTCTATAGGCCAACATTCTGTAGAAAGTCTGGAAAGAATTAGCTGTCTCTCCTAAATTACATTTGGAAAAAAGGAAGTCCTCTGTGTAAGAATACATACATTCATCTATCTCTCATCCATATATTTACTAATACATTATAATATATTTAAGATGACTTAGCCAAATACACAAAACACAGCAGAACTTTTAACAAGATAAATGTGGAAAAATAGAGCAAGGAAAAACAAGACGAAATTTGGTTGTGCTCAGTGCAAGTATTAGTCGCTCAGTCGTGTCTGACATTTTGCAGTCTCATGGACTGCAGCCCACTAGGCTACTCTGTCCATGGAATTCGCCAGGCAAGATTACTGTTGTAGGTAGCCATTACCTTCTCCAAGGTATCTTCCCAACTCAGGGATGAAACTTAGATCTCCTGCATTGCAGGCAGATTCTTTACTGTCTAAGCTGCCAGGGAAGCCCCATGTATTCAGTAAGCCTACATTTTTAAAAAATTCATAGATTTGTCTCTGTTCTCAAGAATAACTTGATTCACACAATCATTATAATTTTAAAAACAAACTGGTATCATAAAAGAATGCCCATTTCTAGTTGTGATACTTAAAGAATTTCTTCTAAAGAGGACCTCGGTGTACTGTGGTGAGCAATGGCCTCATATACTTGCTAATAAATGAGTTTTGCTGATTGTAATTGTATCCCACTGCATACTACAAAAGCAAAGTCCAATAAAACAATTCTTTTAAAATTGGGACAAGCCTTTCCAAGTAGACCATCATGGTCTGGCCAAATCCATGGTATATTTTAGAGGATCTAGAAAAATGAATAAATTGCATGTCTTTTTAGGTAGTTCTCATATGTAATTTGTCAATTGAATTTTTCACATACTAGATGACAGTGAGTTTACATACTCTTATAAATTTGTTTTATTCACTGTTGCAGTATCATTGCATAGAATTCTACCTAGTACATAGTAGGTGTTTAATAAGTATTTGTTATATGGATGGATAAATGCTGTGCTTAGAAGTATCTAAGTGAAAGACTTCCTCTTAGCTATTTGTTGCTATTTTCTTCCTTGTCCTTAAATAAAGGGTGCCACTCTACTTTGGAGTACATCATCTTTATGTGGACCCGAAAATTCATTAAATGTCAGACATTGTTTAGTTGACTTTTTCAAACATATAATTAAATCAATATAAACTCTATGCAAAGAGCTC
Source organism: Neotragus pygmaeus (assembly GCA_006410875.1). Taxonomy (NCBI): domain Eukaryota; kingdom Metazoa; phylum Chordata; class Mammalia; order Artiodactyla; family Bovidae; genus Neotragus; species Neotragus pygmaeus. The sequence goes on along the minus strand of SJYV01009642.1, from coordinate 235,894 downwards.
TTTTAAGATCATTCTCAGTAACATGCCTTCCTTGATTTTTTAGGGCTTTAAGATTTTAAGTTTCCGAAGAAGTTGTAAACTTCAGTAAAGCAATTTTAACATGGAAATAGTTTTTCTTTTCTGGAGACCTCAAAATCATACCAGATTTATTGAATTTGGAAAACATGGGGGTAGATTCTGTATACTAGCTCAACAAATTTTAGCTGTATATTTTAATGAAAGTGGTTAATTTCCAAAGTTAAGAATTTAAGAATGTCCATTTTTCCTTCCTGCTGGCCCTTTATTTTTAAAGCAGGTTTTTTTGAAAAGCATTATGTTAGTGTTAATTTTTCTTTAAAATTTCTGGCACTATTAAATATTACATTATGCTGGGATTCAGTGAACTAGTAGATTATATCATTTCTGGTAATCCTTTATCCTGTATAACTAAGTAATTTATATGCATCTTAAAAGCTTATTTATAACATCAACTGGATGTAACACATAGTGACACATTTTAACTGCTCTTCCCAGATTTCTTACTCTGAAAATCTATTGAACTATTATAGCAACCTGCACCGTCATTTTAAAATTTAGGTTATTAGGCTAGATGAGATATTTATCAATGTAAAGTTTGCCTAGAGCAGTGGCCTTATTTACTTCTAATGAAATATTGAAATATCAACCTTTCACTCTATTTTCCATAACTTGCTTTTTATTTTGTTTGCCTTTGTTCTTATTTACTATACTACTTTATTTTGCAAGCTTTCTTCCTGTGTTGCTCCTGATTATTATAACGTGCTACATATGTAAAAAGAGGATTAGAAATGAATTAAATCATGTACTTCATTCCCAATTTTAGCATAAAGCTTATCTTTACCATCACATTATGATAATATATACATATTTCGGTTGACCTTTAGAAAATGAAATTTTCTTGCCTTTTAAACCTATTCCACATTTAACCATACTTGTCTTAAGAATGCCCAATCTTAAAATTTGTATAATTAAANGGTGCCTTGGCTTCCTATTTTTATCTCTAGTATAATAATAATAATATAATACTTAACAATATAATAATATAATTATTTAATTATTTACTTAAGTAATTAAAATTACTTAATCTGTTTAAATGGCTTCCATCGTTAACTTAATATTTTCCAGGTTTTTTTTTTTTTTTAACAAGTTGGAAGATTGTATATAGTAAGTAATGGTTAAGAGCATCGTCTCTGAACTCAGATTGCTTGGGTTCTATTCTGGCTCTGTTACTAGCTATATCACGTATTTCTTTTTCTCATCTCTACAATGAGGATGTTACCAGCCTTCTTGAATCTTTCTCACTTACTTCTGGTACTTTTGTGACATGAATTGCACATCTTTTAATAATGTATCACAGGTCTCTGGTGTTCACTTTTTTTAAAACTCATTTTTATCCTATTCTTCAGATTGTTTATGTTAATCTATTTTCAAGTTCATTGACATTTTTTCTCTTTCATCTTAATTTTGCCTTTGAGCCTAGGTAGTGAATTTTAAAATTACAGTTGCAGTATTTTCAGTTCTAAAATTTATATTCAGCTATTTTTTATGGCTCTATTTCTTTTCTAAGAACTTCTGTCTTTGCTTTTATTTCAGAAGGGTTGACCTTTATTTCATGGAGAATGGTTTTATAATTGCTGCTTAATGTTGTTTGTGTGACAACTCCCATATCTGAATCACCTTGGAGTTGACATCTGTTGATTTTCTTTTTCTGTAATAGGTGGTCAGATTTTCTTGATTTCTTTCTATGTTGAGTAATATTGGATTATACTCTGGACGTTTTGAGTATTATCTTTTAAACCCCTGGCCTCTGTTAAAATTCTCTGGAGAAAGTTAGTTAATTAGCTAGTTTCAGCAACCAATCTGATCGGATTCATGTTGAAAATTCTGTCTCGCCTTATATGGATGGAGAGTCAGCCTTTGCTGTTGTGTTTGGGTCTGCCAGCACATGAACAGTTCAGGAATTAGCTTGAGAATTGGGCAGTGGAGTATATTTTATTTTATTTTATTTTTTAAAAAAAACCTTTCTAATACTTCTTTAAGTCTGTCACACATGCTTAGCTCAGGAATAAGCCTGGGACTTGTGTCAGTTGATTCTCAGAATTAAGAAATCCACCTTCACCAGCTCTCTCCTCTCTAAGCATTTCCCTGTACTCTGCAGTTCCCACTTATTGCTCTAGAAGAAATAGCTTCTAGCTAAGGAAACTGGGAATAGAAGATATTTCTNTGTGTCAGTTGATTCTCAGAATTAAGAAATCCACCTTCACCAGCTCTCTCCTCTCTAAGCATTTCCCTGTACTCTGCAGTTCCCACTTATTGCTCTAGAAGAAATAGCTTCTAGCTAAGGAAACTGGGAATAGAAGATATTTCTTGTAGAGTATTAATCCCCTGTGCTGTTATGCAGTTCCACACAATTGGACCACCTTCAGACCAAAGGCAAAAGAAAAAGAAAAAATAAAAAATAATAGAGCTTCCTCTCACTCACACTTCTAGACTTTAGCCAGGTAGATATGCCTTCTTACTGGGTTCTTCTGCTTGTACCATCATGACCATAGTAGTGCAGCTCTGTACCTGGAATTAGCCCCATTCATTGTTATTCAAGTTCTGACTTCTGTCCCCAGTCTATCTGCAATTATTTATGTTCAGAGTTCTCAGATTGTCAGTCTTTGATATTTTTCCCACAATCAATAGGAGAGTCTTAGTTAAGGTTCTGCTATCTTGGTCAACACTCATGGAAAGAGAACTCTATTTTAAAAATCAGATATTTGGGTTTATAACTTAGCATTTACTCTCCATATGACCTTGGGAAATTTATTCAGCTATGTTTAGCACTTCCAGTCCTAGTAGCTAATTGAATTGCCCACAAAATTGCAGCATATAAGCTCCCAAATCTATAATTTATGCCCTACTCACTTTTTAAAGAGATCAAATACTTTTGGTTCTAAATGTCATTAACAGTAATAGAGCAACCACTGTGGTTACACATTGAGGCATAATTTATCTTTGTTTTATTCTCAGTTCAGTCATTAACTTGATTTGTAATCTCCAGTTAGTTTTTTAGTGACTTCACATAGCTCATGGAAATGTTTTGAGGTCCTGTGTAGGTTTCCTCACTAAGAAAAACTACTATGTGAATATCTAAATTCATAAAAGGAAAAAGTAATAAGCAGTTTTTCATTCTATAAAGAGATTTACTGTTGTAATACTTAATAACCCATCTTTCAATTGTTTTAAATATTCAGCTTATTTTTTGTTACATGTAATTTTCCATAATGTCTCTACTAAAGTAGGAGGTGAAGTCTCTAGTTAGTTTTTAATGTGTGAAGTAGGACTAATCATTTTTCCCACAATTTATTACCAATTTGATCTCAGCCTCATCTAGGCCATGACTGAACATAAACACTCAGACACATGCACTGCTGTTGGGGAGCAGTTAACTCTTTCCATTTGGTGCCAAAAATGGTTTCACACAACTATTGTTAAAAAGTTTTAAAAAAAATGTTTTTTAAGGGAAAATATATTGGATTTTAATTTTTATAACAGTGAATTCAGTTATCCTAAGTATTTTTTAAAACATGTTAAAATGACATGGATCATTTAAAATAATAATTGTCAATAACAGTATTACCATCTTGAAGTGCTTCTGATTTTTAACCTAAAATAAAATATACTTAGTTTATAAAAGGCTGTAGAAGGGAACTGGGAAGAAGACGATAGAAAGGAATCCATTTCTTGACTGAGACAACAATTGGACTAACAAAATCTAATAACAACAGTTTTGGATATCTGGAGTATATTCAAAGGCTGGCAACTTCCAGGGATAGGTTTGGCTGGTAAATTGTGGTTACTTTTAATCAATTTTGCCCCCAGTAGTACTATCTATGTGCTCCCCAACCCCTCAACTGCATGACTGACAGTCAACACTAGCATGCTTGTGAGAGACAGAGTGGGCAACTAGGACCTCATCTGTCAAATATTAGGGATCTAGGTTTTATTTGTGAATTATTGTTTTGCAATGTAGAGGTACAGACAAAGGCAGATTACCATTGTTGTCACTTCCACCAAATGAAATGACTTCAAGGATATTTAAAGGGACAGTGCCTTTTTTTTTTTTTAAACGTTCCCTAGACTTTTCTCTTTTCCCCGTTTGGAAGCCAGATATTTAAGGATTAGGATACCCAAGAGCAAACACTTACAAAAGGAAATTTTAAAAGTCATTGCACACACCCAAAGAGAAATGCAGATTCAGAGAACACCTGGGATCACCTTAGGTTTACACCTCAGGCTGATCCCAACAAAGAANTCCCCGTTTGGAAGCCAGATATTTAAGGATTAGGATACCCAAGAGCAAACACTTACAAAAGGAAATTTTAAAAGTCATTGCACACACCCAAAGAGAAATGCAGATTCAGAGAACACCTGGGATCACCTTAGGTTTACACCTCAGGCTGATCCCAACAAAGAAACACTCTACAACAATAAAAAATAGAGCAAGATCTGAAGGCAGGGGAGGAGAATATGATTTCTAGAATTACCACATTACAAGGTTCAGATGTTCAGTTTTCAACAATAACAACAGCACAAGGTATCAAAAAAAAACAACAAAAAAACCAGAAATGTGGCCCATTAAAAGAGAGAAAAAAATTTTGACAGAAAAGACTCATGAGGATGATCAGATGGTAAACTTATTAGACAGAGATTTTTAAAACAATTGTCTTAAAGATGCTCAAAATACTAAAGTAAGATGTCAATAAAATCAAGAAAATGATATGAGCAAAATGTAAATATAAATAATGAGATTTTTTAAAAGGCAAAAAGATATTCTAGAGTTGAAAAACACAACTGACATAAAAATTTCACTAAAGGGATTCAGAAGCCGATTTCAGAAGCCAGAGAAAGGAGTCAATGAACTTCAAGATAGAGCTACTGAAATTGTTAAGTCTGAGGAACAGAAAGAAGGAAAAAAAAAAAANAAAAGATATTCTAGAGTTGAAAAACACAACTGACATAAAAATTTCACTAAAGGGATTCAGAAGCCGATTTCAGAAGCCAGAGAAAGGAGTCAATGAACTTCAAGATAGAGCTACTGAAATTGTTAAGTCTGAGGAACAGAAAGAAGGAAAAAAAAAAAAACTATTGAGGTGAAGTGAATGAAGCCCAGGGGACCTGTGAAACACCATTAAGTTTTTGGTCTAACACCACTAGACCATTCTTTGTGGGAGTCTCAGAAGGAGAAGAAAGGGAGAAAAGGGCAGAGGATTATTTGAAGATTAATAACTAAAAACTTCCCAAATTTGATGCAAGATACAAATCTGCAAATCCAAGATACTCAGCAGACTCCAACTACTAAAGTGGAAAGAAATCCATATAATATAATCTGTCAGAAGCCAAAAGTAGAGAATCTTGAAAGCATCAAGAGAAAAGATACTCATCATATACAAGGAATCCTCAATAAGATCAGGAGCAGATTTCTCTTTAGAAATATTGGAGATGTCAATATTGAACATGTAAAATATAATAATGTAAGTTTTAAAACTTAATAAATGTGTTAGACTGCAGATTATGTACAGTTGAAGAGGCAATTAGGGAAACACGTAAAACTATTAGAAGAAATTATCCATAATATAGCTCATATTTACAATGACGTAAAAGTTAACCATGGATGATAGAGTAAGAAAATATAAAATATACTTACAGTTCTGAAGAAGATAGTAGAGAATGAAGAAAAAGATCGAAATATCATATAATACCAAAAAGAATCTCAAACTCCAGAAAGGCATCAATCTTCCAGATGTGGAAATCCAAACAAGTCTTTAGCAAGGTGAATAAAAATAATCTATACCTACTCACATTATAGTAACACTGTAAAATACCACAGAAAAATAGATCTTATGGAATTATAGGCAAATGAATTGAGTACTGTATGTAAATTATACTTCAATAAAGTTTTTAAAGTGGAGTTTGCACATCTTGAAATTACAAACTTGATTCTTTCTCATTGTGATAAGCAATAACTTTAATGAGTCCAGCTTATCAATTATTTTTTCCATGGATTATGCCCTTGTATCTAAAAGTTACATCCAAAAAGTCATAGCAGCCAAGTCATCTATGTTTTCTCCTATGTCATCTTCTAGGAGTTTTATAGTTTTTGTTGTTAGTAATTTGTTCTGTAACCCATATTGAGCTAATTTTTACAAGGAAGAACAGTCTGTATCTTGTGTCTAAATTCAGTTTTTGCATGTGGATGGATGTCTAGTACCATTTGCTGGAAAGCTTTTTTTTTTTTTTTTTCTCCATTGTGTTCCCTTTGCTCCTCTGTCAAAGATTCATTGACTATATTTATGTTCTTCTGTTCTGTCCATTCATCTATTTATCTGTTCTTTTGTCAATACCACACTGTCTTAATTACTATGGCTTTATAGCATCTATAAGTCTCAAAGTCAGTTAGTATCAGCTCTCCAACTTTGTTCTCCTTAAGTATTGTATTGGCTACTTATAGACTTTTGTCTCTCCATATAAACTTCAGAATAAGTTTATAGATATCCATAAAATGACTTACTGGGATTTTTATTTGAATTGCATTGAATTTGCATTGAATCACTGAACTGACAATATTCAGATTTCCTGTCCATGAACATGGAATATCTGTCCATTTATTTTGTTTCTTCTTTGATTCATTTATTTACTTCATTCAGGGTTTTGTAGTTTTCCTCATATAGAACTTATACATATTTTGTTAGACTTATACCTAAGTTAAGTATTTCTTTATGGGAAGTGCTAATATAAATGGTATTCTATTTTTAATTTCAAATTTCTGTTGTTTGTTGCTGGCAAATATATAGGAAAGCAATTTGCTTTTGTTTATTAACTTTTCATCCTGTAGTCTTGCAGTAA
>SJYV01009642.1:207592-228411 GCA_006410875.1 Neotragus pygmaeus | reverse complement strand
AGTCTGGCTTGGACAGTTTTAAGCATTACTATGCTAGCATGTAAAATGAGTGCAGTTGTGCTGTAGTTTGAACATTCTTTGGCATGGCCTTTCTTTGGGAATGAAAACTGACCTTTTCCAGTCCTGTGGCCACTGCTGAGTTTTCCAGCATTTCCTGGAATTTGAGTGGCATATTGAGTGCAGCACTTTCATAGCATTATCTTTTATGGCTGGAAATAGCTCAGCTGAAATTCCATATCCTCCACTAGCTTTGTTCATAATGATGCTTCTTAAGGTCCACTTGACTTCATACTTGAGGATGTCTGGCTCTAGGTGAATGATCACACTATCATGGTTATCTGGGTCATTATGATCTTTTTTGTATAGTTCTTCTGTGTGTTCTTGCCACTTCTTAATATCTTCTGCTCCTGTTAGGTCCATACCATTTCTGTCTTTATTGTGCCCATCTCTGCCTGAAATGTTCTCTTGGTATCTCTAATTTTCTTCAACAGATCTCTAATCTTTCTCATTCTGTTGTTTTCCTCTGTTTTTTCCATTGATCACTTAGGAAGTCTTTCTTTCTCTCCTTGCTATTCTTTGGAATTCTGCTTTCTGATGCATATATCTTTCCTTTTCTCCTTTACCTTTCATTTCTTTTCTTTTCTCAGCTATTTGTAAGGCCTCTTCAGACAACCATTTTGCCTTTTTGCATTTCTTTTTCTTCAGGATGGTTTTGGTCACGGCCTCCTGTACAATATTACAAACCTCCATTATTTGTTCTTCAGGCACTCTGTCTATCAGATCTAATCCCTTGAATGTATTTATCATTTTCACTATATAATTGTAAGGGAATTGTTTTTGGTCATACCTGAATGATCTAGTGGTTTTCCCTACTTTCTTCAATTTAAGTCTGAATTTGGCAATAGGGAGTTCATGATCTGAGCCACAGTCAGCTCCCAGTCTTATTTCTGCTGACTGTATAGAGCTTCTTCATCTTAGGCTGCAAAGAATATAATCAGTCTATTGTCGGTTTTTACCATCCATTGATATCCTTGTGTAGAGTTGTCTCTTTTGTTGTTGGAAGAGGGTATTTGCTGTGACCACTGCATTCTCGATTCTACTAAGGAGCCCATCATAGGCATTCTTTATTTCTCTTTCATTGTTTTTTATATCTAGCATTTCTTTTTGTTTCTTTCTCAGGATTTCGATCTCTCTGCTTACATTGCCCATTTGGCCTGGGATGCTGTCTATTGGGCCCTCAGATACTTGTGTTAAATTCCTGTCTTATAGTTTAAACGCCTCTGCTATGTCTGTTCTGTTAATGTTTGCTCTGTATCTTCAAATTTTGCTTTTTGTCTTTTAGTATACCTTGTAGTTTTTTCTTAATAGCTGGAAATGAAATACTGGGTAAAAGAAACTGCTGTAATAGCCCCTTATTTACTTGGTGGTGAGATTTGGGGGGATGTATCTTGCTCTATATGGCTCCTAAGGTGGATACTTTACCTCTTTTCTTTTTTTATATATTTTATTTTATTTATTTATTTTGATTTTACTTTACAATACTATATTGGTTTTGCCATACATCAACATGAATCCACCACATTTCTAATGTATTATTTAGAAAAACTGTTTAAGGAATTTTTCCTCAGAAATGGCTCTTTCTAGGCCTGGGGGAAGAAATACACAAAATGAGCCTAATATCTTCTAGTGCTGGAAAGTAAGGAAATGCTCAAAAACCAAACCCCCTCCCCCACATTATAGATGAATGTCACAAAAACATAGGAGCCAACTGACAAAGCTTCTAATGGCCAAAGATAGAACAGTTTGAGCAACAAAATAAAGTAGTATTTGATTATTATAACTTAACATATAAAATAAGTTTTCATGCTGCTACTGCTAAGTCGCTTCAGTCGTGTCCGACTCTGTGTGACCCCACAGACGGCAGCCCATTGTGCTCCTCCATCCCTGGGATTCTCCAGGCAGGAACTCTGGAGTGGGTTGCCATTTCTTTCTCCAATGCATGAAAGTGAAAAGTGAAAGTGAGGTCGCTCAGTTGTGTCTGACTCAGCGACCCCATGGACTGCAGCCTACCAGGCTCCTCTGTCCATGGGAGTTTCCAGGCAAGAGTACTGGAGTCGGATGCCATTGCCTTCTCCAAGTTTTCATGAGTCCATATTTATATCAAAGAATAATTGAATAAATTAATAGTGAAGGAAAGGAGACAGATCTCTTACCAAAGATTTCCAAATAATACATGTAAATATTCCATCCTTAAGGAGAAGGGCACATAACCCCCCACTCTTTGGCATGGGCTGCACACTGTAACTTCCTCAACAATATGTTTCCTATGTGCGGAAGTATTTTTAAAGTAAGCAATGCCCGAAATATTACTCAACATGGATGAACCTTGAAAACATGCTAAGTAAAAAAAAACAACCTCAAAAGGCCATATATTCCTCCATATATGAAGGAATTCATATATGATTCCATTTATGTGAAATGTCCAGAATATATAGGCCTATAGAGACAGGAAATAGATTAATGGTTGCTCAAGGCTAAGTATAGGAGAAAATGTGGACTCCTGATAGACATGCGATTTTTTTTTTTTAGAGGAGATGAGTAATATATTCTAAAGTTGATTGCATTGATGATTGCACAACTCTGTGAAACACACCAAAAATACAATTTTTTTTACTTTATGATTTAAGTTAGATAGTATGTGAATTACATCTTAATTANCATGCGATTTTTTTTTTTTAGAGGAGATGAGTAATATATTCTAAAGTTGATTGCATTGATGATTGCACAACTCTGTGAAACACACCAAAAATACAATTTTTTTTACTTTATGATTTAAGTTAGATAGTATGTGAATTACATCTTAATTAAGTTATTACAAAAATAAGTAAGAGAATGATGTTTAAATTCAAGAAAATAGTTATCTAAGGAAAAAATGGGACTTGAAATCATGATAAGGTACACAGTACTCTTTGAAAATATAGTAATAGCCTGTTTCTTAAACTAGATAGAAGTACCTAGGTAGCTTTTATCCATTATTATCTACATTTTATACATACATTACAAGCTTCTATGTATTTAATACTTAATAAAAATTTCTTTTTAAAGGAAACAAAATTGTATTATTCATGTTAATTTATATCCATGGCTAGTGTGACAGATTTTATTTTCTTGGACTCCAAAATCACTGCAGATGGTGACTGCAGTCATAAAATTAAAAGATGCTTGCTCCTTGGAAGGAAAGCCATGACAAACCTAGACAGCATATTAAAAAGCAAAGATATCACTTTGCCAACAAAGGTCTGTCAAAGCTATGATTTTTCCAATAGTCATGTACAGATGTGAGAGTTCAACCATAAAGAAGGCTGAACACCTCGGAATTGATGCTTTTGAATTGTGGTGCTAGAGAAGACTATGGAGAGTCCCCTCGATTACAAGGAGATCAAACCAATCAATCCTGAAGGAAATCAACCCTGAATATTCATTGGAAAGACTGTTGCTGAAGCTGATGCTCCAATACTTTGGGTACCTGATGCGAAGAGTGACTACTTGGAAAAGACCCTGATGCTGGGAAAGGATGAAAACAAAAGGAGAAGACGGTGGCAGAGGATGAGATAGCTGGCTAGCATCACTGACTGCATGAATTTGAGCAAACTCCTGGAGACAGTAGAGGACAAAGGAGCCTAGCATGCTACAGTCCATGGGGTCACAACGAGTCAGACACGACCTAGTGACTGAACAACAATAACAGCTAGTGTGATCAAGTTTAACGTAGTTTGGCCTTAATGGCAGTAATGGCAACCTCCTTCAGGAAGACTTATGCCAGCACACCACAGCTCTCCCAGGACTATTGTAGTCAGTGCCCCTGACCCCGCAGCAGTCTGCTGTCAACCCACACCTCTGCCCGAGATTCCCAGACTCTCACAATCTAGTCTGGCTCAGTCTCTTGTGGGGTCACTGCTTCTTTCTCCTGGGTCTTCATGTGCACAATATTTTGTTGTTCCCTCCAAACATGTTTCCCTGGGAGTTCTCAATCCTTTTGCCAGATCCCCAGGTTGGGAAATCTGTTGTGCATCCTAGAATACTGTAAAAGCAAATTTATACTGATAATAAATAGCAGTACCAAAATTCAAACATAGTTCATCACAGTAGTTCTCAAGTGGAACAAAATCAACTAGAGAACTTAGTAAGATACTAACTGCTGGATTGTACCCCATAGTTTTTGATTTCGTGGTTCAATCACAATAAGGAAAGGAGAAGGGCAGTGTGGGAGGTTTTACATTTCTAACAGATTAACAGATTAGCAAATGATGTATATATGTTGTTGGTACAGACACCACACATTGAGAACTATTGATCTTTCAAATTGTACCATCTTTCCACTGGGACTTATCTCACATTACTCCTTTAAGTAAAATGTACTCTGACTAGATGAAGGACTTAATATACACAAAAAGTACTTGGTGCTTTTTTTGTCTCTGTTTTACTTTTTTCCCTCTCCACTTAAAGCTGTCCTCTTTTTCTTGCCTTTACCTCCCTTTTCTACTTACTAATATATTTTCCTTTATAAAATCATTCAAGTGCTATCTCTTCGATAAAGACATACTTCACCACCATCACATAGAAATTTACTGCTTTTATTTTGATCTCATGGTATTTTAGGATAATTTCTTTCATCACTTACTATCTTGTATTTGTTTATGTGGTTTCATGATCTGTGTTACAGTTGTAAACTCCTTAAGGAATTGAGTTGCATTTATCCCATAATACTACAGGTTTAGTGAGTTTAACTTAGTTAAACTTAATAAGTTATTTGATAAATTTGGCATTCAGAAAATGAAGATCATGGCATCTGGTCCCATCATTTCATGGGAAATAGATGGGGAAACAGTGGAAACAGTGTCAGACTTTATTTTGGGGGCTCCAAAATGACTGCAGATGGTGACTGCAGCCATGAAATTAAAAGACGCTTACTCCTTGGAAGAAAAGTTATGANCAGGGGGGCTCCCATCTCCCTCGTCCTCAGCCGCCGGCTCCTCCAGGCTGCTCAGTGGGATCTCGATGAGGCCGGGCCGTGCTGCAGGCTCCTCCGGGGGTGGCCCCTCAGCCAGGAGGATGGAGGAGCGTGTCTGCACCGGCACCTGGCTCGGCGAGAACTTGCGCAGGTGGGGGAGGCTGTCCACGTCGTGTGGGGGCGTGAGCACCCTGGTCAGGGGTGCCAGCCGCAGCTCTGCTGGCCGCGCGTGTTTGGGGCTGCGAGGTGTGGGGCTGGGGCCGGGGCTGGGGCCCGGCCCATGGCTGCGCCGGGCAGCTGGGGCACGCCGGGCGGGGCTGGGGGATGCAGCTTTGGGGCCTGTTGTGGGACCGGGGATGACCCACGCGGCGGCAGCAGGAGTAGGGGCAGCCGCGGAGGACTCTGGTGGGGCCAGGAGCCGCTGCTGCTGGTCTGTGAGCCTCTGCATGTCCCGTTGCAGAGAGTTCAGCGCTGCACTCAACTTGCTCACTGCCCGGTTATAGTCCCCCAGTCCTTCAGGGGGCACCGGGCCCAGTTCTGGTGAGAAGGTCACCGCCTTTGGCCGTGGGGACGGCTCACCCTGGCCCTCACCAGCTGGCCGCTCCCCGCCAGGGGCCAGGCCTAGCTCTGCTTCTGCTTCCTCACCAGCCTCCCGGGGCTGCACCTGCAGGAAAGCATTCTTGCCCAGTCGCTGGCGGTGCTTGGCAAAGATGGCCTCAATCCGTCGCTTCTGGGCCTCGATGGCCCGGCGTTTCTCCTCTAGCCGGGCTCCAAGCTCACTCATCTCCGAGCTCAGGGCCTCCGGTGCCCCTGGGGTAGCCACCGGGGACCCGGCCTCGACATCGGCCTTCACCAGCTGCTTCTTGCGTTCAGCAAAGCTGGTCATCTTCACTTCAGAGTTGCTGGCTGCCGGGGATGAAGTTGCCACCTTTGGGGAGCCCTCAGGCAGGGCTGGTGGTTTTGATACCTCCCCAGCTGGGCAGGGAGCCGGTTTTGAGGGGCCCTCGGGGTGGGGCAAGTAGGCAGGTACTTTGGTAGGCCCGTCAGGCAGTGGTTTCGAGGCGCCCTCCGGTGGGTAGGGGGAAGCCAGCGGCAGTTTGGAGGACCCCTCGGGGGAGTGGAGGTAGAAGCTGCCGTCGGCAGCCCCGTCTGGCAGCAGCCGGGGCTCGGCGCTGTGGATGATCTGCAGGGCCTCCTCGATGGTAGGCAGGTCGCCAGTCTCCGGGGGTGGCTGCGCGGGGGTCCGGGCTGGCACAGGGCGCTGGGGACCCAGGCTGTCTGAGCTGACGGAGCGCAGTAGCACGGGGTCTCCCATGACAACATCCACGTCGCTGTCCAGGCCAAAGGGGGTGCTGAACGACACAGCCTGGGAAAGGGGACGGCTGGGCGGCCGGAGGGAAGGGTCAGCCCCTGGGACAGGTCCAGGCCCCACCCTGGCCCCTCTGACTCCACTGCCCGGGCCCTTTCGATGTGCTCACCTGAGCTGACGGTTCCAGGCTTTGCCGAGGGCCTCCATATGGGACATGGACGGGGAGGACTTCAGCGAGCCTGGGGAGGGGTGATGTGTGGTCATTCTGGGGTCACTGGGGACCCTGGGTGGGGTGTCAAAGGGTGAGTCACTGATGGGGCATTATGTGGATGGATAGCTGGGGGCCACGTGGTGTCACTAGGGGGTCCTTGTGAGCCCCTGGGGAGGTCACTGTGGGGGCCAGTGAATGTAACCAAGGAAGTCGTTCAGGTACCAGACAGACCCAATGGAGGGGTCACAAGGTGCCCACATGAGGTCAGCAGGGGCAGTCTTTGGGTGGGGATGGGGGGCGGATCTCCAGTGACAAGCCCTCCTCTGCCCTCACCTGTGGATCCTCGGAGTGGGGACTGGGGGCCCCCTGGTGATAGGAGTGGATGGCGGAAATTGAAGACAGGAGAGCTGCCAAGACAGGTGTGTCAGCCAAGGGTCCCCCCCCGCNACCTTTGTTGGCAAAGTAATGTCTCTGCTTTTGAATATGCTATCTAGGTTGGTCATAACTCTTCTTCCAAGGAGTGTCTTTTAATTTCATGGCTGCAATCACCATCTCCAGTGATTTTGGAGCCCCCCAAAATAAAGTCTGACACTGTTTCATTGTTTCCCCATCTATTTGCCATGAAGTGATGGGACCAGATGCCATGATCTTCATTTTCTGAATGTTGAGCTTTAAGCCAACTTTTTCACTCTCCTCTTTCACTTTCATCAAGAGGCTTTTTAGTTCCTCTTCACTTTCTGCCATAAGGGTGGTGTTATCTGCATATCTGAGGTTATTGATATTTCTCCTGGCAGTTTTTCCAAATTTGAAATTTGTATAAATGGAAAATGCTTTATGCATTCTTTCATATCTTGCTTCTTTTGCTTATGTTTGCATAATTATTGCTGCTTCTACATATAACTGTGATTCATTTATTTTCACTATATTATTCCAGTTTATGAATATATGCTACAATTTGTTTATCCAGGCTGCTGTGCTAATTTATACCCGTACCAGCAGTGTTTGTGAATTATAGCATTGTTTTTAATATTAAAAAATAAGAAATGTTCATCAGTAGGGATTGATAGGTAAATTATAGTACATCTATGCAGCAAAAGGCCACACAGTTATTGAAAAGAACGAGCTAACTCTCTGAAATGCCTTGGCAAAATGTCCAGAATACATTGTAAGTTAAAAAAAGAAAAAAACATATCACAAAGTTGCAAGACAGATCTACAGAATCATCCCATCTGGGCACAAGTACAAAAGTCTAGAAGTGCAAAAGAAGGTTTTTCAGCAAAACAATAGGTGGGAGAGCCTTGGATTCTGGGAGAAGAGGGATGAAGAGACGTGGTTGGAGGAGTGTCATCAGAGGCTTTGCCATGTTAGGTCAGTGGAGAGGAGCACTGAGGATGGAAGGACTCTAGGAGAAGACCTCCTCTCAGGCTGTGCATTCATTGCCAATCTGGGGCATTGCTACTCAGCAGGGAGTGTACTCAGCAGGAAGCAGCAGAGGGAGACTTTGGATTTGAGTCCTTAGGAAATTATCCTCTTTAATGTCATTGTTTCTATTGGAAGATCAGATTTAACTTAAGGCAAAACTTTTATGTAATAACCTGCTGTAGGTATAAGTTTTTTTTAACTAATTAATTTTTGGCTATGCTGGGTCTTTGTTGCTGTGCATGGGCTTTCTCTAGTAGCGGTGAGCGGGGGCTGCTCTCTAGTTGCGGTTCTTGGCCTTCTCCTCGCGAGGCTTCTGCTGCTGCAGCGCGGTCGCCAGGCGCATGGGCTTCAGTAGTTGCAGCACATAGGCTCCGCTGCGGCTCTTGGGCTTAGTTGCCTCTTGGCACATGGAATCTTCTCAGACGAGGGATCGAACCCATGTCCCCTGGGTTGGCAGGTGGACGCTTAACTACTGGACTACCAGGGAAGTCCAGAGATAAATATTACATTCATGTTTATTTATCATAATCTACCTTCAAAGAATATCAGACTATTTCATGAACAGTACAAGGACATCCAACAACACAATCCCATTGACCTCCTCTACCGTTTTTGTTCTCATTGCTTATATTTTACTACTATATATGCGCTAAGCTTCTCAACTTCTTAATTTTTGCTTTAAAAACTGATGGCCTTTTACAGAAATTTGAAAAGAAAATATATAAAATAAAGGAACTAAAACATTTAAAGCATTTACTCAGATAATTTATCCTTTCTTTTGCTCATTTTTTCCTGCAGTACTAGAGTTCTGTCAGTTTTATTTCCTTTTAGCCTTACACCTTTTTCACAGTAAAGATTGTGGAAATGTATTCTCTCAGCTTTCATCTTTCTAAGAATATCTTTATTTCATCTGCATTTTTGAAAGATATTTTCAGCGAATTCAGTTTTCTAGGTTGACATTTATTTTTTTTTATTACTTTAGAGAAATTTCTCCATTGTCTTCTGACAAATTATTTCTGGGGAGAAATCAACCTTTATATGTATCCTTTCCAGCTTGTATATAATGTATTTCCCCCTTTTTTGCTCCTCTAGCTGCTCTTTTTAAGACGTACTTTTTATTTTTGACTTTTGGAAGTTTGATTTTGGTATGACTAGATCAGTTCTTTGTGGTTACTCTGCTTGGAGTTCATTGAGAGTCTTAAATATTTGGATTGTTGTCTTTTATCAATTTGGGGAAGTTCTTGGTCAGCCTATCTTCAAATATCTCTTCTCCTTCACTTTCTCCCTCCTCTGTTCTAGGACTCTGATTGTGTTAATGTTAGACCATTTCATATTTCCCTATAGATCAGTTCTGTTATTTATTTTTTTCCTCGCATTCTTTTTCCCCCTCTGCATTTCAGTTTGGATACTTATATTGATCTAAACTTGGCTCTGTGATACTTTCCTCTACTTTGATATGTGGTTACACCCACTTAATGAATTGCTTACTTCAGATAGCATATTTTTCATTTCTAGCATTTCCATTAGATTCTTAAAAAATTTTTTTCCTATATTTTTGTTGAAATCTTCATCTTTTCGAACATGTTTTCCTCTTTTCTACCAGGTACTTCAGCATTTTTACCATGCTCACTTTAAAATTCTAGTTTGATCATTTCAACATGTGGGTCAGGCTGGGGTCTTTTTCTGACTATTTTCTTTTATGATAGTGGGTCCACATTTTTTTGTTTTTCAGTATACCTTGTGATTTTTAAAATTGCATTCTGGATGTTTAATGTGAAAGATTAGTAGAAAATATTGGACTAAATCTTTTAGTTTTTAAATCCTAAATACTCTTCACCTTCAGAAAGGTAAATACCAGGCTACTAGAGTGGGTGAGTCAATCTGATCTCTCACTGAGCTGGGTGTGCACTTTTTTGGGCAACCAATGGATTAGTTCACCACTGGCCTCAGATGCTTTGAGAGTGGGACCTGGACTTTCTCTCTAGCAAGGCCTGTATGTATTTGAGTCCTGGTGAGATTCCAGGGATTTCCTGGGGCTTCACAGCTTGCCTATCAGCTTGTGGAGCTATTAGATACCTCTCAGCGCTTTACAGACAAGCTGCCCACCGTGGGTTGCTGGGAATTTGCCTTCCACTCCTGCCACCTCTCATACTAATTTTTTGAAAAGACTCTTCCCTGAAACATTGGTCCTTTAGTTAGGAGCCTGGAAAGAAAAAGCTCACTTTATTATTATTTACCAGTTATGTTTTAGCAAGCAGAAGAAACTACATTTCCAGGACAGTTTTCCTGTTTTCACTAAATTCTCAGCTTAACGTAAAAATGTAAGTAAATCTAGAAAGCTTTTATACCTTCCCTAAATCTTCTAAAATTTATTACAGTTAGCAGTGCAGCCAGGGTTTTATTTTTTTAATTCAACACGGTAGTGGAGGATCCCAGTATTTTAAAATACAAGATTCTTATCAAAAATTATCCTTAAAACTGAAAAGATTACTAGAGCAAACATGAATTGTCACTGAGTAATTAGAACCATGTGTAGGCTAGTGAGTCTCTGAGATGTAGCAGTCGATAAATCTAGNGCCTTGACTAGATGGACCTTTGTTGACAAAGCAATGTCTCTGCTTTTCAATGTGCTATCTAGGTTGGTCATAACTTTCCTTCCAAGGAGTAAGCGTCTTTTAATTTCATGACTGCAATCACCATCTGCAGTGATTTTGGAGCCCCCCAAAATAAAGTCTGACACTGTTTCTGCTGTTTCCCCATCTACTTCCCATGAAGTGATGGGACCAGATGCCATGATCTTCTTTTTCTGAATGTTGAGCTTTAAGCCAACCTTTTCACTCTCCTCTTTCACTTTCATCAAGAGGCTTTTTAGTTCCTCTTCACTTTCTGCCATAAGGGTGGTGTCATCTGCATATCTGAGATTATTGATATTTCTCCTATGAATCTTGATTCCAGCTTGTGCTTCTTCCAGCCTAGCGTTTCTCATGATATACTCTGCATAGAAGTTAAATAAGCAGTACTTAATAAATACTGGGTAGTTGTATATAAAATCAAGTTTGAATTGTGTCAAGTGCCTTTTTTACTTCCCCTGAAAACAGACAAAGAAGTCTGTGCAAAAAGTTTTTGGGGAGGGCAATCCTAGGAGAAGAGAGTGAGGAATGAATAAGTGAAACTGATGAACTTCCTTGATTGTCCAGTGGTTAAGAATCTGCCTGCCAGTTCAGGGGACATAGGTTTGATCCCTGGCTCTAGGAAATTCCATATGCCCCCAGACAACTAAGCCTGTGAGTCATGACTACTGAAGCCCGCACTCTCTAGAACCCAAGCTCTGCAAGAAGAGAAGCCACCACAATGAGAAGCTACTCCGCAACACAGGGTAGCCCCTGCTGACTGTAACCAGAGAAAGCCCTCATGCAGCAACGAAGATCCAGCACAGCCAAAAATAAATAAATACTTTTAAGTTTAAATATTCACCTGTAGTTTATTTTGGTTTTATAAATAGACAATCTTATCCATAAACAAGAGAATTAAAATTTTTTTGTTTAATTTTAATTGAAAGCTAATTACTTTACAATATTGTGGTGGTTTTTGCCATACATTGACATGAATCAGCCATGGATGTACATGTGTTCCTCATCCTGACCCTCCCTCCCACCTCCCNAGTGTCAAGATTTGTTCAACCAGCTGAGAATCCAGAGACAACTTTGGATTTGCATTTTTTTTGTTCCTGTTTCTGAGCCTGGAGAATTTATCAGATTCATTCTCATTGTCCTTTGTTTTTAAGAACAGTCTCTACCTTCTGACATTTCTAAACAAGATTCATTTGAAAAATATCTGTCATTTCTCATGAACTCAATAAAACCTTTTATTTTTTTAGCTATGTAAAAGTTTAGAAAATGGATTCATTTTTTTTCTTGCTTGATTCAACCATGTTAAAAACTGTCATCAAAGAAGATGATAATTTTTGCCTTTGTGTCTTATTGTCTTTAAGACTTCCCTGGTGGCTCAGATGGTAAAGTGTCTGCCTACAATGCAGGAGACCGGGGTTCAATCCCTGGGTTGGGAAGATCCTCTGGAGAAGGATATAGCAACCCACTCCAGTACTCTTGCCTGGAAAATCCAATGGATGGAGGAGTGTTGTAGGCTAAAGTCCGTGGGGTTGCAAAGAATTAGACATGACTTAGCGACTTCACTTTCTTATTGTCTTTAAGGTTTTTTTAATTTGCCAAAAAGGATCCAGGTAGATTCACTGATTGAATATTTGTTGTGATCAGTTTGAAAACGCTGATTTATAAATATTTCTATTTGGTACAATTCTAGGTATAACAACTTCAATATACATTAAAGTGGAAACCACTTATTATGCCAGTAAAAAGGCAAGTAACTATAAGAAAAACAGAAATACAGGAGCACATAAAATTATTTTAATTAATGAAATCACAGGCACTGTTACTTTAGTACCAACTATGACAAGATTTTTTCCCAGCTTTTAAGTTGGAATTTTTTGTCATTCAGAAACGTTGGATGAATGGGAGAAGTAATACCATATACATTTTACCTCGGTTCACTGACTGTTATTATTTTCTAACAGTCCTAAAAAGCTACATCTTTTATTTGGGCAGGTGAGAATTGTGTTTTGTTTCTGTTAATTTTGGGGGGTAGTTTTCCTCTTGGTGATTAATTATAGAGATAAAAAGACATTGTAACAGAATTGTCTCCTTACTTTGGTCAGTGCCAACCTCAAGGTATCTGCTGTTTGTGAGCCATTCATTTAGAGCATGGGTTCTCTTGGCTTATAGCAGGAAGGGAAGAAGAGGGGAAATAGAGGATGTTCTCTCTATAAAGTGTCTACCTTCCTTCTTCCTCTTTTTGATGAGTACTTGCTGGTCTGAAGAATTAACTGTGTGCATCAAGGCAGGGTGAATTCAATTTTCTTTTCTTCTCATCAAGTGAAGAAAGGTCAGTCTTTCTAGGTTTTTCTGGTATACTGTATTATTCATCAGAAAGTTCACTATGATTTTGCATTCTGTTATATTTCCCACAAACCTGTCTTTAGGGTTAATAGTTTATAGCACTCTCGTTCAGATAAAAGGATTGGTGCTGAGGATTTATGATATCTAACCTAATTTTCCATCACCATACCTTGACCTTGGCCTTATAAGTTGTAGCCCATACGAAGCAATCGATTGCTACCCGATAGAGGCAAATGACCCTCTTTAACTCTAGGGCAATAGCTAATAAGGTCTTGATAATTGTGATTTATCCACTGTCAGCATGTGCCGCTGTGAAGCTGCCCTGAATTGATGGATGCAACTTGTGTGACAGGAAGCCAGTTCCAGAGGCTTTCTTCTTTTATCCTTAGCATCACCAGGGCTCCTAGAATGGGACTGATGAAGTCATTTTTCTTTCATTGTGGTTTTCTATAATGAAATATGGTAAAAATTCATCTTCTCTTGAGCATGCCATTTTTTCCTTGTCAGATCTACAGTCTTTCCTTAACTGAACCAATTTGTTATCTACAAAAACAGTGGCCTTGCACTTCCCTTTTGATTCAAGGAGCTTGAGCTGGCCAAGAGGAGTTTTCTTCTATAAATTTGGTAGCAGATCAGTTCTATCCTTAACCAAAACACTTAATTTCCTTTCCTTTTTAAAGAATTTGAGAGAGAGAGAAATATCTGTTATTGGTGACCCTCTTGAATACTTCAAGTGATCGTCCTTCAAACATCCTTGAAGAAAATCCTAGGCAAACTGTGCTAGGAGAAACCAATACTAATTTTTCTGTTTGTCCCAGGATTGAAGGATACCTTAATCATTAGCAGAAATGAGGATGTGATAATCTGGATATCCCTCATTTAAAAATGTTATCATGTACAAGTTTGAGGAACCCTCAGAGTCAAGCTGTTTGTACTCTAGCTTGTCTGAAGTAAAAGTCTACTGGCATGTCCTTCAAAGTATTGAATTGTGGGTAATACTGGATTTACTATTAAAATGAGAAAACCAGGGCAAGAAGAGATCTTATATCTTGATGTCCAGCCCTGCCATGATCAAACGTTTTATATATTTTTTCCACTGGCTTTTGCTTGGTGGTACTTGATTTCAGTTCAGTTTACACCTGAATCCCTCTTTATTGTTATGATTATCCAGATTTATTAAGTGAAAGTATGTTAAGTCTTTCTTGGGTATAGGAAATGAAGACTCCTTTAAGCTTTCTCAGGCCTTTTCCTCACTGCACCGCACCTTCCACATTATTATAATTGTCTGTTATCATACAGACCACTAGTTCCCCTCAATATCCTTTTCCCTCTTTCTAACGTACAGATAGAATTTCTAATTTTTAGCTGAGTGTTTGGTTGTTGTGAGAATAAAGGCTGTATTGTCCTGCATTCTTTGCAGCTAGCTGTGGCCCTAGGATTCTATTCTGGCCAGTTAGGATGTGAGGGAAAGTGATGTGTGTGGCTTCCAGAAAGAAGGGCATACCCTTTCTTTTTCCCTTCTTTTACTGTGCCGAGTGGAATGTGGTCATCTTAGAGCTTGTGGACAGTGGCAACCCTCAAAGAATGGTGGATAGCAACAAGATAGAAAGAGCCTTGGTCTCTGGACAGCCTCATGGAATAAAGCAGTTCTGCCAGCCCTCCACTTAAATCTGGGCTGTTGCATGAGGAGAAATAAACTTATTTAACTCACTGCAGTTTTGGGTCTCGAATTCGTGCAACTGAACCTGTACTCTCTTTACAAACCTGTGGTCTGTCTTCCCAGTGGACTGAGGCTCCTTGAGGATGGGCGCTGTATTCCAGTCACCATTTGTGTCTGACTGGTTCAGAACTAGTTGGTTGGCTCTGGAAGTGGAACTGGAAATAGATTAGTTTTTTTTCTCCAAATGAAAATGCCTTTTCGATAAGACAGATGTACACAGGGTACAGGTAAAACACAAGCAATCTTTTCTGTTGCCTCTTGCTTTGCTAGACTCACTGGGGAAGAAAGGAAGGGGATGGTCCCTAGGCAGAAAGGCAGGAAATAACCAGAATTTGTCTAGTATCCGTGGTCCACTGGGATGTTGCCATCCTCCTTCTCTGCTGTTGGTATGGATGGAAGCTTGCTCTATAAACCCTTGCGCTTTGGCTTGGGGACTCTCTCCTCTTTCTTCCCCACTAAGTTCAGGAAGGCAAGAGGCAACATAAAACCCAGGTGCATGTCCTGTTGCCTTGGGCTGTTCCTCTGGGCTCTCCCTGAATGGGGCCAGCTGCGGGAAAGAATTTGTGCAGGTGGCTTAGGTGGCCTGATTATATCAAGGTAAACAGGTGTTGAGGGGTTGAGTTACACAATCACATGAAGGGCCAAATGCTCAGAAACTGGGACTACCCAGGCAAAAATGACTCATTGATCCCATAAGATATAGGGATCCAAGCTAATTCTATACTTACATTAAAAACACCTTGGGACTTCCCTGGTGGTCCAGTGGTTAAGACTCTGTGCTTCCAATACAGAGAGCATGGGTTCAATTCTTGGTCAGGGAACTCAGATCCCACATGCTGTGCACTGTGGCAAAACAATTAAATAAGAAAAACAAAACAAACAAAAAACCCCAACTTGTACCATCATTGTCTAGTCGAGTCATAAGCCATACCAACTGTTGGACAAAGAACTTAATATATAGATTATTAACTAGATATAAAGTTAATTAAGTAATCAAAAGGGCAAGAAAAGATACCAAGGCTTCACAGAGATAGCAATTACAGGAAGCAATGACCACTCACAGGGTTTGGGGAGCAAAGACTGGGATTACTGAAATATAGACCCTTGGAGGAGGGGCCTGTGGAGTGGAGCTCAGACCTGAGGAGGGGGCTAGAATCTCTGAGCTCAGAGAAGAAACCTTGTGGATTTGGGAACTGGATCACTAGGAAGGAGACAGAGCTGGGATGAGGCTAGTACTGTATGTGTTGGAAAAACTGCAAACTGCATTTAAATGTGGAAAGTCATATTGAGTAGACAAAAAAAAAAAAGGCAACCAAAGAGATATCTCTATTGCTATGATCACCTCCACGACAGCCACCATCACTGTTTATTGGACAGCTACAGTGTTCTATATACAGAGCAGGTCCTTTATGTATATAGCCCCTCTCAGAACATTGTACATGACACTCACCATTTTGTGGACGAAAGGAAGCTGATGCTTAGAAAATTTAATACTCGTTCAAAGTCATGGAGCTAATCTGTCTGAGTTCAGGCCCAGGCACTTTGTACTTCACTACCTCCTGGGTGGGGAGTCCTCTCTTTTGACATTGCATGTTAATTAAGGCTCACAGATGGCCCTATGAAGGAGCGACCGGAAGAGTGCATGATTTTTTAAATTGACCTTTGGTCACATTGGCCGACTTAATGTTTTTATAATGTTGAAGTTGCATTTTTATGATCCAGTCAGTGGAATGAGGTTAACGAACCAAAACTTTCCTCGTATGGGCTGAATGTGACTGCTGAGGTGAAATGAGGAGGG
This sequence comes from Neotragus pygmaeus, assembly GCA_006410875.1. Lineage (NCBI taxonomy): Eukaryota > Metazoa > Chordata > Mammalia > Artiodactyla > Bovidae > Neotragus > Neotragus pygmaeus. Next base: position 211,967 of record SJYV01009642.1, on the reverse strand, counting down.
CCGATTTATTTAACTGGAAGAGGGCTGCATGAGCTCATGCCAGAGAGACCAAAATCCACCTTCAGACATTTTCAATTCAGTGTGGCCAAGCATCTGTAAAATCAGAAGCCTACAAAACATTTTTGCATCCATTCTTTTACTTTGTATTGTTAAAAAATCATTTACAATGGGCTTGCCACTCGCTATTAAAGACATTAAGTGTATGGGTAAGCAGTAATCAAAAGCACTGAAACAATTTACCCATTAAGAAAAAATTGTTTAACTGTTCCACAGCACAGCAGGATCTTCGATTTTTGCTGAGACATGCAGGGTCATTTTTAGTTGTGGCATGTGGGATCTAGTTCCCAGACCAAGGGTCAAATCCACCTACAAATGCAGGAGACGTAAGTTCTATCTCTGGGTCAGGAAGAAACCCTGGAGAAGGAAATGGCAATCCACTTCAGTATTCTTTTTTTTCTTTTTCACTTCAGTATTCTTGCCTGGAGAATCCCACGAACAGAGGAGCTGGGTGGTCTACAGTGCGTGGGATCACAAAAATTCAGATACAACTTAGCGACTAAAACAACAATATTTAAAATGTCCTCTCTCTCTTATAGAGTGCACGCATTTACACGCAGACACACAGTTAAAATGCTCTGTACTTAAAATGTGGCTCACCTCTTCAATGAGGAAACTTAGAGGCATTAATACGGAGCTTGGTTTCATCTCTTTTTTTTTTAAATCAAGATTTGGAGGAACCTAATTCTCCACAAACGTAGCTACTCTACTCATATACTCTCTTTGCCTTTAAAAAAAAAATATAGTTGATTTATACTGTTGTTTTAATTTCTGAGGTATAGCAAAATAAGTCAATTATACATATAAAAATATACCTATATATTCTTTTCCATAATGGTTTATCATAGTATATTGAATATAGTTTCCTGTGCTATACAGTAAGACCTTGTCATTCATCTTTTTTTTTTTTTTAATATATCTAGCCTGATTTAATCTTGATCTCAGTATACTTCACTAGGCTGGGGGTGGGGAGTGTTCAATTCAGTCACTCAGTCATGTCTGACTCTCAACCCCATGAACTGCAGCACGCCAGGCCTCCCTCTCCATCACCAACTCCCGGAGTCCACCCAAACCCATGTCCATTGAGTCGGTGATGCCATCCAACCATCTTATCCTCTGTCGTCCCCTTCTCCCATCTTTAGTCTTTCCCAGCATCAGGGTCTTTTCAAATGAGTCAGTTCTTCACATCAGGTGCCCAAAGTATTGGAGTTTCAGCTTCAACATCAGTTCTTCCAATGAACACCAGGACTGATCTCCTTTAGGATGGACTGATTGGATCTCCTTGCAGTCCAAGGGACTCTCAAGAGTCTTCTCCAACACCACAGTTCAAAAGCATCAATTCTTCAGCACTCAGCTTTCTTTATTGTCCAACTCTCACATCCCTACATGACCACAGGAAAAACCATAGCCTTGACTAGATGGACCTTTGTTGGCAAAGCAATGTCTCTACTTCTTAGTACGCTGTCTAGGTTGGTCATAATTTTCCTTCCAAGGTACTCTCAAGGTACCTCAAATATTTATTTGACTTGAGTCTCCCCGTTATACTCCTTCAATCAGTGGCTGGCTGTCACAAAGGCCTTAGAGACTGTGGTGTTTATAGGTCAGTATTGGTGTTGTCCCCTTCAGTCTTCTGCTCAGGGTGGGAAGTCATATATTGTTCCACCCTCCTCATCAGGGTGAGCACCCAGACCAACGTGGGTCAGGCTGCTGATTAATCAATGGCCTGTTGTTGTTCAGTCACTACATTGTGCCTGACTCTTTGTGACCCCATGGAATAAGATGGCTCAATACCAAGGATCTTCCCAGACTGCCCTTACTGGCCTGATGGCAGTGATACTGCAGAAAGCCATTTCTTTGGCTTTAAGAGGAAGGATCAAGATGTAGAGAGAGTCAGTTGGTTGTGGGAGCAGGAGCTGAGAGTACAGCGAGAGGGCAGTCTGCCATGGGGCCTCGAAGCCACAAGTAAGCTACAGTCAGAAGGCAGAGAAAAGGCACATGTAGCGCCTGAACACGGGAACAGGTGTTCCTTGAGGTTTCCAGGTCAGAGCATTTGGGAAACGCCATATCCATATGCCCTCTTAGAAAGCCACAGGGTGCATTAGCACTTTAAAGATTCTGAAGATCCCACAGGAATAAACTTGTCTCAACACTCTTAACTTGTTGTAGCCCCACGTTCCAGGAAACAAACTCACTCAGAAGGACAATGTAGATAGTGGAGTGCAGTTTATTACACCAGCAGGCCCAAGAGAGAATCTCCTCTTAGCCAAGGACCCCGACCAGTTTTTGTGAAAACCTTATATACCCTAAGCGTAGGTGCCCAAACCCACCTCCCCAAATTCCCTGAAACTAGTCTGAACAAAGGAAAAAGAAAGATACAATCAAAGTTAACTCGTGATTCATATGCATTAAGCCTAGGTAGTTAACAGTGTACAATTATCAATAACCTTGTGGTCATATCCCAATAAGCATAATAGGATGTATGATTCTATTCGGTTACACAGATAATTAGGGTATTCTTTTAGGCGATGGAGAGCCCTGGGGCTCTTCCTTCCAGGGGCCTGCTTTTCCAGTTGGTTTGTCGTTTCCATAGATACTGGGCATATAGCTCAAAGTCCACAGTCTGGCCCAAGATGGAGTCCTGCTTTCAAGATAGAGCCTGTTCTGTTTCCTCCTTCAAACTCAGTGTTTCCTAGATGTGTTTGACAACAGAACCCCCACCTGTTGGCGACTTACTGTGTTCCAGGGAACAAGGTTGGGAGTGGGAGCTGGCATCCGGGCAGAAGCCAAAGGTGAAATGGCGGCAGGAGCAGTTCAGACCTCCTGGTCATGAGGCCTGTTCCACACTCTGAACTGCACTCCAGTCGCCATGCGCTGAGGTCTGCCCTTGGGCTGCCGTGCTTTATTAGAGGTCTTTATTTCCACCACTATTCTTATCCCAAACCTCCATTAATTAAGACGGATTGAGGGAGTCTTTTTACTTGTAACTAAGAGACTGTGAAGAAAGCTGAGCGCCGAAGAATTGATGCTTTTGAAATGTGGTGTTGGAGAAGGCTCTTGAGAGTCCCTTGCACTGCAAGGAGATCCAACCAGTCCATTCTAAAGGAGATCAGCCCTGGGTGTTCTGTGGAAGGAATGATGCTAAAGCTGAAACTCCAGTACTTTGGCCACCTCATGCGAAGAGTTGACTCATTGGAAAAGACTCTGATGCTGGGAGGGATTGGGGGCAGGAGGAGAAGGGGACGAGAGGATGAGGTGGCTGGATGTCATCACCGACTCGATGGACATGAGTTTGAGTGAACTCCGGGAGTTGGTGGTGGACAGGGAGGCCTGGCGTGCTGCAATTCATGGTGTTGCAAAGAGTCGGACATGACTGAGCAACTGAACTGAACTGAACTGAAAAGGCTGACTGGAGAAGTGAGNAACCAATCCATTCTAAAGGAGATCAGCCCTGGGTGTTCTGTGGAAGGAATGATGCTAAAGCTGAAACTCCAGTACTTTGGCCACCTCATGCGAAGAGTTGACTCATTGGAAAAGACTCTGATGCTGGGAGGGATTTGGGGGCAGGAGGAAAAGGGGACGACAGAGGATGAGATGGCTGGATAGCATCACCGACTCGATGGATGTGAGTCTGAGTGAACTCCGGGAATTGGTGATGGACAGGGAGGCCAGGCGTGCTGCGATTCATGGGGTCGCAAAGAGTCAGACACGACTGAGCAACTGAACTGAACTGGACTGAGAAATCAATTATAAGAATAAAATTGGAAATTCACAAATATATAGAGATTCAACAACATGCTACTAAACAACCAATGGAAAGAACCAGGTCTTCATTTCGCTGGTTTTTCCTATTATCTTCTAGGTCTCCATTTCATTTTTCTTCTCTACTCTGGTCTTTGTTATCACCTTCTTTCCACTACAGGCTTAGTTATTTTTTTTTTTAATTGAAGGATAATTGCTTTACTATTGTTTGTTAGTTTCTGCCATACATCAACATGAATCAGCCATAGGTATAGGTATGTACCCTCGCTCTTGTACCTCCACCCACCTCATCCCATCCCTCTAGGTTGTCATAGAGCCCCAGCTTGAGTTCCCTTAGTCGTACAGCAAATTCCCACTGGCTATCTGTTTTACATATAGAGTGTGTGTTTCCATGGTACTCTATCCATGCGTTTAATACCCTCTTCTCCCCCTACCCCACACCATGTCTGCAAGTCTGTTCTCTATGTCTGCATCTCCACTGCTGCCCTGCAAATAGTCTCATCAGTACCATCTTTCTGTATTCCATATATATGCATTACTGTATGTTTTTTTTTTTTCT
>SJYV01009642.1:186581-207482 GCA_006410875.1 Neotragus pygmaeus | reverse complement strand
TTTTTTTTTTTTCTCTTTCTTACTTACTTCACTCTATATAATAAGCTCTGGGTTCATCCACCCTATTAGAACTGATTCAAATGCATTCCTTCTTATGGCTGAGTAATATTCCATTGTACATATGTACCACAGCTTCTTTATCCATTCATCTGTCGATGGACATGTAGGTTGCTTCCATGTCCCAGCTATTGTAAATAATGCTGCAGTGAACATTGGGATACATGTGTCTTTTTCAGTTATGATTTCCTCAGGGTATATGCCCAGTAGTGGGATTGTTGGGTCATATGGTAGTATTATGCCTAGTTTTTTAAAGGAATCTCCATGTTGTCTTTCATAGAGGCTGTATCAATATACATTCCCACCAAGAGTGCAAGAGGGCTCACTTTTCTCCACACCCTCTCCAGCATTTATTGTTTGTAGATTTTTTGATGATGGCCATTCTGACCACTATTAAGGTAATATCTCATTGTAGTTTTGATTTTTTTTAAAAAATTCTTTGAAGTGGTTGTTTCTTTAAGCTCTTACCACTTTCTTAAAGTAGGGATTGAGCACTCTGAGCTTCCCTCTTAAAAGGAAGCTTGGGTTTATCTTTGAAAAGATAAACAAGATGGATAAGCCTTTAGCTTGACTCATTAAGAAAAATAGAATTTAAATAAATTAAATTATAAATGAAAGAGGAGATGTTTTAACTGATACTACAAAAATACAAAGAATCATGAGACTACTATGTACAGTTAAACACAACAAACTGGACAACCTAGAAGATATGGAGAAATTGCTATCATCCACAAATCAGTCAGCATGACAAGGCCACAGGTAACATATTCAGTGGTGAAAAGCTGAAAACTTTTCCTCTAAAATCATGGACAAAATACAGACAGCCACCATTTCCACTTTTATCCAACATAGAAATGGAAGTCCCAGCCAGAGCCATTAGACAAGGAAAAGAAATAAGTCATCCAAATCATAAAGGAATGAATGAAAACCTGGACCATTATTAAGAATATACCATATATTGAAACACAAAGCAAGTCTCCATAAATTTAAATATTGCCATCATATTAGGCATATTTTTCACCACTATGCCATGATCAACTACTGATACAAGAAGAAAACTGGAAAAATCACAAATACATGGAGACTAAACAGCATGCTACTGAACAGCTGTGAGTTGATGAAAAAATCAAAAGCAGAAATCAAAAAATACCTGACCACAAATAAAAGTGAAAATACAACATATAAAAATCTATGGGATAGAGCAAAAGCCATACTTAGAAGGAGGTTTATAGCAACACGGTCTCCCTCAAGAAAGAAGAAATATCTCAAATCAAAAGTCTAACTTTATACCTAAAGGAACTGGGTGGGGTCGGGGGAGAAAGTCTAACATCAATATAAGGGAGAAAATAAAAATCAGAGCAGATATAAATGAAATAGAGACTAAAAAGGCGATAGAAAAAGTTAATGAAACTAAGAAATAGTTCTTGGAAGAGAAAACAAAATTGGCCAACCTTTAGCTAGACTGGCTTATAAAATCAGAAATAACGAAAAATTGCAAATAATATCACAGAAATATAAAGGATTATAAGAGAAGACTGAACAGTTATAGATCAAAAAATTAGGCAACCTATAAGAAATGGATTGATTCTTAGAATCATACATGTTTTCAAGACTGAATCACTAGTAGGGAGATGGAAACAGTAATCAAAAACCTCCTAAGAAACAGCATCCAGTACAAAACAACTTAATTGGTGAATTCTATCACACATTTATTNTCAAAAAATTAGGCAACCTATAAGAAATGGATTGATTCTTAGAATCATACATGTTTTCAAGACTGAATCACTAGTAGGGAGATGGAAACAGTAATCAAAAACCTCCTAAGAAACAGCATCCAGTACAAAACAACTTAATTGGTGAATTCTATCACACATTTATTTATTTGGCCACGAGACATGTGGATCTTAACTCCCTGCCAGCGACTGAACCCTCACCCCCTGCATTGGAACCACTGGACCGCCAGGGAAGTCCCTATCAAACATTTAAAGAACTAGTACCAGTTCTTCTCAAACTCTTCCAAACACTAGAAGAAAAGGGAGCACTTATAACTCTTTTTATAAGCCAACATTAATACCAAAATCAGACAAGGGCAACAAAAAGAAAATTACAAGCCAGTATGTCTAATGAACTTAGATGCAAAACATCTAGACAAAACATTAGCAAATGAATATAACAATATGTTAAAAGGATCATACACCATGGTCAAATGGGATTTACTCCAGGGAATTAAAGATAGTTTAATATACACAAATCAGTCAACATAAATACAACACTTTAACAAAAATGAAGGATAAAAGTCATGATCATTTTATCAATAGATGCAAGAAAAAAGCATTTGACAAGAGTCAATACCTATTCATCATTAAAGTAAAATACAATGAGCTTGAAGGAGCATACATCAGTATGATAATATATGATAGACCCACAGCTAACATACTCAGTAGTGAAAAACTGAAAGATTTTCCTCTCAGACTGAGACCAAGACAAGGATACCCATTTTTGCTACTCTTACTCAACATGGTGGTGAAATTCTAACTAGAGCAATTAAGTAAGAAAAAGAAATAAAAGTTCGAATTGGAAAGGAAGAAGTAAAACTGTCAGTATTTGTGGATGACATGATTTTATATATAGAAAACCCTAAAGATTCCATAGAAAAGCTATTAAAAATAATATTTATTATAAATTTATTTTAATTGGAGGCTAATTACTTTACAATATTGTATTGGTTTTGCCATATATCAACATGAATCCACCATAGGTATACACATGTTCCCCATCCTGAACCCCCCTCCTACTTCCCTCCCCATACCATCCCTCTGGGTCATCACAGTGCACCAGCCCCAAGCATCCTGTATCATGCATCGAACCTGGACTGGCGCTTTGTGTCATATATGATATTATACATGTTTCAATAATAAATGAATGAAATAAACTTGCAGGATAAAAATAAACATACAAAAATCTGTTGCATTTCTCTACACTAAGAATGAACTAGCATAATGAGAAATTAAGAAAACAATTCATTTTACAATTGCAACAAAGAATAAAATACTTAGGAAGATTTTAATCCAAAGAAGTGAAAACTACAAGACATGTTGAAAGAAACTGAATAAGACACAAAGAAATGGAAAGATAGTCCATGTTCATGAGTTGCATGAATTAGCATTGTTAAAATGTACATATTACCTAAAGCAACCTGTAGATTCAATGGAATCCCCATCAAAATACAATGATATTTTTCATAGAAATAGAACCAAAAAAATCCTATAATTTGTAAAAAATAGCAGAAGACCCTTGAATAACCAAAGCAATCTTGAAAAAAATGATCAAACTGAAGATATGCCGGGGTCCAGCCCCGGTAGATCCAGGGTAATTCGAAGCAGGGATGGCATGGGTGAGGAAAAACTTATTTATTTATTTAATTAGAAATATTAGATTAGGAAGAAATAGTGTAGTAGGAAAATGAAGTGGAGAAAAGAAGCTGAATAACTTGGTTTACATGGAAAACCAATAAAACTTTGAGACAAGAAGTTTGCACCATCTACGTTAGGCCACCGGCACCTGTTTGAATATCGGAGAGTGCCCCGACTTGGGCTCTATCTCACGGAACTTAGAAGCCAGGGCAAGTAAGTAGACATGGTGAGCCTCCACGCCCCAGATGGGAATTCAGCCTGAAATTAGAGGAAAGAGAAGACATGGGGGAAACCAGTCCTTCCAATGACTGGCCCAGCCTCTATTGTCTAGAAAGGCTTTTTATACCTTTTTGATTATACATAGAAATTAATAGGTAATACAAAATTATGCAGTATTAGCAGCCCTGACTCTTATCAAAACCAGGCTTTCTCTCTACATACCTAATTGTATACACAAGTCTTAAGTGATTTACATCATCTTCCGGCCAGAGGGCCAATTAACATTTTATAGCCTTTTTTTTGATAAGGGTTTGTCAACCAGAAGACTTACTTGTGTTGATCTTCCCAAAGTCTGGTACCACTCTCAGAAAGGCACTAAATAAAGTTATATTCTTACATAGCAAAGATACAGCAATTTATAACAAGTAAAAGGAGTACAGTGATTTATAACAAAAGAAAAGTAATTAACTCAAAAGTCTAGTGTTGCTAACATCAAAACTACTATATACCTTTTTCCATATCCTGATTACATAGATTAATATCCTCCCAGGTGCCTAAAAGATAAAGAATATGGAGAACTGGCAGCAGTCATTGAGTCAACAGTGAAATCCGTCACCAATATGATTTTTAGCTCTTAGAAAAGGCTCTGTATCTTTAAGATGCTTTAAGCTTTGTTCCTTTCAGCTGGGGGGCTGTAAGCAATTCAGTCCAGGGCTGTAAAAAGTCAAGGGAAACCTGTTAGGCAAGCTAGAAAGTTATCAGAGGGGGTTTGAACTAAAACATTCTTTTCAAATGCAAAAGACTGAAGCCCTGAGTTATCTTTTTCCAGAGTGTGTCAGAAGAGTGGAAAAGCACAGTACAATAAGGCAGGCAGATTCTGGTTTGGGGGTTACATGCTCAGGAAATTCCAGGGGGAACCCTGAGGCCTGACTCGCTTTGCCCATCAGGCCTCTCCACATGACCTTGTCATGGGTGGGATCTCCCGTGCTGGCTCCCAGCATCATTACACTCCCTCATTTCAAATTATACTACAAATCTGTAACAATCAAAACAGATATATTGGAAGAAAAGCCCAGAATTTGAGAGCTCAAAAGTAAACCCATAGATATATAGACAGTTAATTTGCAACAAAGGAGCAAAGCACATAAAATGGAGAAAGGAGTATTGGGAAAACCAGATAGCACATGCAAAAGAATGAAACTAGACCCTGTCTTACATCGTACACAGAAATTAATAAAAATGGATTAAAGACTTGAATGTAAGACCTGAAACCATAAAACTCCAGAAAAAAATCATGGGCAGTATGCTTTTGACATTAGTTTTAGCAATATCTTTCTGGATATGTATTCTCAAGCAAAGGAAGCAAAACTAAAAGTAACCACATGGGACTACATCAAACTAAAAAGCTCTGCACAGCAAAGGAAGCCATCAGCAAAATGAAAATACAGCCTACCAAATGGCAGAAGATACTTGCACATCATGTGTCTATAAGTGGTTGATACTCAAAATTTATAAAGAACAACAACAATTTTTTTTTTAATGGGCAGAAGTTCTGAATACAGACACTCTTCCAAAGCAGGCATACAAATAGCCAACAAGCACATCAGAAGATTTTCCACGTCACTAATTAGGGAAGTGCAACTCAAAACCACAAAGAGATACCACTTCACACCCATTAGAATATAACAAGTGTTTGAGAAGATGTGCAAAAAAGGGATTCCTCATACACTGTTGGTGGCAATGTAATTATGTGCAGCCACTGTGGAAAAACAGTATGGAAGTTCCTAAAAATATTACAAATAGAACTGTCATTTGATCCAGCGATTTACCTTTTGGATATTTATCCAAAGGAAGTAGAATCACTATCTCGAAAAGATATCTGCATTTCCACCTTTACTGCAGCATTATTGCCAGGACCTGGAAACAACCTAAGTGTCCATTGATAGATGAATGAATAAAGAAAATGAGGTATATATATGCTATAGGACATTAGTCAGTCATAAAAAAAATGAAATCTTGCTACTTGTAACATTATGAATGGACTTTGAGTCTATTGTGCCAAGTGAAATAGATCAGACAAAAACAAAGACTATATGATTTCACTTGTATATGTACTCTAGTAATAATCAACTCATAAATACAGAGAGTTGATTGGGCTTCCCTCATAGCTCAGTTGGTAAAGAATCTGCCTGCAATGCAGGACACCACGGTTCTATCCCTGGATCAGGAAGATCCTCTGGAGAAGGAAATGGCAGTCCACTCCAGTATTCTTGCCTGGAGAATCCCATGGACAAAGGAGCCTGGCAGGCTATAGTCAATGGGGTCACAAGAGTTGGACACGACTTAGCATCTAAACCACCAGATACAGAGAAGCAGATTGGTGGTTGCCGGAGGCAGTGGTTGGTGAGTGGGTTAAATGCAGGAAAGGAGTCAAAAGGCACAAACTTCTGCTTATAAGCCCTGGGGATGTACCATACAGCATGCTGATTATAGTTAATAATATTGTTTGACTGAAACTTTCTGAGAGTAGATTGTAAAATTTCTCATCACAAGAGAAAAATTGTACAATGTGTGGTGACAGATACTAGCTAAATTTATTTTACTGATCATTCCATAATATATACATATATCAAATCATCATGTTGTACACCTGAAATTAATATAGTGTTATTTGCCAATTATATCTCAATTAAAAGGAAAGCTGTATGGACAGTTTTAAATAGCTATGAGCACTTTGTATGATAAGAAAAAACAATAAAATACAAGATAATTTTAGATTATTTCAAAAAGTTAAATAAGAATCTCAATTAAAAGTTGTAGAAAAATATTCCTATGTGACTTGCAACCTGAGTTATAAAATTTTAGAAATAGACTAATTGAATCTAGTCCTTTTGTTTTCAAATAATGGAAATTATATGTTACCAGGTCAGAGTCACATAGCCAATTATTGGGAGAGCATGATTCGAACTCTCATTTGAAATCTAGGCCTTCAACTCTTTATTCCAGCTTTCATACTTCTCAACTGCTTATGTTTTTTATTTAACCACTTTGTTTTAAAGTGACCTGAAAATTTGCAGTGAACTTTGAAAGACCTTTATACTTTAAACTGATTCTTGTTTATCAATTTATCAGTTAATAGTTGCAGTCTCTAAATTCTCCCCAGTGCTATTGATCTATGAGAGACCTGTCTCACTTTTTTTTTAATTTATTTACTTATTTTAATTGAAGGATAATTACTTTAAAATATTGTGATAGTTTTTGACATATATCAGTATGAATCGGCCGTAGGTATATATGTGTCCTCTCCATCCTGAACTCCTTTGCTACCTCCCTCCCCACCTTATCCCTCCAGGTTGACACAGAGCACCAGGCTGTTTTCTCTGGCCGTGATTGCAGCACCACAGCAGATCCTTAGGTTGGGGGTTTGGGGGAAGAATGACTGCATTTATTTACAACTGCTAACAGTCAGAGGAATAGATGACAGCCAAGGGATCTCAGCTAAAATGATGTCCTACGGAGTCATGTGGGGATTTCAGAGACTAGCTCATGGGAATCAGGAAGGAGTTACAGATACATGGAGCTCTTCGGGGATATTCCCCCTGAGGGCATATATAGCTCTCATCTTTTTCTTAGGGAAGAAAGAATTAAATTACCTGTGTGATCTAGCTGAATATGTTGATGGTACACAGAGTATCATATTGCTTGTTATTTCTTCTTCTTTCTCCATTTTCTAATTAAAATATATGTGTGCTCAGTCATGTCCAGCTCTTTGTGACTCCATTCAATGTAGCCCCACAGGCTCCTCTGTCCATGGGATTTCCCAGGCAAGAATACCAGGGTGGGTTGCCATTCCCTTCTCCAGAGGACCTTCCGGACCCAAGGATTGAACCCATTCTCTTGTGTCTCCTGCACTGGCAGCGAATTCTTTATCACTAGCAACAACAAACACTCAATAGCCATAGATTTTGTGGTTTGCTAAGTCACTTCAGTTGTGCCCAAGTCTTTGCCACCCCCATTAACTGTAGCCTACCAGGCTCCTCTGTCTGTGGGATTCTCCAGGCAAGAATCCTGGAGTGGGTAACCATTCCCTTTTCCAGGGGATCTTCACAACCCAGGGATCAAGCCCAGGTCTCCTGCATTGCAAGTGGATTCTTTACCATCTGAGCCACCAGGGAAGCCCAAAACTCATAGCTTTTAGTGTGAGATTCTAATTGATCAAAGTAGAATCTCATAGGTCAGTTTAGAATTGGTCAACCTCACCCACATCTTGAGACCCTACGTGTCACCACCCACATTTCCTAAACCAAGGAGACTGCCATTTTATCTTAATGAGAACACAGGTAGTAAATCACTAGGATTGAGGTGAACACCCATTTGTCCTTTTTAAAAATGTATTCTCTCATTTAACCATTATAATAATCCAATTTTAGACGTCCTATTAAACTTTTCATTTTGCATATAGAGAAAGAAAGGCTCTAAGAAGTTATTTTATGAATAATGTCTCCCAAATAGTAAATGGTGGGGCTTCTTTTTTAATATATATGTACCTTTTTCCAGAGTCCAAGCTCTGCCTTTGATTCAAAGCTTTACTCTGTCACTTTTAAAAGTCCACAGAACACTTAATCTTTTGTATGACTGTTAAGAGGATCAAGTAGTTTTTAACATCAACCCCATGGACTGTAGCCCTCCAGGCTCCTCTGTCCACAGGATTCTTCAGGCAAGAATACTGGAGTTGGTGGCCATTTCTGTCTCCAGGGGATCTTCCTGACCTAGGGATTGAATCCAGGTCTCCTGCAATATAGGCACATTCTTTTCTGTCTGAGCCACTAGGGAAGCCCAACGTGTTAAATGTAAATGTGTACTGAGAATGAGCGCTATATAAATGAAAACTGTTAACAGATTCAAGTTATCGGACTTGGGAGATGAGTTTATGGTAAATATGTGATCTTAGACAAAGCACAAGTGGGAAGTTGTGCAATGCATGTACTCTGTATGGATCTTGCAGCTTCGGCAGGATGTAACCATCCGTTCAGTTCAGTTCAGTTGCTCAGTCATATCTGACTCTGCAACCCTACAGACTGCAGCACCCCAGGCCTCTCTGTCCATCACCAACTCCCAGAGCTTACTCAAGCTCATGTCCATGGAGTCAGTGATGTCAGCCAACAATCTCATCCTCAGTCGTCCCCTTCTCCCCACCACCTTCAATCTTGTCCAGCGTCAGGGTCTTTTCTAATGAGTGAGTTTTTTGCATCAGGTGGCCAAAGTATTGGAGATTCAGCATCAGTCCTCCCAACAAATATTCAAGACTGATTTCCTTTAGGATTGACTTGTTGGATCTCCTTGCTGTGCAAGGGCCTCTCAAGAGTATTCTCCAACACCATGGTTCAAAAGCATCAATTCTTTGGCACTCAGCTTTCTTTATAATCCAACTCTTGCATCTATACATGACTACTGGAACCACAGCTTTGACTAGAAAAACCTTTGTTGGCAAAGTAATGTCTCTACTATTTAATATGCTGTCTATGTGGGTCATAACTTTTCTTCCAAGGAGCAAGTGGCTTTTAATTTCATGACCGTAGTCACCATCTGCAGTGACTTTGGAGCCCAAAACCATAAAGTATGCAGCTATAAGGTAAAGCAGTATGTAACTATAAGATATTTGCTAGGTTTTTTGTTTCAAACCTATGCTCTAGATCAGAGAATCAAGAAGAATAATTTATTGCCATCATAAAATGATAAAATAACCGGGTGCTTATATAATTCCAGTGCAAACTCTTTTCTGTTTACCAGATGTTCCTTGCTTTCTCATTACTACAGAGAATTTAGGAAATCCCCATGGAGAAAGGTACAGAGGTGACGGATTTCACCCTGGTGGGTCTAACCAGAGTTCTGGGTCTTCAGATCCCCCTTTTTATCATTTTCACCCTCATTTACCTCATCAGTGTTTTTGGAAACCTGGGGATGATCACACTGATCCTGCTGGACTNCTTTTTTTTTAATTTATTTACTTATTTTAATTGAAGGATAATTACTTTAAAATATTGTGATAGTTTTTGACATATATCAGTATGAATCGGCCGTAGGTATATATGTGTCCTCTCCATCCTGAACTCCTTTGCTACCTCCCTCCCCACCTTATCCCTCCAGGTTGACACAGAGCACCAGTTTTGGGTGCCCTATATCGTTCATCAAACTTGCACTGGTTATCTATTTTACGTATGTTAATGTATATGTTTCAGTGCTATTCTCTCAAATCATCCCACCCTCTTTTTCTCCCACTGAGTCCAAAAGTCTATTCTTACTTTAAAACTTATAGACTTCCTGAGAAGCAAGAGTTTAAACATCTCACTCAATGCCAGAGTGTCTTATGTGTTAGACTTTTGAACATAGACATTACTATATTAGTTATTTTTAGTATGCTATCTCATTGAATTCTTAGAACTGTAAGAGATATGAAAAAGCTGAAGTTAGAGAAAGAAGATAATTTGGCCATTATTTCTTTAAAGTGGCTAATTTGTTCTGATATCATGTTCAGTGCATTTTTCTAATCCACCACACTAACCATTGTTATAAAAACCTCAGCCAAAGAGAGTGCTCATTTTGTATAATTCCTGGTAAATGTTTAGCTGTAACAGTTTTATTCCTAAAAAAATTGTTCACATATAAAAACAATGATTGGTCTTTGTTGTTGAAAGTATTTAAACCAACCATCATGCTAAGTTTGTATTCATCCAGTTTCTTTTTCCTTCCAGGCCTGTATGTGGAATCAGAGGGAAAACTCTCATAATTAACTTGCCAGGTAGCAAGAAAGGATCTCAGGTAAGCAGTCTTCAGATTTATATGGTTTAGTTTGAGAAAGTTTGGCCAGCTGTGAGAGTTAGTCATACAAGAAGTTGGAGCCCTCCACAAGACCTCACTTCTGACAGCACTTGCAGTTCAGTGCATTCCCAAAACCACCCTCTGTTTCAGTAATTCACTCAATAGATTCAGAGAACTCATTGAAAGGTGGTATACTCATAGTTATGGTTTATTATATGGAAAGGATACAGATTAAAATCAACTGGGGAAAGACGTACATAAGACAGAATAAATAAATACCAAATGGAGATGAGCTTCTAATATCTTCTCCCTGTGAAGTCATGAACACATTACTCTTTGGGCATCAGTATGTCATGACCCAAGTTTATTGCTTATCAGGGAAGCTCTAAGTCCTTAGCATCCTTAGTTTTTTATTGAGGTATATCATATATTGCCCATATGGCTGACCTTTAGTCTCTTGCATTTCCCAGAGGCTGGGCTAATACTTGTAGTCTCCAGTACTTACCAGAGCCAAAAATCACATTTCCCAAAGTCTCCATAATAAATCACACTGTTAGACTGCCTGGTAGCAAATGTTTCCAGACAGAAAAAAGGCACTCCTTTCATTTCCCAGTAACTAAGGGCATAGGCCAGATTCTCTTTGGGTAAAGTTAAATTTTCATTATACAAGCTACCCCCTGGCCTCTGGCCAAGGCTTTCTTACAACTAAACAATAATATTTGTCTAGCTGATCATCTATATTTACTATAGCATTTATGTTATAGACATAACAACAATAGTAGTGTGAATATGCCTAAGATTTGGAGGAGCCAGAGAGAGATAGGACTAAAATCAGAGAAACGAGTAATTCATCCTCTAAAGCCATTATACAAATTTTCATATTTTTGTACTCATTTACCAATTTTCTACCTTGATCTTCTGTTACTGTACCCTATGATACATTCGCACAGAACTGTTTACCATAGAAATTAGCTCTCTTGCTCAGGCCAGTCATTTCCCATTGAGAAGGCTTTAACTCAAATCCCCAGTACACATGGCCATCAATATCAGCAGTACAATCTTACTAACAATGCTTGTATTATATCATAGTACAGTAGTAAATATAACCTGAAAAATAAGAGTCAAAAGATACTGAAACATTACTGGAGTCCTATACACACACTAACAGTTAACCTAGTTGTCATCATATCACATGATCAAGATGTATCCCAGAGTGATGCTCCTCAGGTTTACAGACTTGTCAGGTTCCAAAAGCAACCTATGCCTTTTCCCTTTCTAGCATCTGCTACAGCTGAGCCAAGAAACAATATCATCTCTTGTTTTAAGCTGCTTTTGAGGCACCAAAGTAATACTGGATTTCCCTGCTGCATAACCCCTTTAAACTCATTCCTTTACCTTCAGCTACCATTTCTCCTTCTCTCCATTTATATTCAAGCATTTCCTTAGAACATCTCAAATTAGACACTTGATTTGGCCACTGGGCTGGTCCAGATGGCCCATTGGTAATACTAGTTCAACAGGTACTTCCCTCTCAATCCATTCCATTTATTTAAGATAAGGTTACATAGGTACAGAGTTGGTGGGCAGTCTGAAACACCAGGCAGTATAATTGCATTTACTCTTAAGCCCAATTTGGCCAGATGGAGTAAGACATAGTCTGCACCATCAGATCCTTAGGAATTCTGACATAAAGGTTTAAAAGTATAGTTAACAGTTTGAGCGTAAGAATCATCCCTGCCTCTGGCACCCACAGTTATAGCCCTGGTCCTCAGACCACTACATCACACAGAAAAGAATAGTGTTCAGGTGATGTAGGGAAAAAAGAAAAAGGACAATTGTAAAGAGAAAAGTGTAGTTGTATACAAACATCCTTTCTCATCCCCCCTTAGCAGAAAAGCAGACGAATCTGTCTGTAGAGAACACTCACTTAACCTCCCTAATGTTGACTACGATCATACACTAATGAAAGCTTCATGCATTTATCTCCTCCCATTTTAGACAACAAGTATTTCAGTTTCTGTTTTCTATCATATTATTGCTCTGAAGATGAAAGTGTGTTCCTTGGTCTAAAGATGTGTGCTTCCACGGTCACTGACACAATATCTTCTGTCCTGGTCCTTTTATAGTCTGTTGAACATGTGTATCTACTCTGGAATAAATACAGCTCATCCAGAGTAAGTGTCTATACCTAGTAGACCTCATTTGTAGCCTCGTACCCATTTGTAGTTAGTTGGGCTAACAACATCAGCCCAGTTTGCCAGGTATACGTAGGACTTTTCCCTTGGGGAATTCACTGCATAGCCCTCTGCCGACTCTGTCTCTCTTTATAGCAGACAAAACAGTTCTTATTGGCATTTGTGCCTCATAGTGTAAGAGGAATATGTCTAGATTCAGCCCGTTTCTGCCTTCTATAGGCCCCTAGTGTCCACTCTTCTCATGGGCCCAGGTGGCCATGACAAGAAAGTATACCAGTATATCTGCTCTCCAATACCAGTCAACTTCCAGTTCTGAAAGGGAGTTCTTCTGATGGGCATTAACAATCTACTTTAATATACCCATTACATTCCCAGAGTGATTTCCATAGAGCCATACTCCATACAGGTATCCCTTTAATAGACCAATTTTCCATTGCCCATCTGCCTGACCATATGACTAGGCCATTTGAACACTTCCCATGAGTCAGTAAAAACCCAAACATAGGGGCAAACAAGCAGTTCAGCCCATGGAGCTGATTTGTTTTTACCTTCTTCAATCAGAGTGGCGGCCTTCCAAACAGGATGCTGTCCCTTCACCTTGGAATTGCCATCCATAAACCAAGCAGCTCTTTGTTGATCAATAGAAAGCTGTTTATAGGGCACCGCCCAAGTGGCCCAAGTGGCTATAGGATCCAGCAGCTCCTCAGGTGGTTCCGAAGTCAGCCCTAGGTGAAAAGAGGCTGCCTGCTCGTGAGTACCTCCTTGCATTCTCCTGGTAGCATGATTCTATATGCAACATTTCCATTTTATTATGGAACTCTCCTGGGCATTGCCTTCCTTCCTCATTCGAGCTTTTCTCTGAAATTACCAAGACATTATAGATATTTCAGGTTTCAGAGTTATTGTATGTCCTTTAGTCATAAGGACAGTCTCAGTTAAAGTCCAATAACAAGCAGTAATTGTCTCTCAACTGGAAATTTTTTGGTCCACAATTCCAGCAGTTGTTGAGTGGCACTTACAGGTTTTTGCTATAAGCCCTAGTCTGCATGCCACACAAGGCTTTTGTACAGCAAATTAGTAATCTGTGTGGTCCCATTTAGCATGTCCAAGTAGAAGACTGGATTTACATGCCTCTTGTTTTACAGTGTGAGATAGGGGATAAATTCTCCAGACACAACATGCATCTTCATAATACATGCAGGTAGAAATTCACCATTCACATAAAGTTCACTGTCCAAACATTGTAATTCTTATCTAAATGTTTACCTTAATCCCATCAACTGCTGCATTCCCATAGCCTCCCATTCTAACTGTACTCCTCCCACCTCCCATTAGGATTTCAACAGGTTTTAGAATCACAGTACATGGAGGCCCCATGTCAAGGAGTCCCAGAAAAGTCTCTTATCTGTCTCCGAATGAGTCTAGCCATTTGTGTGCATGTGGCCTTGGAATTCCAAGGCCTGGCTTGGGCCAAGGAATCCAGACCGTTTTGTCATACTTCATATTGATTAGATTATGGGGCCATCACTTAAGGTGATTCAAGGTAAGGTTTCTTTGCCTTCTATCTTTCTAAATTCCGCCAAACAAATGTAAAACGAAATTTGCTTAGGATCTCTTAATGCTAGGAGATCAGCAGATCTCTCTCTGTCCACGCAACACAACAGTGCTTCTTTAAGACATCTGTTTTGCCCCCATTAATACTTACTCCATTCATACATTTCTTAATAACCATGTAACTGTTTCCACCCTGCTAGGACAAGTCCCTTGACTCTCTTATTTCTCTTTCCCCATTTTCTTATGAATCAGTCCAACTTTATTTACTATTTATTGCTTCAACATAAATTTTTCCATGGGAAGCAGCTCTGAGGCTAGCAGCTATGTGTCAGACCATCCAGAAGCCAAGCTTGACCCAGCCTCAGGATCCACCCCAACATTCTCCATTACTTTTGTTTTAGCTAGTACAGATACCATTTATTGTTTGTGTATTGATGTGACTCCTTAGGAGTTAGATCTTTCGTTTTCAAATTTAACTGCTAATTTTATTTCCAGTAACTAATTGCAGTACAGCTGCAATTCCATTCTTTGGGTGACCCTGTATTCCTTGAGTCTCTAAAGATTCGTTATCCCCCACATTCTCTTCCTTCCTCTTCCTGGGTCACAAGTTTCAGTGAGTCAAGCTGTTTCTGTCAAATCTCACTTCTTAATACCAACTGTAAGGAGTTTTGACCAGCTGCAGAAGTTAGCCGGCTAACTTCTTGTGGAGCGCTTCACAAGACTAACCTCACTTCTGTCATCAATTACAATTGAGAGGATTTCTAAAATCACCCTCACTTTTAATAATTCACTAGAAGGACTCACAGAACTCACTGAAAGCTGTCATACTCATGAGTATGTTGCATCACAGGGAAAGAATACAAGATGAAATCAGCCAAGGAAAGGAGTATATATGGCAGAATCTAAGTGAGGGAACAGTCAGGGAACTTGTGGTCATTCTCTTTAATGGAGTCATAGATAGCATCACTTCCTGTTAACATAAGACAGTTGTTGCTGTTTAGTCGTTAAGTCATGTCTGACTCTTTGTGACCCCATGGACTGTAGCCCACCAGGCTCCTCTATCCCTGGAATTTCCCAGGCAAGAATACTGGAATGGGTTGTCATTTCCTCCTCCAGGAGATCTTTCTGACCCAAGGAATGAACCTGTTTCTCCTGCATTGCAGGCGGATTCTCTACTGCTGAGGCACTGGGGAAGCCCAATATAAGACAACACACATAGAACGTTGCTAACTATGCACACTCTCCTTTACCTTTGGTGTTTAGAGTTTTTGTTGGAACTTGATCACTTATTGCCCATGTGGTTGACCTTTAGTCAGCCATTCCCAGTTCTTTCCAGAGGTAAAACTGATACCATGTTTCCCAAAGCCCTCATAATAAACCATGTTGTTAGACTGTTCAGTGACTAAAGCCCCCAGGCAGAGACACTCTTATCAGGCATAACATAATAAGGAATAGAGATCACCTCCCAAAAAGCAGAGAATAAAGGCCAGACCTCTCTTTGATTAGAGTTAAATTCCTTACTATACAATTTTTTTCCAGGAAGGTAAAAGGTTAGTTGGGCTTCCCTGATGGCTCAGATGGTAAAGCGTCTGCCTGCAATGCAGGAGACCCGGGTTCGATCCCTGGGTCGGGAAGATCCCCTGTAGAAGGAAATGGCAACCCACTCCAGTACTCTTGCCTGGAGAATCCCATGGAGGGAGGAGTCTGGTAGGCTATAGTCCATGGGGTCGCAAAGAGTCGGACACGACTGAGCGACTTCACTTTCACTTTTAAAAGGTTAGTTACCTTCCAGGTATTCCAGTAACCGATATTTCTTTACATACTAGACTTTAAGGTAAGTTGCTTCACATGTGAAAGAGAAAGACTTCTGCTCAAATTACTCCCCAGATATATCTGGCCTTACTTTCTGATTTTAAAGTTCTCACCTGTTTTCTTTTGATGATACATTATAGGTGATAATGGACATATTTTGGGCATTAGCTGCCTGTTCTCCTTACTTATTAGCACCCTACCATAAACGCTGTACTTTCCTTCACCTCCTTCCAAAAAAAAAAAGAGAGAGAGAAAGATTGTTTTGACTTTTATGCTGCACAAACTTATACATACTTTTACATATCGCACAATTTTGTCTCTCTGCACTTTACAATTGCAATCAGAACCTAAGTTCTCTGAATAAAATAGTTCAGTATTCAGTTGGTTTGTTAGTTTCTAGTATCCTTCTTTTACCAGAAAGGTAAAAACTGTTACCTGCTCTCTCATAATGTATCTTTAAATCCCAAAGTTGTGTAGAAGTTTTACTTAAAAAAAAAAAAATTCCTGTGTGTTTATATAGTGGAGTTCTTCAGCTTATGGAGAGTACTGTAATATATACCAGCTTACTTCATATTTTGCATTGCAAAGACAATATATTAAATATGATTCATTCTTAAGATAGATGGAGAGAAAATCACAAGTAAATCCAAAATCACAAATAAATTTGATTGCTCCCATTTTACATGCCTATAAAAATACTTTATCTTTGTTTTTTTCCTTCCTCTTGCATACAGGAATGCTTTCAGTTCATACTACCAGCCCTACCTCATGCCATTGACCTTTTACGTGATGCCATTGTAAAAGTAAAGGAAGTTCATGATGAACTTGAAGATTTACCTTCCCCACCACCACCTCTTTCCCCTCCTCCCACAACTAGCCCCCATAAACAGACAGAAGACAAAGGGGTTCAATGTGAGGAAGAGGAAGAAGAGAAGAAAGATAGTGGTGTTGCTTCAACAGAAGATAGTTCTTCATCACATATAACTGCAGCTGCCATTGCAGCCAAGGTAAGCCTGTTGAGAGAGACCCAGAGATCTAAAGGATCCATAGGTAAATGTATTGATGTCATCTCTCTTTCCATCCCATTCTTCCGTAAGTTAAATACAATTTTGTGGCATCCTTTAAAAAGAACTGGAATATTCATGACACTCTTCAGCTGTATTCCCTCCATTATGTTGAGTTCTTGAAACATTTAAGTTTTGTTTTGAGTTCTGAGGGAGACATTAAAGATTCTGCTGTTACCTATTGAAGCAGTAGCTCCCATGATAAACAATGTGACATTTAAGAACTCTGTGAAGATGTCAGTTTTGTGATCATATTAAATATATAATGTTTATGTATTCAGAACATCAAACATTCACAAATGCTTAAAGGAGCATCAAAAGAGGGTAAGAGACCTAAAATGGTTCGAGGAATTCGTTGAGAAAGATTATTTTTTTTTAAAGACAACACTTTTCATCAATTAACTACCATTTATTTAACTGTTGGACACAATTTACAGTAGTCATATGGAGAAGAAATGGATGTAAGGTATTTGTATTTTTAATTTAATAAAGCAATAAATATTATTAAAGCAGTATCAAAATATTGCAAGTTCTCTTCAAGCAATTCTGGGAGTAAATAGTACCATACAGTACCATACAGTATTTAGTACAGTAAATAGTACCATGCATTACTTCTGTAAATTTCATCATCATGTCAGAGTCACAGAACATGATTTACATTGTTAATCATATGTCGTATAACCCACCTTGTATACTTTAAAATCTTCAGACAGTAGCATATCCCTTCTGGAAGTAATGCTTGTTCACTGATCGAGAATGTAAAGATTGGTAATCTAATCGTTTATGAAGTAATTCCTAAAGTTTTATGGCTCATCCAGAAATTTCAGCTATGAGCTTAGCATGAGAGGATTTTTTGAGAACATGTACATTGGAAAGAATCATAGAGATCGTTTTGAAGTGTCCATTCAGACAACCAGTAGATGGTTCCTTCACTGAAAACTGGATCATTCCATCTCCAGATCCATTCAGTGATCCATTAAGTCCTTACTTAGGGTAGTAAGTATTTAAGTTATGTGTGTGGTTTGTTTTACTTCATTTTTTTTTGTTTTTATGGAACTGATTGATGAAGTAGCTACATTGTTAAATCATCATATGTTCTGTTTCTTTTACTCTTAATTAAAAGAGTTAAAAGTACCATCAGTTTCAACCTTAAAAAAAAACGTATACCATCTGATTTCTAGCTGATTTTGTCATTATACATTTGCAAATTTTGGGCATTTCAGTGTTCCATTTGTTTTCAACTTTTTTCCTTTCCAGTCATTTTGCTTGTATAGTTTCATATTTTCCTGTCATTGTATTCATCGTTGTTATGTGTTGTGCATTAGAAGCATCCATTCTACACCAGTCCTGCTGTCATCATGGCACACGGTGAGCAGCCCATCCCTGGTCTCATCAGTTATTCCCATGATGCAACAGGCAGTGCAGAGGAACCGGTAAGACAAGAGGCTTTTGCATTAATGATTTTGCAAGCATACAGCCTACTTCCTGTCCTTAGAGGTAGGCTGTAACTTATTACAGAAGATGTGTTTTATTCTGAAGGACCTTCAGTAGTGCTTTTTGGTTGAAAATATAAGTGCCACTGAGTATCTTCCATCAAGGAATTTAATAGTTTCTCCTGTACCTGAAGTACTCTAACATCATTAAGATTTTATAGTATGTGGCAATGAACTTTCATCACATGATTTCTAAGAAATTCATGACTCAGAAGTCTTTTTATTTAGTAATTCATCACATACTTTTAAATATATTGCCTGCCTTAATTAAGATAATCCCATAAGAAGATCACATTAAGTTTTAAAAATCTAAACAAATTGATCAAAATAATGTTTAATTTATATCAATCTTGCTTTTTTTCTTATGGTTTTGCATCTTTCTTTTCTATAACTGTGTTTGCATTACAACCATTTAGAGAGTTGAGGCTTTGTACAAAGGCTGATATTACTAATCTTCAGATAGAAACTTTTAAGGATACGTATCACTTCTTTCCAGCTTTCCTGGTGGCTC
Organism: Neotragus pygmaeus; assembly: GCA_006410875.1. NCBI lineage: Eukaryota > Metazoa > Chordata > Mammalia > Artiodactyla > Bovidae > Neotragus > Neotragus pygmaeus. The sequence continues at coordinate 188,345 of SJYV01009642.1, read as the reverse complement.
AGACAGTAAAGATTCCACCTGTAATGCAAGAGATCTCTGGGTCGGAAAAATCCCCTGGAGAAGGGAATGGCTACCCACTCCAGTATTCTTGCCTGAAGAATTCCATGGACAGTGGGACATGGAAGGCTACAATCCATGAGGTCACAAAGAGTCAGACTAATACTTTCACTTTTTTTTCATCACTTCTTTCAGTCATTAGCTGTGAATGGTACTTTGTGAAAAGTGTCAGGGTAGAAAAGATTAAACTGGTAAGTATAACCAAATAAGCAGTGACAATTTAGACCATGGCTTCCAAAAAAAAAAAACCTCAGTCCCTGATATGAGCATAAAATAAAAAAGTAATAAAGTATAATTTTGTTTATAATCCTTAGAAGAAAAATACCCAGAATTTCAGGGGAATGCAAGGAGGAAAAGTAGTATTGGTTATCTTTTGGTGGATAAGCTACCAAATGGTGATTTTAACCATCTATTGAACAAGCCACGCCTGGTTAGAAACAAGCTTAGCCAAGTCAGAGGCCAAGTAGAAAAAGGAAATATTGGTTAATAAAATGATTAAGAATTTCAGTCAACAGCTGAATTCTTCAGCTATAGCTTTACTATAAATTATAAACATTCCAAAATATACCAAACTGTCTTTTGTGTTCTCATAAAGCAACCATAGCAACTATAATAATTATCCTGGTTTTCAAACTGAAATATTTGGAAGTTTTCCATTCATAACCAAGCTTTCAAGTTCTGAGTGTTATGTTATTACACGAAATATTACACTCATATTCTGAGTGTTATGTTATTACACGAAATATTACACTCATATTCTGAGTGTTATGTTATTACACAAAAAATATTTGAATAACCAAAAAGATTTGAATAACTCTTCAATAGTTAGTTCCTAGTGATCTGAATACTTGCTATTGCCAAACTGACAGGTTCCTTTTTCAGGAAATGAAGAAGTTTGAGGAATGCCCCTCAAGCTTGTAGTAGTTATTTGTTAGTTGCCTCTCCAGCAGCCATTTGCAGTTCCCTCCTCCTAACACTTTACTGCATTCCCCAGTCATGTGATTTGGGTGAGACTGACTAACCCTCCAGCATATGTATTTCACATAGCCACAGTTATAATTCAAGAAACACATAATTCAGGTCAATAAGAGCATCTATTAGATTTTATTTGCACTGCTAGGAACATAGACTCTCTGTTATAACTAAAAAGAATTGCTATCTTGAACCATCAAAGTAATGCCTCCCAATAATGCAGCCAACTGTAAAGAAGCAATCCTCAGAAATGGAAGAGAAAGTGAGATCCTGAGTTCTGGCCAAATTGTTTGACCATTTACTCAATCCCTTATTGACTTCTCAGTTACCTGAGCCAATAGAGATAGGTCAACTGTGGTGTGCAACCAAAAAGCATGTTAGCATATCTCAATATGTAGTGTCTAACAAAAGAGCTACCAACAGTATTTTTCACAGAGTTAGAACAAATAATTTCACAATTTGTATGGAAATACAAAAAACCTCAAATAGCCAAAGCAATCTTGAGAAAGAAGAATGGAACTGGAGGAATCAACCTGCCTGACTTCAGGCTCTACTCCAAAGCCACAATCATCAAGACAGTATGGTACTGGCACAAAGACAGAAATGTAGATCAATGGAACAAAATAGAAAGCCCAGAGATAAATCCACGCACCTATGGACACCTTATCTTTGACAAAGGAGGCAAGAATATACAATGGAGTGAAGACAATCTCTTTAACAAGTGGTGCTGGGAAA
>SJYV01009642.1:110573-178216 GCA_006410875.1 Neotragus pygmaeus | reverse complement strand
AGACGGACCTTTGTTGGCAAAGTAATGTCTCTGCTTTTCAATATGCCATCTAGGTTGGTCATAATTTTTCTAACAAGGAATAAGCGTCTTTTAATTTCATGGCTGCAGTCACCATCTGCAGTGATTTTGGAGCCCAAAAAAATAATGTCTGACACTGTTTGCACTGTTTCCCCATCTATTTCCCATGAAGTGATGGGACCGGATGCCATGATCTTAGTTTTCTGAATGTTGAGTTTTAAACCAACTTTTTCACTTTTCTCTTTCACTTTCATCAGGAGGCTTTTTAGTTCCTCTTCACATTCTGCCATAAGGGTGGTATCATCTGCATATCTGAGGTTATTGATATTTTTCTCTCAGCAATCCTGATTCCAGCTTGTGCTTCTTCCAGCCCAGCGTTTCTCATGATGTACTCTGCATATACTATGTACATACTATTTAGGATAGGCTATTTCACGTGCTTCCAGAAAGCCTATTGGTTAATTGCCTAACCAGCTGACATATTTCTCTTACAGCCCGTCAGAAGTCACTTTGTCTATCTTGTTCCAAGAACTTTTTGAATTCTTGTCAAATATATGGCTTGTCAAATACCTTACAGAACTCAAGATACTCTGGTTTGATAGTTTTGTTCTTTAGTAAAATTTTCATAGTGCTTAATCNAGAAGTCACTTTGTCTATCTTGTTCCAAGAACTTTTTGAATTCTTGTCAAATATATGGCTTGTCAAATACCTTACAGAACTCAAGATACTCTGGTTTGATAGTTTTGTTCTTTAGTAAAATTTTCATAGTGCTTAATCATAGAACTTTAATTGGTATTCTGACCAGTATTAGAAGCTCTGGAAAGACATGTGATATTTTTTTTTTTTCTGAAAGAACCCATTTAGGCATTCATATGTAATCTATTTTTATTATTAGTTCAGATCCTGTACCGTACACTTGGATGTATAATAGGATTTTTCAGAGAGTTCAGCCTACCTTAAATAATCTCTAAACAGAGACATTACTAGGAAAGGTTTTATATGAGATAGCTAACCACCAGGCTAGACAAGGACTTCAAAAGCTTCACCATGGAGACTGGCAAATTATTGCTGTGAAAGCCGTATTTCTTTATATATGGCTGTTTTGGGAGACTCACTTCAATTATTATAAGTTTGATCACTAGCTAACCAAAATTTAATCCAGATAACAGGTCTTCTATTGTATTCATCTTGCAACTTTTCTGTTAGTTTAAATATTTTTTCAAAATAAAAGTATTAGGTGGTAAAAGCAGTGATTGAAAGGGAAAATTTCTGCTCACTTAAGAATTTCTCTAGCATCAAGATACAAAGTTGTGTGTTTGTTGATATTCTTACTAGCAATTCAAAAGACAGAGTTTAAAAGGAAATGATATTTTGGCTAGGTACTCTAATTTTGATAATATAATTCTCCATTTCATTTTTTAGAAGTGTTTGCCCAATCAGTGAAAACAGCTTTAGAACAGAATACCTACATAACTAGAAATAATCAGATCCTAAGAAAATAGGTATTCCAATTATAATTTCCCTTCATGAGGAGAATTCTATTGTTTAGTAGTTCACAGTTGAAATTACAGTACATATCTACACAGAATTTGATATCAACTGAAGCAAATTATTTTCCCTATGTTCTCAGTTGCATAAGATAATAGAAATATACATGAATGCTCTTAAAAACAGGAATGTTATTTCTTTTGGAAGTTACTTGACATTTCTCTTTATTTGTGCTGACTTACCCACTACAAATTCCACTACTTTAGCAAGGTTTTCATTCATCTCTTACTGATTCCTTTTTTTTTTTTTTAATTTTACCTGGAGGATAGTTGCTTTACAATGCTGTGTTGGTTTCTGCCATACATCAACATGAATTAGGCATAGGTAGATATACCCCTCCCCTTGAAACTCCCTCTCACCTCCTGTCCCGTCCTACCCTCCTATGTTGTCACAGAGCACCTACTTTGACCTCCCTGTATCATACAGAAAGTTTCCACTGGCTACCTATTTTACATATGATAATTTCTATGTTTCCATGCTACTCCCTCGGTTTGTCCTACTCTCTCCTTCTCCTACTGTGTTCATAAGTCAGTCCTCTATGTCTGCTTCTCCATTGCTGCCCTGCTGATAGGTTCATCAGTACCATCTTTCTAGATTCCATATACTGCTAAGTCACTTCAGTCGTGTCCAACTCTGTGCAACCCCATAGACGGCAGCCCACCAGGCTCCCCCATCNAGCAATCCCACTGCTGGGCATCTGTCTCTTATACACATCTAGATGTGTATAAGAGACAGGAATCCAACAACACATTAAAAAGATCATACACCATGACCAAATGGGCTTTATCCCAGGGATGCAAGGATTCTTCAATATCTGCAAATCAGTCAATGTAATACACCACATTAACAAATTGAAAAATAACAACCAATCCATTCTAAAGGAAATCAGTCCTGGGTGTTCTTTGGAAGGAACAATGCTAAAGCTAAAACTCCAGTACTTTGGCTATTTCATGCGAAGAGCTGACTCTTTGGAAAAGACTCTGCCGCTGGGAGGGATTGAGGACAGGAAGAAAAGGGGACGACAGAGGATGAGATGGCTGGATGGCATCACTGACTCGATGGACGTGAATCTGGGTGAACTCCGGGAGTTGGTGATGGACAGGGAGGCCTGGCCTACTGCAATTCATGGGGTCGCAAAGAGTCAGACATGACTGAGTGAACTGAACCAAATAGCTAACTTTGTAACTATCAATAAAATTTAATAAAAATTAAAATATTCTGTTCATCAGAATACATGATGAAATTGGAAGGCAAGCTGCATAGTAGGAATGGATATTTATACCATAGAAAACTGATAAAAGACTTGCTATCCAGAATAGATACAGAAATTTAATAATTAAATAAGAATGACTCAATAATGGGAAAATTGAGTGAAAGACTTGAACAGGAACTTTACAAAAGAGAACATCTAAATGGCTGGTAAACATATGAAAAAGTTTTACTCTTATTAACAATGAGGGAAGAAGAAAGTCACTTTAAGATATTTTTACTGTCCATCACATCTGAAAAAATATTACTAACAATACTAGGTAGAGCTAAGTTGTGAAGTAAGACAAATTGTTACTATTTTCTTTTGATAGACTTTTAAATTGGCTTAACCAATTTGGGAATTTGTAAAGGTAATATTCACAGCCATCAACCAGCAATTCTGTTTCTGACTATATATATCCTAGAATTAATGCATATGGGAATTATGATACATGAACAAGAGTCATTGATAATGTCTCTAAAAAGGAAAAATTACGAACACTCTGCAGCAGAATAATGGGCTTCCATTATTGATTTTATTTATTATTGTAAGAATTCACAATGATCATTGAGAATTCCTTTGCCAATGCCTTATTTATCCTCCATGCTCATTCATCAGTGCATTTATTCCAAATGTTTATGACTCTCCTAGAGAGATCTTTCCCATTTGTATTTCCCCCTTTTCTTGTCAAATAGACCTTAATTCCAAGCACCAAAGAAAAGTATATTAGTGAATGTCTTTTTCTGTCCCCACAAATTTCACTGCTTTATCATCCCCACTTGCTTCCTCATTTCTACTTTTTCTTGTTTACTTGTAGTATCTTATATCATTGTATATAATTGTGTATCTTATATAATTGCTAGATCCAAGGGCATCTTTTCAGCTCTCATCTTACTCCTGGTCTCTCCAATAATTGATATTTTGTAACATCTCCTAACACTTTCTTCTCTTATGAAGAGTCCCTTATGTTTACTCTGTCTTGATTTTCCTCTTTTGTCTCTAACAATTTCTTAAAGATAGGAAGACCAAATAATTTATCCTCCAAACTGAAATACTTTCATACCATCAACCTTTGGTCTTTCACATATTTTCCTTGGATGACCTGAAATATTTGCATGACTAACACTACCACCTTCAATGATAATTCCTGAAGTATATGTGCAGTCTAACTTTTCCATGACTTGACTCATATTTCCAGTAGTTTATTGTATATTTCCAAACTAGTAACCCAAAAGTATATACATGAGAATATTTTTAATTTTTATTCATTTATTTATTTATTTATTTGGCTGTGCTAGATCTTCATTGCTGTGTGGGTGTTCTCTAATTGACATGAGTGGAGGCGAGTCTACAGTTGTGGTGTGTGGGCTTATCATGGTGTCTTCTCTTGTTGTAGGGCAAAGGCTCTAGGGCGTGCAGGCTTCAGTAGTTGTAGCATGTGGGCTCCGTAGCTGTGGATCCTGGGTTCTAGAGTGCAGGCTCAGTAACTGCGGTGCACAGGCTCACTTGCTTTGTGGCATGTGGAATCTTCCTGGACCAAGCATTATCCCCTTGTTATCAAACATGTATCCCCTGCATTGGCAGGCAGTTTCTTATCCACTGTACGACCAGGGAAGTCCCTGTACCTCACAGTTTAATCTTACCTTCTCCCTCACATTTTCTACTCTTTTGTTTATTGAAGGGGTGGAGGTGAAAATTCTGTGTGTGTCTGTGTGTGTGTGTAAGTCTGGAAATCACATATGTATACTACTTTGTGCAGATGCTTCATTAGGCACTGGACGTACAGTAGTAGCAAAAACTTAGTTCCATCATCATGACAGTGCATTCTGGTATGAGACATTGACCAAACTAGCACGCATATAAATGTAGTATAAGTGTGGGTAATTTCCATGAAGGAAAGAAACATGGAACTATGTGAAATACAATAGGGGCATTTGACCTTTTTCTTCCCAATACTTGGCCTTTTTTATTAGATGTAAGTGGCAATATATAGCTCTTCTAAATTAGAGAAGAGCTTCTACCTCTGTTTCTTAAAATATTTATTGCAATTCAGTATTTAAGTGTACTAGCAAATGGAGCCATTTTTCTTCTCAAAATTCCCATTGCTTTTCATCATAGTTATTCAGATATTGTTCTTAAATCACAAAAATTAAGCCCAGAAATTGTGGCAGTACCTTTGGTATTGAGGATATAGGTATGGAAACTAAATGAAAGACCATATTTCCTTTGTGAGAAAGAGATGATGTGTAAAGATAAAGAGCACCTTTCTAGTCACAAATTCTGCCTGCTGTTTTCTTATTTGTACATCCTAAGTAACATTTTGATTGAATGTTAATTGCTTATTCTTTCATCATACATATTTCCCCTCGTGCATAAAATTTTGCGATTAAAAGACCTATACTCACTAGTACTAGCCAAAAATAAGAACTAAATTATACATAGCCCTAAATAACAAATTTTATAATCAACATAAATATTAATAACTTCAGACAAATAATCCACAGTATTTGTCCTACATTTGTATGTCTTTACAGTAGTGATGTTCACTTATTTCAGTGTATAACATAATAGCAATAGCTAATATTTATTAAGTATTAACTACTTGTAAGGGCTAGATAATTTATATGCATTATCTTATTTAGCCCTCAGTAGTAATCTGGTGAGGTAAATGCTATCATTTATCCTCATTTTTTGGAGAAGGCAATGGCACCCCTCTCCAGTACTCTTGCCTGGAAAATCCCATGGATGAAGGAGCCTGGTAGGCTGCAGTCCATGGGATCGCCAAGAGTTGGACACGACTGAGCGACTTCACTTTCACTTTTCACTTTCATGCATTGGAGAAGGAAGTGGCAACCCACTCCAGTATTCTTGCCTGGAGAATCCCAGGAACGAAGGAGTATGGTGGGCTGCCATCTATGGGGTTGCACAGAGTCGGACACAACTGAAGCGACTTAGCAGCAGCAGCAGCATCCACATTTTTTAGATAAAGGAAATGACAGTTTAAAAATTATATCCATCAGTATCCCAGCAGAAGTCACAGTGTACCTAAATGGATAATTGTGAAGAGTTTAGTAAAGGACTATGATATTTATAAAAGCATGGGAAGATTTTAGAGAAAGCAACAAAATATGATTCAGCACCCTGGAACTAGTAGTAATTGGTATCATTAATACTCCTAGATCTAATGGGGCAAAAAAAAGAGCAGGTAATTGAAAGAAAAGAGCTATAAGCCCAGGTCATCTAACAGGGCCTCTGATCTTAGCCAGCCTACAGTGACCTGCTGGAGAGGAAGCCAAGGGAATAAATATTAGACCTTATTCTCCCCCAACTCTTCAGTTTCCTGATAGTACTTCTTACCTGACCCAGCTAGAAATCAGAGAGCACAAAATAGCTTGTTGATTCTATCTCTACAGTTTAGCTTGGTCCAGAGAGAGTGAAGGGTGGAGAATGAATCTGAAAGGGAAAGTATCTAGGAATTAAATAGGTGTTAAATGACAGAGCCAGTATATGAATGCCAAACACTTTATTCCTCTCTACAATTCTATACTGCCTCATAAAAAAGGCTTTGATGAAATATTATTTGGCCAAGGAAAATATATTGAATCTGAAGATTTCTACCTTATCCCAAATTTTTGGATGCAATCATACTTAATAAGTTAGACCAAATATCTGAGAGCTGAGCAGCAAAGGGTGTTCAGTCATTTAGTGTCTGACTCTTTGCATCTCTGTGGACTGCAGCATGCCAGGCTTCCCTGTCCTTCACCATCTCCCAGAATTTGCTCAGATTCATGCCCATTGACTCAGTGATGCCATTCAACCATCTCATCCTCTGCCACCCCTTTCTCTGGCTTTCAGTCTTTCCCAGCATCAGGGTCTCTTCCAGTGAGTCACCTCTTCATATCAGGTGGCCAAAGTATTAGAGCATCATCTTCAGCATCAGTCCTTCCAGTGAATATTTGGAGTTTATTTCCTTTAGGATTAACTGGTTTGATCTCTTTGAAGTCCAAGGGACTGTCAGGAGTCTTCCCCACCACCATAATTTGAAAGCCTCAGTTCTTCAGCACTCAGCCTTCTTTATGGTTCAACTCTCACATCCATACATGACTACTAGAAAAACCACAGCTTTGACTATGTGTTGACTATATGCGCCACCTGCTCCTGCCCCCCGCAAAAAAAAAAAAAGTTTGGTGTGGGTATTGATTTTGCATGTTATTGGTATTTTCAGCATATTAAACCATACTTGTTCCTCTTGTTCAGATTCCAGACTCCATCATTTCTCGTGGCGTTCAGGTGCTCCCACGAGACACAGCCTCCCTCAGTACTACTCCTTCGGAATCTCCTCGTGCTCAGGCTACATCTCGCCTTTCTACAGCTTCCTGCCCGACACCAAAAGTAAGTATAGTTCCTTGGCACCTTACACCTGCTCTGCTATGTACATCTGGGAAAACTAACCAGTATTTCCCTCTGCTTGTCAAGGTTGGATTGCATGCAAGATATTACAATGAAAAATTAGTGGGCTATAATATAGATATCACCTAATGTTTCACAAATTGTTGTATTAGGCCAACAATAGAATAGAAATTTCATTCAAAATGCCTACTGCCTCACAGCTATAGGTATCACTTTCTGTAACTCTTGTTTCTTTGTTGTAGACTTCTTATTTTTTAGCATACTTATTTGTATAGATACACAGTTATTTATTTATGCAGAGGGTGAATGTGTTTCTGGCCAATAAACAGCAAGATTAACAAAATAAAATGACGTCACCAAAGGATTTTTTTTTTTTTTTTTAACTTGTCCAGGCAGGGGTAACTCCTTGCGCTAGTATCATTCCAAATTTTTTCAAACATATTCAACTTGGAATGTTGCTGCCTAATATTTGGAAACAAATCTAAATTGATAGAAAGTTTTAATGCCAACCTTTGGGGGAGGGAGGAAGTATCTTAGCATTTATTTTTTATAATTTTTCCCAAGTACTGAAGCAGTGAGCCAGGGAGAGGATTAGATATTTATTTGCTGCCTGACATTTTCATGTGTGTGATAAACTGAGTAGCAAACCTAATTATGACTATGATACTTTTTCTTAGAATATCTCTTCCCTGTAAAGTTAGTCATTTGTAGTTTCAAGTGTCCATAGGATGGATCTACTATTGGCATCAGAAGCAAACAGTAACATTCCTTCTTACTTAATAGGATATGATTTTAGCTATCAGGCCATACAGTAAATTTATTTTAGAAATCTGTAGGTAATTTTTCAAACTATGACTTTTTCACTGTCATCAGATTTAAGGATTTATATAACTACCCTCCTCAGTTCCAGCTTTTCTATGAGTTTTATGAATGTTATTGTTGAATTTAACTGGAAGTGATCTCAATCAGTTCTTGAAATGTGTAGTGCTTTTACATTCCATGCTACATCCTTTTTAGCAGTCTTCAGAGTGTGAACTGTTGAATATCAGTTTTAGACTTGTGTCAAAAGGCACTGATAATTAATTGTATAGTTTAAAAAAATGAGGTCTTAAATCTTCATGAAGAAAAACTATAAAAACATTCTAGATATAAATGTTTGTTATATGTTTATACATTGAATGCCAGCCAGCTGAATCTTTAACTGAAGGAAAACATAAATTGGGTAGAAGAATATCGTCCATATCTTACAAATTTTTAAAACAGAATGATTTATTGTTTGACTTCACTAAATTCAAGCTGTATTAGTTTACTCATTTATGAAGTCTGGGAAACAATTAAAGCTAAATGTTAAGTCCACTATAAAAGACTACTCATTCATCAAATATTAAGACCTTAATGATTAGAATGTGGAATTATCTAAGACAGTATATTTTTCTTAGTGTTGTACTGTGTACATAAATATTAAAAACTAAGTTTTATCTAAGTTCTTGGACCTTTTTAAAACTTTGGAGTTACATTTTATTTACCAGGAGAATATTAAATACAGTTAATAAATGCAGTTAATAAATACAGTTTTAAAAATTGCTCCAAAATCCATATTTATTATTTTGCTTATTTCAAAACCTTATGATAAGAAGTGGCTTGTCTTCATATTTTTCCATAGATAGCACTTAGCTGTTCAAATTGACAATTAATTCAAGTAAAACAGTTATTTCAAAATCTTTTTTTTTTTCAGAAATTTTTCTTCTGTATTTTTGCCTAGGAATATGATTCTGTTTCTTTTAAATTTACCAACACCAAAATGTAACCTCAAAGATAAAATTATTGCTTTGGTGTTATTTAATTTTAAAATTGAACTTTTAAGGTTGAATCAGCATAGTAATGTAGTAGAAAAACTAGTTAGAATACTTTTTAAAAAGAAGTGAAGACAATCAAATTATTCTTCCTATTGAAAATCTCAAATTATAAGACTGCTTAATTAATGTATACTAGATGCTTTAACAGAGAAGGTGATGGCACCTCACTCCAGTACTCTTGCCTGGAAAATCCCATGGACGGAGGAGCCTGGTGGGCTGCAGTCCATGGGGTCACTAAGAGTCGGACATGACTGAGTGACTTCAGTTTCACTTTTCACTTTCACGCATTGGAGAAGGAAGTGGCAACCCACTCCAGTGTTCTTGCCTGGAGACTCTCAGGGATGGGGAAGCCTGGTGGGCTGCCGTCTAGGGGGTCACACACAGTTGGACACGACTGAAGCAACTTAGCAATAGCAGCAGCTTTAACATGTACTTTTATATCAGTGATAGATATAATCTCTTCCCCCATAGAGTTTACAGTTTAGTCAAAGGTATGCTGAAACAAATAGGTATTTTTAAAATAAATTTATCTAAAATAACCTTTAAAAATTATATTAAATAAAAAATAAAACCTTTAAAATAATGTAAAAATGATCTTTCAAATTATAATAAATATACTTTTATAATAACTTAATAATGATACATTGAAATTCATGCTAAGAAGTGAAAAAGTGTAGTAGAAAGTAAAAGGAGGGGAAACTCAGATTGGATGATCAGAGAAGCCAGCTCTTAAGAGTAGCATTTCACCAGGGACATGACAAATGATAAAAACAAAATAACAGCTTTTTTGCCAGGTGGAGGTTTTGAGAATTATGTTCAGCAATAATGACCACTTTAATGGTAGTACTCACTAATCAAAAACTCTCTGTAAATCTTCATTAGTACACAAATAACCTAATTCAGTGACTTTAAAATCCAACTTCAGATCAGTTCTTCTTTATTTTAAATAGTGATTTTTTTGCATACTGAGTAAAATTCAAGGGCATAGGTTTTAGCACATAAATATATTTTAGATAAATTAATTTTATAGCATAAAAATGTAAGGCAGAGAAGAAATAAAAATGAAGGTCAGGATTCTAATTTAAATTTTGGGTAGATGATGTTGTTAACTATACTAAGGAATGAAAAAGCAAAGGAAAATTGTTAATACATTTTGGTTTTGAATGTTTTCAGTCTAAGATATGAGACATCCCAGGAATATTATCTTGCACAAAATCAGAACACAAGTTGAGTCTGACATCTTTATTGTTACTACATCTTGGATGGAATGTTTATAATTTAGTACAAAATACTGCTAGCCAAACCCCATAAAAATCCCCCTCCCATGTTTCAGATTAGGCATGCAATCTGTCATGTGCAGAAAAAAATGTGCAAATACATTTTCCTTACATTGGAAATATAATACAGTCATAAAAGACCAACACTAGAAAGAGCACTTGACTTGATACTAGAAGTCCTGCTTTCAAATACTGGCTTCTCTACCTAATAACTACACTGCATTCAGCAAGTTGTTCAACTTCTCTGAGCTTTCTCTTTATAATAAAACTGGTAATCCTTGCCTGCCCAGCAGGGTTATTAACTATTAAATAGTCTTTGCCTGGTGCTGGGAAAGCAGTGGTAGGCAATTAACACTGTTCTTTCTTCACTTTACAAACAGATAAAGCAGGCAACTATAAATTATAATAAAGTCCAATAAATTTTATGATTTATCAGCAGAAACACTTATCCTAGTCTTTGTGAAAATATGGAAGGTTTAAATAACCAAATTATGATTAAAAACTAACAGTTCCAACCTTTTCCTCTGTAACATTTTATCACAGGGCAGCATTTAAGCTGAAAACTTCCTGTCCATTTGTATGTATGCATCTATTCCTGTTAAGTCAACAGCTATAATGTTGGTATTACAAATTATTTTGAATTCACATTTTATTTGCTCACTGCAATATTTTATTCCAGATTGTGCTTTAATCCATTAAGATTCTCCACCTATAGTGAAAACATGATCTATCAAGCAAACCAAGTCTGGATTTCCTTTTCAATACACTCGTCACAATCTCATAAAGACAGGGTATTATCTTTTCTAAAGTTCCATATAGAATGGCATTGTTTACTGCAAAAATTTGTTTACTGTGTTTATTGGGATGACATATTTCTGTATATGAGGAAATTCATTTCTCCTTAATATCAGATATTTTCTTTTCTTGAAATCTGACTGAAATGACAAGTGATTTTCACTCCTTTAGCTTGAGGATTCTGTGAAATGTATTTTAACAACAAACTTGAGATTTTAGTCTTACATTGCCCTAAGTAAAATAGTGCCTTAGCAAAAAAGTCAAATAGTATATAGATTCTATGAATGGGCAATCTCTAGAGGACGCAAATTCTAAAATGGTAATCATCTCCCAAAAAATGGTTTGCTAAAGGAATAGTTCTGTAACAAATTCTGTTTTAAAGTAAATATGATTCACAAATGAAATAAGTTCTGCTTTTCAGTTATGAAAAGCAGCAGCATCTCTTTTAGAATCAAGAGGCTTGACATAGAGAATAATGACCAGAACCGAAAAGAAAAAAATCCAGACTTTCAATCAATTCACCACTCTCCCTATCAATGTCATTAAAAAGAGAGAATTTTTTACAAAGACCAGTAATTTTCCTTTTAATCCCTAAGCATCTGAAGTTTGACTAAAATAAATAGACTAATAAAGGTAATCTCTGCACATACTCCCTTGTACTTCAGAGTTTAGAATAGAACTTTGTGCACAGACTAATCAGCATGTTATTTTTCTCTTCTTAGATAGAAAACATAAATTAATTTTCCTATCTAAAGTTTATAAAATAATTTTTAAATATATATTAAAGTATGCTTATGGAGTATGTGTTCCTTTAATAATAATATCTAATCTTATATTCAAACAAAATTCAGAATTATAACCTCTCTAGGCTTCTGTTATTGTCCTTTGAGCAAAGGAATTTAGGTTACTCTGGATAAAGAATATTTTTAATGTGTATATCTGAAGGGGAGTGGATTCCCTTTACATATAAAAATGGCATTATTTGATCTAGTATCAAGGTAATATTTTCTCTTGGGTTTTTTTTCCTAGTGATATTAGTTTTTACCAACTAGTGTATATTATCACCACTTTCCTTTGTGAACGCCAAGATGATTGTGTAATATGGCTAGTTCATTGTTTTTCCAAGTCTTTGGAGACTCAAGAAATTCCGCAATTCTAGCCTGAATCAGGACACTAACTGAGGCCTGCAAATTATTTTCTACTGTTTTTGAGAGCCTAACGAAAGTCAGTAAAACTACACTGACCATCAGGTTTCTCTGCTTTTGTCTGAAGTCATATCAGCACTGGCACATCAACAGCTGTTCAGCTATTAATAACATTGTAGAAGTGTCTGGGTTCTCTGTGTGGGTCCAACAAACACCAAAAAGGTTGGAAAACATTTTGAATTAATAGTTATTCATGTAATTAGTTATTAGTGTAATTAATAGTTACACTATTAATTAGTGTAATAAAATGCATCTCTGGACATACAAATATAAGTTTTGGTTAACTATCTCATGGAGATGACGGTTGCTGAACAATAATATTCTCAACTTTGTTGGTCAGATCCATCAGTTCTCAAACTTAATAGTCTCAGGACCCCTTCCCATGCTTAGGAATTACTGAGTACCTCAAAGGCTTATTTATGTGAGTCATAGCTGGTGATATTTATTGCACTGATAATTAAAACTTAGAAATTTTTAGAATGTTATTTATTTACTATAAATTGAGACTAAGACCTTTCTATGTTAATTTAAATAATATTGCTAAGGGTAAAAATAATGTTTTCCAAAATTTTAAAAAATCTAGAAAGGATGATGTTGTTTTACATTTTTTCCTATTCATTTCAATGTCTGGTTTAATAGACGACAGCTGGATTCTCACATCTGCTTCTGTACTCAGTCTGTTGGAATATGTTTTGGTTGAAGGAAACAAATCCAACCTCACAGTTATGTGGTTAGAAAATAAAGGGATATCTCAATAACATTTTCATATAATTGTGGATATTCTTTGACACTACAACAAAATTGTTCAGTTGATAATATATTGAAAGTTAATTAAATCGTAGAATTTAGCCCTGTCAAGGGCCATTTCATACTCCAATATATTAAAATCTTTTGGACATACTGTCATATANACATTTTCATATAATTGTGGATATTCTTTGACACTACAACAAAATTGTTCAGTTGATAATATATTGAAAGTTAATTAAATCGTAGAATTTAGCCCTGTCAAGGGCCATTTCATACTCCAATATATTAAAATCTTTTGGACATACTGCCATATATCAAATAGATAAACAGAGATCTACTATATAGCATAGGGAACTGTATTCAATATCTTATAATAACCTATAATGAAAAGGATCTGAAAAAGGACGTAGAGGTATATATATGTACAAATGAATCACTTTGCTATACACCTGAAACTAATGCAACATTGTAAGTCAGCTATAGCTCAATAAAAACTTGTTCATTCTGGGGAAAAAAAAAAATTTCATTGGTCGGTCCTGAATGTTTAATGGATCTTATATCCAGGTATGTTTTTGTAATGTACTTTTTTATCACATGGAAAATATAACTTCTTCCAAGTGTTTACTCTATCAAAATTCATTTTCATTAGTATAACCACCAACTCATTAAAAACTCCTTGGAAGCATTGGAAGCTCATAGTGATACCCATTTTCCATAATTTTAATTTTTGCTTAAAACATAGAGTTTTTTCTTTGGCCAAAAAAAAAGCCAACAAACCCTGTTTGTTTTTTCCGAAATTGACTATCTCATTTCATTCATTTTCAAGAAAATGTCTATCAAACATCTAAGTCTGAATAGTCATAGTTTGTGAGACATTCATTCAAGCAAAAATAGTGTTCTGTGCAAAACCTGGCTAGTTCAGCTTGCAACTCAAACTATTGCCTAAGTTCTTTAACTTGAGACACCTGTCATTCTTTGTTATACAGCAGAAGTGTTTTATTTCATTCTTCCTATTTGTCACACTCAACAGACAAATTTTAACTAAATTGAGTTAGTATTTACTGTTTCATTGAGAGGACAATGTTAATGAAACTGTTAGGACACAGGGGTGAATAATACAATAACTATTCACACTATTTGTATCCACTGCCTAGATTTCTACTGTAGTGCCAAACCACCATTGCTTTTGTACCATCATTTCAAATGTCAACATAGTGTTAGAGGCAAATAATGTATTAGTATTATTATTAAAATCATTTGACCTTGTGGAACCCTGAAAGAATCTCAGAGACTCTTACAGGTCTGTGGAACAGACTTAAAGAACCACTGGTATAATCAAATGAGTGGAGTGCTTAATGTTTCTTACAAAGCATCCTGGATCTCTTTTGTTTAGACCAAGTTGCAATGGTATTCACATTCCAGAGATCTTATCCTTTATGTCAATGACCACCAGTACCATGCTTAATGTAAATGACTCACCCTGACTCTGATCCAGATTAATTCTAGGAAAGGGAACAGAGTTTCTCCTCCCTGACTCAAAACAATAGAAGACTTCACAATGTCTTTTGAAGATAACAACCAGAAAATAACATCTCCAGCTAGCTTTACTCATTTCCAGTGTGAAACTACTTCTATATTTGTACAGCAACTAATGTTTCCCTACAATCTCCTTTCTACTTGTAGGTACACAGAGAGTCCTCTTTTAAGTTATAACTTGGTTGATGGAAGATAATTTTATTAGGGATATCTTTGGAGGTGACTTCCTTTTTTACAATTTGGAACATTTTAAATTGGTGAGATTTTTTAAATAAAAATACAGTTTTCAGCTTTCTAAAAAATCATGTTAGTATTACTGGGCCAGATGACATATATTAATACTCAACTGGCTTTCTTTATACCCTCCAGGCTACTTTACTTGTTTGCATTAAGTGCCTGGCTCCTAGAGACTTTTGAGTAACTTATTTCTACTCTCATTCATTATTGTCTAGTTTCTCCTCCTTCATAACAACATTTGTTTTGCTATTTATTCTAGTTTGATAGAAAAACAGATTTTTGAGACTTCAAATAAAGGGTTTTCATATCTTTTCTAATAGGAAAGTCACTTTCCAGTATGGTAACTGATTCATATTTTGAAGAAAACTAAATCAGATAGTAATAATGTATTTTAGCTGTGAATTTTGAGTTTACAAATTATTTTAAATGGTTGTTAGTATTCTTAACATTCTTAACATTCTGCTAAGTATACAAGATTTACCTTGATTTTTGTTTCTTCATTCATCTGATTAAACATCCCCTCTTTGTACAATGAAAATTGAAAATGGAATTTCCCCATCCTTTTCTTAGCATTTAATGTTCACAGAATTAATTTATCATTGAAACTAAGTATAACTTAACTGTGAAATGTACAATCACCACATTGAAATCTGAGCAGCAAATGAAATTTGATTAGCTCACCTGAGAATATATACTTAACAAGACAGTATTAGCTAACAGTTAACAATTTTACAGGTTAGACAGTCTACAAGTGCCATGGTCTTTTTTATTATTATTATTTAAGAAAAGTAATATACATGATCATTTTAGAAAATTTTAAAAATTAATATAAGCAAAAACAAAGAGAATTCCTGTAAGACCACCTTTAATAACAGCTGTTAAAACTCTTATATCATCCTGGGTTTATTTTCCTATGCATTCAAATATTTCATATAAATGGATCATGATAAGAAGGCAGTATTTAAGAGCTCAGGTTCTGGAATCTGACAGGCTTAGCCTTGAATCTCAGCTTTTTCAGTTACTATATGTAGAGCTTTCAGAACATTACTTCATCTCTATAACCTTCATTATCTCATCTGTAAAATGAAAAATAATAATACTGTTTGCCTCAGGGTTAATTTAAGGTTTAAATTTTAAAATGCGTATAAATCATTGACTACAGTGTTTGAAATATAGAAAATTATCACTAAATATTAGCTATTGTTATTAAACTATAAATATTATAACCCATCTCATACATTTAGTAGCATTCTTTCCTTTCTACGTCATGAACATATTTCCATGTTTTTAAATTAATATGTTTTAAATTATCATTTACAATATCAGTCTTTGTTCAGTATTCTAATTTGTGGGTATAGCATAGTTTTTTCACAGTCCCTATTTTGCATATTCTAGCTGTTACTTGTTTCCTAGTCTTACAAATAATGCTGTGATAATCTTTTGGAAGTTAAATGTTTTAGAGTTTTCTCTTAATTAAACATAGCAACGTGTATTAATTATACCTTTGTTGGAAGTATATGCCAGACTTTTAGGCCCATGGTTCCCATAATTCCTATGGATCGTTTTTGCATCTTCATGAATTCAATTTTAATTTCTGGAAGAAGCAGTTTCTAGCATTTGCATTTGACTGATCTACTGATGGATGTTTAAAAATTATAGATCCAAAGTTATTTGAAAAGTCAACAATATCGAGTATGTAAAACTACTGCTCTTTCAGACACTAAATATCGAGCCCTGGTCTGCCACTTTATAACTTTGTTAGAACTAGTAGACCTCCGTTTCTATATCTGTAACATCATGATAGTAAGTTAAGTAGCCTCTAAAGACCCTTGCAGGCCTATAATTCTGTTCTTTGAAATAAGTTTCTATACTGACTGAATAAATATTATCCTTCGCTTTAGCCCTTCTCTCTGATATTATGTTAATGTCCAATTAATGTAAAATAATTTACATTTATTTCAGCTTTTCCATTGCATGCTGCTACATAAAGATTATTAACTGAAAATATTCTAACTTTAAGATCTGTTTCATTTAGTTCAAGCTTTGTCTCTATTAAATGGAATATTGTTTTCTCTTGGTATTCACTAGCATTTTGTCTAAGTTTTGGATGATAGGGGACTGAAAGCTGTAGAAATACAAGGAATAATGAAATTAAGAATACTTTCAGCTTAATTTAATATCTTTGATTCCTATAAACTTCTTTCTAAAAGTTTAGGATATGTTTTGTGTAAAAGCAGCTCAACAAAATAATCTGTCCCATCATTATTTCAGTAGCAAAATTTATTAGATATAGCCATAATTCAAATCTATATAGTTATCTGGCCATGTCTCATTTATGACTTTACTAGAGAGCATATCCCAAACTAAACTATTTCTTAGATCTTTATATTTTTAAATGATACATATACCAAAATTTGCCAGGTATTTTCTTGCCCAAAACTTAAGGATTATCTACTCTCCCTTTTCGTTCTACTTTCATTAAATATACAACACATGTTACTTCAGAAATCCATTCAATGAGTATTTTTAGTGTACATTATGTCAAATACTGTGCTAGGTTTTAGAAGTATAGTAGTGGATAGACTTACTGAACGTGACCTCAAAGATCTTATAGTGAAGCAGATGTGGGGAAAAAAATTACAACAAATCTATCAAAGCTTTGATAGTCTAAAAGAGCTCGTCTCATCTTATAGGGTAAAAAATAAATGAAATGAGTAAAGGGCTGTTTACTTAGCCCTTTATGAAACAGTAAGTAGCTGTTTCTTAAAAACAGAGAAAATCAGCAAAGAAATATGTGGGGGAAAATGTACTCTCACTAGAAATCTATTAAAATATTTGTAGTCAAATTGATAACGTTTTAAATTATAATCACTGCTATAATGAGTAGTGACATGAATGTTCCTAGTCACACTAGCAGAAATACAAATTTGTATGACATTGCAAGCAAGCTATATATTTTTAAAATATTTTGTTTAACCAATGGTATTATTTCCAGAAATTTTTTGGTAGAAATTATCAAACGGAGAATGAAAGATTTAATTATAAGATTATTTATCACAGCATTATTCAAATTCATGAAACAGAATCAACCTTAATGTCTGTGGTTAAATAACTTACTATACATATGTATATATGAGTTATTTATATAATCTAAATGTCATATTTAAGAATATTTAATGGCATGGGAAAATGCTCAAAATAAAATATGTAGTTTAAAAAAGTAGTAAACAAAATTAGACATTAAATTATAGGTTATTTTATAATCTAAATTTTTTACTAGAGCAGAAAAATACAAGTTTCTATGGTTTTGTTATTTAGACAGGATCTGGTAATGACAAGGATGGGTGTCTTTTGCCTGCTTCATAAAGCCAACTATTTGCTTGTGTTTATAATTGTATTTATACCAGGGTATTTTTATATGCAGGCTAAACCATTCTCTTCCTAATATTATTGGATAGAAAATTATATTTCAATTGAAGTTTGATACAAACTTTTTCTATCTCCTATATAAATAATAAATAATTCTTCAAAGCATACACTATACTATTTAAAAGTTATCTATTCCAAAGTACCTAATAAGTATTTTATACTGCACCTATAATGGGCTTCTTAATTTCTTTATAGACAGATAAGAAATTTGGGGGGAAAAGATCATGGGTTGAATTGTTCTCTAGATAGTGGGCAGGAAATAGCATGCTTAAAAGTCTAATTTTGTATAGATTGCATGATTTCAAAATCAAAGCTATCATAGAAACTTAGGGATGAAAATAATAATATGTGTAATAAATGTCTAGTAAAATAAAAATATTTGAAATGATAATAAACCATTAAAAATCATAGCCTTTCAAATAAAGGATTTCCTAAGTATACAATTTTTTTTGTAAGCCAGGGGGCAGTTGGTATATCTGTGACTTGCTACCAAGATTCTTATTTTTGACTTCTTATTTCTTCATTATTCTTTGCAGTATTTCCTTGATCTTCTCTATTCTTTTATTGGTTTGCCTTTCTCTAGAAACGCATTAGATTATTTTTCCTTGATGCACAGAGTTACTGCTTCTCTTATTTTCGTTTCTTCCTTCCTTCTTTTTTAGTTTGCCTTAATAAATAGCAAGTGAAACAGAATTATTTTACAGTGAAGCACCAGTTTTACTGAAAGGCCTAAAATATAGTGAATTGAAATATTAACCAGATCCCTAAAAAGAATTTCTTTATTCACAAATTTGTTTAAATTTTGAATTCTCAAGTAAAACTTTTTAAAAACCTCCTTCTCCTATCAGAAGGAGTCTATAGCTGTATCAATATATGTTAAGTGATATTGGTTAGAAGACAATTTCTAGGAAAAAAGTTTTATTTTCTGTCAGTGATACCCATACTTTTTTTTAAAAAGTGGCATATTAAAAATGTCTGTTTCTCAAAGTAGTTCTAAACGTAAATTAGGTAATTCTAAAAACAAAACAATTCAGTCCCTAGGACAATCAAACAAAACTGTTCTTTTAATCTATACAATCTTAATCTAAATCACTACAAAATATATTAAGGGAGAAAAAGGGGAAATCTACAGAAGTCATTCTGTAGATGAGAGGCCAAATTTTTAATGAAGAGATCTCAGATCCAGAGAATTTAATACCAGCTATTTACTTTTTTAAAAATTATAGGTCTCTGGAAAGCTACTGATCCTAAGACCTGAGTTCTCTCATCAATAAAACAAATGTATAAAATATGTAACCTTTTCTGATAATTCTTCACCAAAATCTTTCCACTAAAAAGAAGTATTAATGTTTACATCTAGTGATATGGGCACTTACCTTAACATGACTTTTACAATCCAAAAATTTCTTGAAGTTTCATATTTTGTTTCAAAAATTAGTATAAAGATGATTTTATACTCCAAAATCTTATATGTTTGCCTTTGAAAAAATATTGACATTTTGTTTAGAACTACTTATTATTGGCAAGAGAGATAAGGGTGAGATGGGGTACTTTTCTGCTTTGTTAAAAATGGAAATACTTTTACGGTATTTTCAGAGCTCGGTTTTGGAGAACCAAGCTAAATCACAGGTCATATTGTATGAACATCCAGGCATTTCCTTTTGTTGCATAATATATCTATAATTCAAGCTCTTATTTTAAAAAGATGAATACAAATAGCAGTCTTTTCACAACTTTAGAGGCCACATCCTCATAATTAATTCCTTAGAGTAGGTTACCCAGTAATTAATTGCTAAAGAAATATTCCCAGAATGCTGCCAAAGAAGTAAGTACAGTCTTCTCAGACAACTTTTAAAGGATATCTTGTTAATATATTCTAGCTGAGAGGCTAAAAAGAAGATTGAAATGATTTTGATCCTCTAATTTATTTCTTTTACAATCTCAGTAAAAAATATTTACAGAAAGATTTCTTCAGGGTACAGAAATCATTAGTGATAATATTTTTTGTTTTTCAGGTAACATTTTAGTTTTCAATATGTGTAAATAAACTAATAATTTTAACCAATCTGTAATCCCTACGATTCTTTACATCCAGTCCTCAAACTTCATTTATATTGCAATGATCTTATATGTAATATAAACATTTGAAGTTTAACCTCTTTTACTTATTGATGGAGAATGTTTAGTCTCACAGAAAAATATATATCAAATTAGCTATCACTGTGAGGCTTTTATAATTATCATAAAGAGTGAATTTCATTTTATCCAAATGCTAATCTTTTATTTCTTTTACATTCTAATCAAAGTAAAAAAGTAATCAGGTCTTTGGATTAGCTGTGAATTTCTTTTATTTATGCTACTCCATCATAACTGATGATTAAGTGTTGACTAGAATAAATGAGAGCATTATATTTTAAAAATCTATGATTTGACTTCTCTCTACAACTCAAATTTTATATTTTCAAATTCTTTCTGAAGTTTTTCAATATTAGGCATTATTACCTGTGTCAGGAGCAAAAAAAAAAACATTGATTTCCTAAAGTCTTCCTCTTATGATAGTTAGGAATTTGCAAAATCAGATTTCAATACAGAAAATCTTTGTTTAATTTGGTGTATAGCCTATTTTTCACATCCAAAGTTCATGGTGATTGTCTTTTCTTATATTTCATTCTTTAAACTTCTGTACTAGCACTTACATTTGGAATTGAAATGATTTAGGAAGATTTTCTTCCATGCATTAGTATAGTAACAAAATTTCTAACGTAAATTGGATAGATAGACAAATAGACAGATAGGGACATGTATACATAATACAGCCTCTAATAAACATCAGGTTTTTTTCCAACCTGTTTATTTCCAGGCCTATTAAGGGTACAACTTTAAAGCAGAAATCAGGAATGGTGGATGTTGGTCTTAGCTTTGTCATTAACATCCTGTGTAACCTTGACTTCCTGTTGCTGGAGTCGATGTAATTTTAAGCCTTCCAGATATAAAAGATAATGTAAAAAACGGTGTTCATGTGTTACTATTAATATACAATAATTCAGTTTCTAAACATTTTTAGAAAGCAGCATAAGGTGTTGGACTATTTTTATATAAAACTACATAGTTTATAATTAAGATATTGTGAATATCAATTTAAAATGAAAATAGCTTTTGATATAAAGATGTTCTCTGAGATCAAATAAAATAGCATGAGAAAATGACTAGACCTGAACGCACTGTCCATCAGAGGCCCTTTATTATAGAATGTTGCCATTCTAATTAGTTTCCATTGTTTCTGAATTTGAGAATTTTTTCAACTAAAAGTTGACTAAGGATAAGTGATTATCTTTAGGATATAACATTTAATTAGTGTTGAATTAATAAAAACTATATCAAGTAAAACCAAAAGTTGACTCAGTTCTTATGGACCAAGATGCTCTTTTCAAAGTGAAAATCCAATTATCTCAGATATTCTTAGTATTTCTCAGTATCCCTAAGCAATCTCTTTATGCTATCAAAGATATGGTAAAAAATAAAATAAAACAGTAGCCTGCCTCCAGAAATTATAATTTTGTAATATGGTCAGATTTCTTATTTTTCCTGAGGACTTTAACACTGGGAATTTGGTATCACATGGATACTTCATCTACTGTCTCCTAATACAAGCAAGACCATCACAACTAACTTGAGCTATGCTGGTCTGAAAGGAGACCGTCATCCTGCACATGAAGGAATCCATAATGTAAAAGCACTTGATCTGAAGCTTCCTTTCAGTCTCCCCTGACTCTTTTTTTCAGTTTATTTTCCTCTTTAAACAAAATATTAGTTATTGTTACAGCTCTATTAAAATAAAGGCAAAGGAATTTCTTGTTTATAGCTCATCTAATAAAAACACTTTGGGCTTAGAATCTTCCTTTTCTCATTTACACAGTTATTTGAAACAAATTTCTAAAAAAGCAGTTTTATTTTGTTTTTTATTGTCTTACCCAAGAGGAAAATTCAGCTGAAATAACTGAAAGTTTTTGAGGGAGTGAATGTATCTAACTTTGGTCTGGCATTAAAATTTTCTGGTTGGGCAGCACAATTGTTTATTGGGAACCTCTGTGACAGCTGAATAACCTCAGTGCTTGGGTCAGCAAGCAGAGGAACTTCACTCTGTCACCTATCAAGAATGATGCTTGTCAAGACTGATCTCTCCACTTTCGGAACACTCATGCGTCTAGTAATACCACTGTTTGTCTTCTGATATTACAATGGAATAGACACTAAAAGAGACTAAGTTTTCTGCATAGGTATATTTGTAATTCTTTGTTTCTTGTAAGCCAAATGCAAATGTAACACTACTCCAGACACTGCTTCATCAGAAGTCCCCAAGATAACCAAAAGTAAGTGCCCGTTTCCTCATCTTAGGAACAGAGTCGTAACAAAGACTGAATTCTAGCAACTAGTCTATTTGTAGAGCATGTCATATAGCCTCTGGGTTACTTACTTAATTCCTTGGCCTCCTAAGACATATCTCAGAGTAGATTGATGTTTTTGCATGTATTATTTACTAATGTTTAGAAAATTTTTTAAGTTCACTTTTTCTTTATTCTGTCTTTTTTACCCATCTTCCCTCATTGTAGCAAATTAGACGGCCGGATGAAAGCAAAGGAGTTGCTAGTAGAGTTGGATCCCTCAAAGTAAATATGTTTCTAACATTTTTTGGCAAGATTTCGTCTATAGCCTACACTTCTTCCTTTTTGGAGGGTGGAGGGAGGAAGGGGGCTTTTTCCATTTTTCACCATCCCATTTTGTTTTATTTTAGTATTTTTATTGGCTGTTGGGTCATATTTTTTGTTTGTTTGTTTCAGCTACACATAGAGCAACCAGCTGAAGGCAAGCTGTCAAATAACTAGTTTTGAGTGGTACCACAAACAAGAGAAAGGGCACCTGCCTCATTTCAGGTGCCTATAATTTGGGGTTCCAGAGTAAACCGTTCCTCTGATTGATGTCACTGACTATGTGTTAAGTTCCTGTTACACAGAGAACAGCATTTATTTTCAGATTATTATATCCCCCTTTTTTTTGTTAAAAGTAATTAAGTGTATTTTAGTGCCATTACCATTTGTAGTTCATTCCAGAAAAATAATTGTTATGAATTAATAACATGTATCACATATATATAAAATCTTAAGAAAAGGAATTTCATATGATGCTATTATAGTGAGCTCACATATAGCTAATAGTAAGCACTCCTAATCCCCTTTGTTTTATTTGTCAAAAGTTAAAAATTGATATAATATTCAAAAGAAACTGATATTTATCTAAATGTTTGCCCATTTGTATATGTGGCCTACTAATATACCACTTAAGATTTTTGATCTAATGGTACCATTTGGTAGTTGTTAAATATCCATTTGGTCAATATGTCTTGGGCGCTTGGTACTCTAATATTTAATCACGATGAAAAGATAAATAAGTTATCACCCTTAAGAGACTTAGGCATAGCCAATTAATCACTTTTAATGCTGCCACCATAAATGCAAGTTGGAATTTTTGCTGAATTTTAAAAATACACAGAGAAACCTCCTTCAAAATTAGCCACTTCTTATATCTCAATCCCCTGTGTCCTATCAGCAATGGTAACTGCTAAATTAATCAAAATGACATAAATCACTGTACTGGAATGTCCCAATGTTCAGTAACTACTTTGAGGCTAATATTAAGTCATTTTAAAATTTGACACACCTCCAATTTATTTCTATTTAACAACTTATGAAGCACTAATTTCTGCACTCTTTCCTCTCCTTGCCTCTTCTGCCTTCTTAATTTTACTTTTTGTTGTTGTTTATTTATCTGTATGTGTGCACACATGAGTGCACATGGATGAGGGTGTGTCTGTATGTTTGTGTCTTTTATTCCAAACAAGCCATCTTCTCTGTTCTCTAACACTGCTGTATACTGGGTAGCATTTTTTTGTTATTATTTCACTAAGAATAATCAGAGGGGCTTGGAAGTGTTGGTTATATGCCTATTTCAAAAGCAAGGCAAACTAAAATTCTTTAGTCAGAAAAATATGACTTTATGTATCTTGATGATATATCCGTAGCATTCCTCACTGTCTACCTGTGAGGTATCATATTTTAATTTTGAAGGGGACATAGATCCATTATTATTGAGACTGGATTATAACTCAGATTAAAGAGAAGGTCCAGTTTGACATAACTTTTTGGAAATGACTGATAGTGAAATAAAGATTAAATAGCATTCATAACTGCAGCACCATCTGCTATAAACTAGATTATACGAGCAAGCACACCTGTGTTGATCTTGAAGTTAAGCATTTGAATGTGTAGAACTTCAAGTTGTAATTATTTGTTTATTTGTTTAAGTGTATATACAGTATGATTATGTATGTACACATAAATACATTTAAGAACAAAATACACATTTTAGGGTTCGGTCCATTTACTTGGATATGAATAAAGCCTTAAATCATAAATCGTGTTTGGGAAAGAAAGGCAAATTTCATAATTTTTAAGTATCTTTTTTCTGCAAAATAGAAAGTTTTAAGTAAATCTGTAGGAATTATAAGAATAGTTATGGTATTTATTTTCTCTAACACTTTGGGGAGAAAAGATGCTTTAATTAAAATATTCTCTTCCTAGTCACGGTTTTTTGAGCATGTATTCTTGCACTGTACAAAGATCTTTGATGTTTTGAGATGTTTGCCAAAGGCAGTGAGGAATGTATAACGCTATGATCTTATTTTTAAAAGGAAAAAGGAAAACTGAAAAGAGAACAAGTTGCTTTTTCAATTCATTTTCTGATGTTTACATGTAGCTCCATCGAAAGCTGGAGGAGCTCAGAGATCACCTAGAAGGCAATGTGAAAGGATACTCTCTCAGAGTAAATGTACGATTTCACTCGGTGATTTTTTTTTTTCCCTAAACTTCTGCTGACTGGTAATTCCAAATCAGATTGGTTTGTCCTTTCATCTCCATTTTTTTTACTTTCTGTCTCTTTCTCCCTATCTCTTTCTTTCTTTTTGAGCTGTAGCTTCATGCTCACATTTATGAAATAAAGATTAAACTGGCAGGGTAGATGACCTTTAAGCCACACTAACATTGCATTTGATTTAGTAGCATTCTAGCTCCAATGCAAAATAAAAACTTTTTTCCCCAAAAAAATCTGCATTTCTTACACAATTGTATAATTTTCTGAGGATCTTTTCATGAGACTTCATTTGGAGTTTTTCCATTGACTGTGTCTTCTGTCCCTTGTTAGATGTGTCAGCAGGATTCTAAATTATGTGCTGGATTCAAGTGATAGAACCTTGATGATTCCATTTCAGTTGTCAAGGAAAATATTCAAAGTTAGAGTCTCATTATGGGTAATCTGGAAAGTAGATAGGTCTATTCTGAGTTAATAGACTTCTCTTAACTCAGACTCTTTGGGAAAAACTAAGATACTATTTTTTTTTTCTAAAAATAAAATTAGGCAGTAAGAATTTCACTATGAACACTATTATGTAACATCTTACAAATACTTGAGATAATGGCTAATCTCATGACCCAGGACAACACTTTGAAGGAGAACAGTACCTTATAGTCGCTCAGTACTGTCCATACATCATATAGGCATACTACCAATAGTATTATTGTGACTGATTACAGACTCAGAATGCTTGGTCCTTCTCCTGAGTATATCTTTTCAATATAAATGGAATTAAAATCTCTGAAATGGTATATGGTATAAATACAATAGAAGAAAAACAAAAAAACTTCAGTAAATAATTTCTGGCTCTATTTAACCTTGATCTCCTATTTCTGGGGCTTTAAAAAGAAGATAGTAATAATCTTAGGTCTGATTTACTTCTCCCAAGATTATTGCCATACTTTTAATTCATATTGCTATAATAGTTATGAGGGATAGAGTAAAAAATAATAGTGCTATGATAATTCTCTGGTTTCTCAGCTTTGTTTTTAATTATGTATTATATGTAGTATGTGTATTTCTTCATTAAATTTTTGATTACTAAAGTTCANAGTACATCCTTGAGCTCATCTTTCACCTAACACGGTGTGACTCCCACTGCCCCACCTCTGTATTGCCCCTGCCTCTTCATGTCCCTGCTGTTGACCAGTAGATTGTTCTCTTTATCTGTAAGCCACTATTTTAAGAAATTTAAAAGATTTTTATTAATTTTATAATTAAATAAGTCTAGATACATCTAGATATCATTCTAGAAATTCCTAAAATGAGTCTCATAATGTATGTATATAGTGCCATATTCTTCTCTAACCAGTCATAGGAAGTGATATTATTTTTCTTTCAGTGAAACCAAGACCAGAAAGTTATACTTGCTAAGGTCTATATGGTAGGGTGTTCATGTTAGATTCGGGTTAATGTAAGCTCTGTGCTTTGAAAATTGGGTTCTCATGCCACTCCAGTTTCTTCAAAACCTATACTGCAAGGAAGAGTACATAGTAACTAGTCTCAGTGTCCTCGCCTTTTGTTTAGTTTCACTGTGTCACACTTTGTTGTACCTTTTTTTCTGAAAAGACTGAATATAAAGTATATCATCCTAAGATTCCTGTTAACTGGAATAGTAGGCAAAAATTTTAAAAAAAAATTGTCAAAAGGCAAATAATAGTATCTTCTCTACAGAGTTCAGCTAAGAAAAGATACAAATCAAATCTTGGCCGAATGAATGCTCAGGTTTTCTCCTTTCCTGTTAATTCCCACAAAATGCTTTAAAATAATGGCTTCCTAGGTGTCTCAGTGGTAAAGAATCCACCTGCCAGTGTAGGAGCTGCAGGAGACACAGGTTCAATCCATGGATCAGGAAGATGGAGGAGGTAATGGCAACCCACTCCAGTATTCTTCCTGGGAGAATCCCATGGACAGATGAACCTGATAGTCTATAGTCCATGGAGTTGCAAAAGAGTCAGCCACGTCTGAGCATGCCTTAAACTATGCCTTGTATGTTAAAAACTGTAACTTAGATGTAGAATAAAGTTATTCTCAGTACCATAGGCTATATCAACAGGTTTTGTTTCTAAAATGAGATAAATTGGCATATAGTGACCATCTCATTTTGTGGAAATTTATTATTTCCACAGAAGAGCAAGTATATGAGTGCTTTGTAATTCATTAAAACATTGCTAAATATTTCAGAGAGATGAAAGATTCAGAACCATGTTGCCACTTAAATATTTAATAGTTGAAGAAGGTGAGATCATTCAGAAGTTTGGGATAAGGATTTAATTAAATCAATGCTTCAACTGGTATCATCTATATGATATATTATGTTTTTTAGAGGAAAGAACCCTCCATTTTTATTTATTACATATAATCAATGATGTAAAGTTGAATATTAAGCAATTATTTTTAGAATAGTTTTGTTTTTGTTTCTCATGTGAAAACATACTTTTTTATTTTACATGGATTCTTCTATAGCAGAAAGTAGGATGCACTTGATTCTTGTAAATTAAGAATGTATCATCTTTTTCTGTACTTTGTACAGAGCTGAAGTATTCTGAGCCCTAAATCGGTTTTTAGTAATTTTAATAATAATAAAATTATCATCTTGGACCCTGGAAACAAGCTTAAATGTTAAAACAGTCAGAAAAAAAATAGATAAGTGCTTACGAAATAAAGACAAAAAAGAAATGAAAGGAATAAAAATACCTCAAAGCCACAAATTTTGAATTTAAGTCAGTCTGTATAATACCCTGGTAAATTTCCATTTATCTACAAATATATACAGATAGGTTTGGGGTAATCAAATATGTTAATTTTTTGAAAGACTTTAACAAACAGTAAAGGGAAGATGACTTATGAAAACAGATTACTGGCACATCAGTGAACTAAGAAGAAAGGTGATGAAGTAGAAGGAATATGATGAATACTTGCTATGCTAACAAAAAAAGATGATATTATTTGAAGTGGAAAAAGTTAAGGGAGGAGATATCACATAAAATAAGACTGTACTTTTATTAAGAAAAATGTTTCAATCAAGTCAGAAAGCAATGTCTTTTGAAGAGTAGTTTTTCAATGTTTAGTAATTCCTGAATGTTGAAATAAGACTAGTGAAATAGGATATGAATAAGACTATGAAATAGGATAACAAATAATGAATTATATAATTGTGATTTTACAGGCCTTTAAAATCAGTGTTTTGATTCCAGCTTTAGTTCTAAACTAACACTTCTGTATATGTTGATGAATTGTCTTCAGGATATTTGCACTTTTCTGTTCATTAAATTAATTCTATAACTCAGGGGTCAACAAACTACAACCCTTGGGCCAAATCCTGTTTCTCTTTTGTGGGTCCATGACCTAGGAATGATTTTTGCATTTTTAAATGGTAGGGAGGGAAGTCAAAAGAATATTTCATTTTAGCATGTGGAACATTATATGAAACTAAAATTTCAGTGTCCAGAAATAAGGTTTTATTGAAACACAGCCACACTCTTTCATTGTATGTAATCTGTGGTTGCTTTTGCACCACAACAGCAGAGTTGAATAATTATAACAAAGACCGTATGGCACAGAAAGCCTAAACTGTGTAGTACTATCTCCCTGTTCGCTGAGACCTGCTAAAACTAGTAATGTGTCAAGATGACATTGACAAAGAGATTGTTATAATAGAGGCTGTGTGAAATTATTTTACATGTTGAGAAAAGGAGAGTTGCTTATTTTTTTCTCGGGATGGTTACAGATCATTCTGCATGAAGCGTGCACTGAAAAGAGTTGATCTGCTGAAATTTCCTACTTTACATTTTTATTCTTCCTTTTTATATTATTTTTTCCAGCTTCTCTCTCTTCACATACCAAACACACGCACCTGCACACTAAGTGAACTCACCATGAAATTACATTAAACCCTTCAAATATAGAACTGTCTTATGGATAAAGTACAGATTATTAATTCCTCTTCTCTGGGCAGGGGCGGGTAACCTTATAGAGATTTAAAGATAAATTGCACTCTTACTCTTTGAACTGTTTTAAAATGTGTTTTTAGAGTATTTTTGCTGCACACATTGCATTTTTCTGTTTATTACTTCCTTATATCTTAGTAAAGATATTTCCTCTGAAAACCATGATCAACTTTTGATTTCTGCTAAATTTCCTATTTGACCCCACATAAAATCATAAGTTCCATAGGAAGTTTCATACAACTAGGAAAGACACTCTAATGTGACCAAGTAATACATCATGTCTTAATATAGCATTTAAAAACGCTTAAGTGTTTACATTGAATCAACCTGCTTTGATTGAGATGAGGAAAAACAGCTGGACCATTATTCCTTAGATAAATAATCTTTCTGTAGCTTTAAAAACATCAATTTGTTTATGTACTCTTTCTTTGAGCAAATTTCAGTGTTTTTTGGTTCTTCTATATAGAACATTGTTTGGGCCTCCTAAGTCTTCCTTCTTTGACATTTACTCACATTAATAATAGGCATTTATTTACTATTTAATTCATAACATGCAACATCCTGAGTATCTTGGTAGGTAATGTTTTATAATATAACCAGGTTACTATAATGATAAAGATGGCAGTAAATAAATTTTAAGATTATCTCTTTAGAAAACAGGCTAATTTTGCTTTTGCTTTATTAGCATTTGCTTAACATGTAAAGTGAATTAATTCAATCCTGAAGTTTCATTTCTACTGAAAAATAGCAAAAACCTTTCTTGTGCTTTGAACCATCTAATACTTGTAAAATTGCCTACAGTAGCCTAAGACATCACTTGGAGTGGAAGTGACACATCTGTGAGGGATTTAATGCTTATTATGGAATTGCTCTTCTCAGAATTGACTTTAATACAAAAATACGGTATTAACAAAAGATCTCCTTGACAAGTAAATTTCCCTAGTAATTGAAAATGGAGCAGTGAGAAGGAAAAAAAAGACAAGACTCAAATTATTTTGAAAGATAAAATTTTTCAGTTTTATGGGTATAGTTATAGGAACAGAACAAACATGCTGAGGAAGGGCTTCTTAGAACTAATATCCTGCTAAAGAAAATTAGATGTGTATATGGCCGAATGAAAGGTTAAATTTCTTAATATGTATAGAATTGATCGTATTTTTAGAAACCACCTTTTAGTAATTCATTAATTGACAGTGATACATTTTATCACAAATCTTTGTGATGATAAATGTAAAGCTTTCTGAATATTAATTCACACAATTCAGTTTTTGAGGATAGGAAAAAAAGACTGTATATTCACTCATTCAACAAACCACTATTGAGTGCCTACTATTATATTCCACTGTGCTGGTTGCTAGAAATATACTAAAAGAACAAATCAGATAATGACATCTCTGGTTTCTCCACTGTGCCGTCTTTTTCTGTTCTTTATTTTCCCACCCTAACTTTGTATTTTGGAACTTCATAAAGAGTATGTAACTAGAAAATACATACTTAAGTATTTAACTCACATGGCATTGTGACAGCATTATGAAAGAAGAAGCCACAATATTTACCGTGTCATGGTGATGGACAGGGAGGCCTGGCGTGCTGCGATTCATGGGGTTGCAAAGAGTCGGACACGACTGAGCAACTGAACTGAACTGAACTGAACTTTGACAACCTAGAAAGTAACAAGAGGGCAGAAAATTAGCAAGTCGATGTCATAAAAAAGTCAATGAAACATTCTGATAAAAGATGGGTCTAAAGAGTTTTGTGTTCGGTTTTTTAAATATCTTTTTGTTATTGCTATTGGCTTATTTGTTTATTTAGATTCAGTACTACCGAATGGATTCAGTAATGAGAATGGAATAGTAGGAAAAGGAAATTGGAATCAGAATACTGAGCTGGCTTTGACACCCTCTTTAAAGAGTAATATGAAAATCTACAATAGAGTCATTCTATAAATAATCTCACATGTAGTCTGCTAACGTATGACAGTGCGATCAGTGTATTACCACAGAAAAAGTCATCCACTTTCCTGTTAACCTTACTTGAGCATCTTCTCAGCAAGACCAGACCAGATTCTTAACTGGGGTAGTCCTCTCCGTCATGGATATTTTTTAAAGCCAGGTATTTTTTTTTTATCACAAGGTTCTCCTCAAATAGTACGAACCTTGAGATTTCAAGCTCAAGTGTCTGTTTTTAAGACTGTTTTATTATCTGGCAAATGTGTTGGCGATGGAACCTCCTAAACTTCTGACACACTTACTGTGCTGTAACTTCCTCTTTAACAGTGTTTTCTTTTCCCCACTGCAAAACCAGGCTCGGCTTCCCTCGTGCTCATCTACCTATAGTGTATCTGAGGTATACTTTGCACGTGTTTTCTTACATGGTCAACAACATGCTCGCCCTCACCATTCTTCTTATTTTATTTTCCTTTTGCCTTAATTTATTTTGCCTTGCACTTCGCACTTGGCTGAAAGGGATGACGGTACCAAAGGGAAATAGTTAGCTGTTTTAAGGGGAAATTTGTGTATTTTCATACAGTACTTTTTTCTGGCAGTCACTGTATCATATTGAAATGGTTAAAGCCTAAACAGCCAACTTTGATTGCTGCCACCTTAATTCCATAAAGATTCCTTTGAACTGGGTAATTTGTTATTATACCCTTGTTGGCTATGACAAAGATTCCAATTTGCAGACTTGTATAGGTCTGTCTCTGGTAGCTGAAGATTTATAATTAATTAGTAAAATCTTGTCCCATTAATCATAGAAGAAAGCATCCAGATTGATTATTAAATGGGAATTTCATGTTTCCCCTATCTTTATGTAAAATATATTCACTCCCTTTTAAAAAACTGATTGGGTTATTCAGGAAAATAGTCTCCTTGATGCTTGTATAATGTTCGTACTATCTAGGACTTCCCAGGTGCCTCAGTGGTAAAGAATCTGCCTGCCAGTGTGGAAGACTCAGAAGATGCGGGTTTGACTCCTGGGTTGGGAAGGTCCTCTAGAGGAGGAAATGGCNTCAGGAAAATAGTCTCCTTGATGCTTGTATAATGTTCGTACTATCTAGGACTTCCCAGGTGCCTCAGTGGTAAAGAATCTGCCTGCCAGTGTGGAAGACTCAGAAGATGCGGGTTTGACCCCTGGGTTGGGAAGGTCCTCTAGAGGAGGAAATGGCAATCTACTCCAGTATTCTTGCCTGGAGAATCCCATAAACACAGGAGCCTGGCACGCCATGGTCCATGGTGTCACAAAGAGTCAGACACAACTGAGCACACACATACAGCATCTTAAGATCTAGAAAAGCTCATCACTCATGAGATCCATGTTCTTTTAACAGAGTACTTTATGTGAACTTTGACCTATGTTCTTTCCCTTTTTAGAGATTTAATTTCTTACTCTTACTGTGTTAAACCATAGCATAAATGTGTTTTCTAGTTGTATAAGCCACAGTTATAGAAATATTAACAGCCTTTGAATATCCTTTAAGCCTACTGTTCAAAGCGGGGGCACTGTTGAATAGCTGAGAGAAAAGAGTATATGTACCTCAAAATATAATTAGGACTTTAAATAACAGGACTTTAATAGCCTGTGAATTTTTAAGATCTTAACTTTTTACTTTGCAGACATAACCTATTTCTACATATATTTACTTTGTGCCTCCAATGCGGGAGACTCAGGTTCGATTGCTGGGTCGGGAAGATCCCCTGGAGAAGGAAATGGCAACCCACTCCAGTATTCTTGCCTGGAGAATCCCATAAACACAGGAGCCTGGCACGCCATGGTCCATGGTGTCACAAAGAGTCAGACACAACTGAGCACACACATACAGCATCTTAAGATCTAGAAAAGCTCATCACTCATGAGATCCATGTTCTTTTAACAGAGTACTTTATGTGAACTTTGACCTATGTTCTTTCCCTTTTTAGAGATTTAATTTCTTACTCTTACTGTGTTAAACCATAGCATAAATGTGTTTTCTAGTTGTATAAGCCACAGTTATAGAAATATTAACAGCCTTTGAATATCCTTTAAGCCTACTGTTCAAAGCGGGGGCACTGTTGAATAGCTGAGAGAAAAGAGTATATGTACCTCAAAATATAATTAGGACTTTAAATAACAGGACTTTAATAGCCTGTGAATTTTTAAGATCTTAACTTTTTACTTTGCAGACATAACCTATTTCTACATATATTTACTTTGTGCCTCCAATGCGGGAGACTCAGGTTCGATTGCTGGGTCGGGAAGATCCCCTGGAGAAGGAAATGGCAACCCACTCCAGTATTCTTGCCTGGAGAATCTCATGGACGGAGAAGCCTTGTAGGTTACAGTCCACAGGGTCGCAAAGAGTCGGACACGACTGAGCGACTTCACCTCCACCTCCACCTTACTTTGTGCAGGCTACTATAGTTAGTATATATGCAAGCCAGTATTGTCAACTTAATTCTGATTGCAGAAATATTATGTCGGAATGTCATACAAAAAACAGAAAGATGGCACTATCTAAAATACCAGGTAATGTATACAGAACCACAAGTAGAAAATCATCCTTTGACTTTAAAACTTTATAAATAGCCTTGCAAAGAATGGCATTGCTAAACCTGTAGCTTCACAAAGATTAATTTATCGAGTCAG
Source organism: Neotragus pygmaeus (assembly GCA_006410875.1). Taxonomy (NCBI): domain Eukaryota; kingdom Metazoa; phylum Chordata; class Mammalia; order Artiodactyla; family Bovidae; genus Neotragus; species Neotragus pygmaeus. Next base: position 144,370 of record SJYV01009642.1, on the reverse strand, counting down.
TAGAATTACAGCCATCTTCTTTAATTTTTTTCTTTGCAAATTGCAGCTGTTGCAGATTTTTTTTTTCCTTCTTAACACTGATTTTTGGAGAATTGATTTTTTCTTAAAATGTGTATTTGTAGAGAGAAACAAAGTAATGAAAAGCAGATGAATTACTTGTGATACTACTAAAGACTTTTGAAAGAGAAGATTGGTACCATCTCATCACCACATTGCCCATAGGTCTTAATTCCCCAGGATAATGATTCCTAGTGTAAAAATATATAACTCATTTCTTTCTGCCACTTCATCCAGGCAATTCTCCATTTCCCATGAGAGTATTTAAGAAGTCTACCATTGGCATCATCTCCACTCACAGCCTACAGCATCCATCAGGGTATCACTTTCTCTGTGACAGCATGTGTGCAGGAGGGCTCTCAGGTTGGAATGCAAAACTGGTTTCTGGGGGGATGGGATTGTGTATGCTGTGGCCTTTGCTCCATAGCACTCAACTCTTAAATGAGTTCTGGCTTCACTTGGATTTGTTTTTTCCATTATGACACATGAGATTTATTTACTTGTCATGAAGTGTGTTCCTCCTTTTGTCATCTGTGGCAGGATTTCTACATTTCTATACTCAGTGCCCCATCTCCATGGACTCCATAGGTGGTTTTATGTTTTGCTTACGATGTGACAACTTGATAAATGTTCATCTCCTTTAACTCATCTCAATCTTCACTACGGTTCTGTTTGGAGAAGATATTACTGTCACCTCATTTTGCAGATAAGGAAACTGAGGCTCAAAGAGGTTAAATATCTTGCCCAAAGTCATAAAAGCTGCCAGATGAGTAGCAGAAAATTGTTTTGTCTTAAATACAATGCTTTTCACTTTTCAGGATTATTAAGTCATCAACTCTCTGAATGGCATGCAGTAGTCTTGTATTTTTACAGTATATATTTACTTGGTTCAGGTTGATTATGTAGTTCTGGATTTTATCTTATCAGAAGATACAGGTGTATCTATACGATACAAAACTTGAGTTTAAGGAAGTATTAAAATGCCATTCCTTTCTATAATTTCTTATTTTTCTTGTATTTATTCATTTAATAAATATTTGTTGAGCACCTACTATGTTCTGCTTAAATACAATCTTCTAGCTATTTCTTGATCTTTGAAATTGGCTAAACTACTTAAAATGCATAAAATATTATGAATGTAATGAGATCGGTGACTTCGGTTGTACACTATTATTCATCCCTTCAAGTCAAGTTTAAAAAAAAAGGGAGACGGAGCAGGGGGAACTCACTTCCAGCTTTCTAACTTACATTCAATTTTGTTCCTGCAGCATTCATTTTTTAAAAATCCTTTGAAAAAAAGTGCTTTAGAATTCCCTTAGCTTAAACCAAAGCCAGAATTAATACTGTTTCTTGGTAGAAGTGGTGTTTTTTCTGACTTATTTGGAAAATTGAAATATATATTAGATATAACTCTTTTATGATTTGTAACAATATCTCACTTCAGTTCAGTTCAGTCGCTCAGTCGTGTCCGACTCTTTGCGACCTCATGAATTGTAGCACGCCAGGCCTCCCTGTCTATCACCAACTCCTGGAGTTCACCCAGACTCATGTCCATCGAGTCAGTGATGGCATCCAGCCATCTCATCCTCTGTTGTCCCCTTCTCCTCCTACCCCCAATCCCTCCCAGCGTCAGAGTCTTTTACAGTAAGTCAACTCTTCACATGAGGTGGCCAAAGTACCGGAGTTTCAGCTTTAGCATCATTCCTTCCAAAGAAATCCCAGAGTCGATCTCCTTCAGAATGGACTGGTTGTATTTCCTTGCAATCCAAGGGACTCTCAGGAGTCTTCTCCAACACCACAGTTCAAAAGCATTAATTCTTCGTCACTCAGCCATCTTCACAGTCCAACTCTCACATCCATAAAACCCCCCCAAAAGAACTGAACCCTGTAAAATCTTATTTTTAGTGTCTTAGATTTCCCAGTAGCGAAATTCATTTAGATATTTGAGATTTTGAAGCTAAATTGATTTTTCCTGTTGAGTGGATAGGATTGAAGCTTAATTGTTTTTACTTAGTGTTTAAGAACTTTTAGGGAACTTCCCTGGTGGTCCAGTGCTAATATAGAAAACAGTTGCTGTTGGAACTCTTAACCCACTATTAGCATACCAATTCTGATCTAAACAAATCTTGACTAACAATTTGGAGTTCTGTTGGACAATGAAGCTCCATATACTTCTGGATCAATCTCATAATCGACCATATTTATTATTATGATCATCACCATCCATCATCATTATTATTACTTCTACTTATGATATTTTTCCAGTAGTCATGTATGGATGTGAGAGTTGGACTATAAAGAAAGCTGAGCACTAAAGAATTGATGCTTTTGATCTGTGGTGTTGGAGAAGACTCTTGAGAGTCCCTTGGACACCAAGGAGATCCAACCAGTCCATCCTAAAGATCAGTCCTGAATATTCATTGGGAGGACTGATGTTGAAGCTGAAACTCCAATACTTTGGCCACCTGTTGTGAGGAGCTGACTCATTTGAAAAGACCCTGATGCTGGGAAAGATTGAAGGCGGGAGGAGAAGGGGACAACAAAGGATGAGATGGTTGGATGGCATCACCGGCTCAATGAACATGAGTTTGAGTGAACTCTGGGAGTTGTTGATGGACAGGGAGGCCTGGTGTGCTGCAGTCCGTGGGGTTGCAAAGAGTAAGACACGACTGAGTGACTGAACTGACTGACTGATGATATAGTACTTACTTTGGTCAGGGATCNATGAGTTTGAGTGAACTCTGGGAGTTGTTGATGGACAGGGAGGCCTGGTGTGCTGCAGTCCGTGGGGTTGCAAAGAGTAAGACACGACTGAGTGACTGAACTGACTGACTGATGATATAGTACTTACTTTGGTCAGGGATCATTCTAGGAGCTTCATGTATGTTACCATTACATCACTATATAGTGACTACCTTGGCACCAACTCATGTTTACAGACCACATCTCTCTCCAGAGTTAACCACCTTACGTATAACTCAGCCCCCAAATCTGTACCTTTATCCACTAATCCAATATATGACACTACCCAGTCACTCAAGAAACCTGGGAGTTATATCCCTTATAACCAATCAGATCTAAGTCTTAAAGATTCTGCCTCTTTTGTTTCTTTAGAATCTATGCCCCTTCTCTCCAAAGCCACTTTCAATTATTTAGTTGGATTTTTTTAATCTGGATTATTAGATCAGTATCCAGACTAGTTCCTCTACTCTCATTGTTTGTTCCACAAATATCACTAATCCATCTTTGCACACATAACAGAATGAACTTTTAAAAATGTTAATGTAATAATGTTATTCCACTACTTGAGATCTTTCCGGGGCTCTCCATAACCCTTAGGAGAGCTTCCCTAGTGGCCCAGATGGTAAAAAATAATCTGCCTACAGTGCAGGAGACCTGGGTTTGATCCCTGGGATAGAAAGATCCCTGGGAGAAGGAAATGACTCTCCTCCCCAGTACTCTTGCCTGAAGAATCCCATGCACAGAGGAGCCTGGTGGGCTACAGTCCATGGTGTCACAAAGAATATGACATGACTGAGGGAGTAACACTTGCAGCCCTTATGAACTGGTCTCTACCTCATCAACTACTCCTCTTACCACTCCCTGTTTTGGCTAAAACTAGTTTCAGCCATGCTTTCTGCCATTCCCTAGTTGGCAGGATCCCTCGCATCTATGAATTATGCTGACCTTTTTCTCTGACTTTCCTATCTTTTCTTCACCCAAATTCTAATTGTCCCTTAAAACTGTGTTCCTACATCCCAGCTCCAAGAAATCATTCCTGATAACCTTCCCCTATCTCCCACCCCCAACTGAGTTAGGAGCATCTATTACATATTCCCATAGCAGTTTGCACTAAATTCTATTATAATACTTATTATGATATATTGTAACTGTAAGTTTTACTTTGTAAACTCCTAGAGACCAGAGGCTGCTTTATTTTCAAGCTATCATCCACAGACTAGATTCAGTTCAGTTCAGTTGACTCGCTGAGTCATGTCCGACTCTTTGCGACCCCATGAATCGCAGCACGCCAGGCCTCCCTGTACATCACCATCTCCCAGAGTTCACTCAGACTCAATGTTCATCGANAAAAAAAAAAACCCACAATAGTAATAACTAAAAAAAACACAAAACACCCTCCAATGCCTTCTTACTGCTGTTATGATGAAGAACAAGACTGTATAATGATGACCCCTGCCTAATTCCATCTTGTCTTGAGATCTTCTCAAGAGGATCAATTAGCTCAAGAATATTCAGCTGAACTGAATTTCTTTTAATTCCTCAAAAGCACAGCAGTTTCTCTTGCTCTGGGTCTTACCATAGAAAATTCCTCTTCCTGGAATGCAGATGAGTATCCCTTACTCACAGGATACCTCTTCAGTCCTTTCTGACTTGCTTAGTTCATTTCCTTTACTTCCCTTTTATGATACTCAATACAACTAAAATTATCTGGTTAGTGTTTGACTAGAAAATTCAATGAAGTCTGGGATCACTTGGGTTTTGTTCTCTAATGCAGGGGTCCCCAACCTCCAGGATCTAATGCCTGATGATCTGAGATGGAGCTGATATAAAAATAATAGAAATAAAGTGCACAATAAATGTAATGTACTCGAATCATCCTGAAACCATTCTGCTCTTCCTTTCTCCCCTAGGTCTATGGAAAAACCCTCTTCCATGAAACAGATTCCTGATCCCCAAAATGTTGGGGACTGCTGCTCTAGCATATAGCATGGCAATAACAGGTACCCTACAAATATTTTTTGAATGAATGGATTAATTCAAAATTTAACTATACTCCAGCTATGGTCTAATCAATGAGCAGAATAGAACCATCCTTTATACTGGATGTTATTATGATTAGTGTGCCCTAACATTACTTTATTTTTATCAGTTATGATAGACACGACTTTCATTTAACCTGCTGCTGCTAAGTCGCTTCAGTCGTGTCCANTTTTTTTTTTTTTTTCAATTTCCTATCTAAATTGAGTCAACTCATATGATGGCTTCTTTTTTTTTTTAAGTCCATTTTATTTCAGATGTTTTGAACTTCAGATTCAAGGTAACACACATACACATGCATATAAGAATATTTGTTCTTTACTTTTCAGACTATCAGGAAGGCTTTTATTTCTCCATCTATATTCATTACCCTAGAAGTCAAGCCTGATATACCTGGAGCACTTCTGGTCCTGTGTCCTTTTGAGCCCTGTCTTTCAGTTCCAGAGTAACTAGCGCACTCATCCATCAGGTTTCCAACATGTTCTTATAGGGACTTTCTCAAAATGATTCTGTGTTCCAAATGCTATGCTCTGTTTCCTATCCTTTTTCCCCACATACTTCATTTTATCACATACTTGACCTGAACCGTCCTCCTTAGGATTTTTCCCCCCTACTTTCACATCATTTGAAGATTTTAGTATTTTTTTTTAATTTTGTTAGAGTTGATTTACAATGTTGTGTTAATTTCAGGTATATAGCAAAGTGATTTAGTTATACATACACAAATATTAATTCTCTTTCAGACTCTTACTTATATAGGTTATTACAGAATATTGAGTAGAGTTCCCTATGTTATACCCTACGTCATTGTTCATTATCTATTTTATATATAGTAGTTTGTGTATGTTAATCCCAGGCTCCTAATGTATCCCTTACCACCACCTTTCCCCTGTGGTTATTATAGATTTGTGTTTGAAATCTCTGTGTGTTTCTATTTTGTAAATAAGTCATTTTTAATTAGATTACACATATGAGTGATATCATATGATATTTGTCTTTCTCTATATGGATTACTGAAGTGTTTAGTATTTTTAAGTTCCATGGAAACTGTGGGCTTCCTAGGTGGTGCTAGGGGTAAAGAACCTGCCTGCCAATGCAGGAGATATAAGAGACATACGTTTGATCCTTGGCTCAGGAAGATCCAGGGGATCTTCCACTCCAGTATTCTTGCCTGGGGAATTCCATGGACAGAGAAGCCTGGCAGGCTACAGTCCATAGGGTTGTAAAGAGTTGGATGCAACTGAAATGACTTAGCTTGCACACACATATGCGACTGCTGGTTAAAGGTGGTTTTATTTTCTCTTCTTTTTGGTGTATATGTCTTTATGGTGCATAGAGCAATTCAGATCTACATGACCTCTACAATCTTATATAGACTAAACACTTTTCAAGGAAGTTAAAATTATGGGTTCATCTATTTTCAGTTATTATATTTTTGCATGCATGTCATGTTATATTATATAAAATCTTGTGTGATTTAGCATTCAATGAACTTATACTGAAAACATATTATATGCCAAACACATAGATTGTTTCATTTTACTAGAATTCTAAACTCTTTTGATGGATATAATTCTCTAGCTTGGAACTGAAGCATAAGAGTTATTATTCTCATTTGTTGGTAGACTATTTATTATGTTTCTAAAGTGTTTTGAAATAATTTTGTTCGTTCCCACAATAACCGTTATTAGGAAAACAGTTTTCAACTATTTGATATAAGAAAAAATAGGAACTAAGTAATGTTCACTTAGTAAATGAAAAATGCAAGAACTGGATTCAAAAATAGTCTTTTTATAAACTGAGCCAGGGCTTCTTTGATAGCTCAGTTGGTAAAGAATCTGCCTGCAATGCGGATGACCCTGGATCTCTCGATTCCTGGGTCGGGAAGATCCACTGAAGAAGGGATAGGCTACCAACTCCAGTGTTCTTGGGCTTCCCTTGTGGCTCAGCTGGTAAAGAGTCCGCCTGCAATGAGAGAGACCTGGGTTCTATCCCTGGGTCAGGAAGATCCCCTGGAGAAGAGAAAGGCCACCCACTCCAGTATTCTGGCCTGGAGAATTCCATGGACAGACCATCAGACATTTCACTTCACAGTGTGAAAACCTAAGAGAAAAGGAACAGTTCAGGAAAAGTACAATTTAAGGCTCTGGAAGGCAAGCATCCTCTCCTTTAATGTGTGGCAAATGGAAACATATGAAGCAGGAGTTAATAGTGAAAGGTTCTGAGTGTTCAGTAAACTTCAGAGAAGGTCAAGTCGAAGGAGGGCATCAACATTCAGTTGATTTTTGTGGTAGTAATAGGACTTTTTTTGGTAGGCTTTCTGTTCATTAGAAGAATAAAAGTTCGATGATTACAACTATTTTTTTCAAGTTTCAAAATCCCAAATAATTAGTGTCTGTTAGTCATTGAGGGATAGGTTTTCCTAGTAAGAATGATGAGTTTTGTGAAAATGTTACAAAGTAAAACAGTAAAGGTCAGAGTAGAACTGACAATTTTGATGACAAAAACAAGATAAAGTTAACACAGGAAGAAATAGAAAAGATTTAGCTTTTAGTCTGGAGAATGCTTTGATGAAAGCAGATCATTATGAGAAAAGACTGAAAGTATTTTATAGCAGCAACTCTCTAATATTTTTTTCACCGTGACATGCATGACATAGTTTTTTTTCCAGAAGAGACACCATCCACACCTACATCTTCTAGAGCAGAGATAAGAAAGGTTGGATTTGTGCTTAATTCCTGCTATTCTGGCAGAATCTTGTCTCCTGTTTCGTCTTGTCTTGAGAGAAAGTGTGAATGCGGGGAGGCAAGAGTAATATTTCTACTCTATTTATAAAACTATAAATTTATATTTAAAACAGTAAAGGTACTTGCCTTCAGATGCAAACACTTTTCATAATTATATGTGTATGTGAGTTTGTTGTTAAAATACTTAAAAACATCGGTCCCCATTACTCTTAATGATGATTAGCAACTCTTTTCTGTTGAATTTATGGCAACCCCCAGAGTGCAGTTTGTTGATGTAGAGAATAGTGTCAGTTGTGAAACCTGAGAATTGAGACTGACAGCTAGAGTTTAATATATTCATTCAAATGAATAATCACTATAGAAAAATAGCATTAATAGTGGAGATGGAGAATGAAAGTGAAAGACATTTTGAAAGAAAATAGACAAAAAGGGAGACTGAAAATGAAAAGGGGGAAAGAATAATTTAGAGCTGTATTCTGAAATCCAAATTATTATTATGACTTTGAAATTACAATGTCTAAAAAGGGAGAGGAACCAGAGATCAAATTGCCAACATCCACTGGATCATCAAAAAAGCAAGAGATTTCCAGAATAACATCTATTTCTGCTTTATTGACTATGCCAAAGCCTTTGACTGTGTGGAGCACAATAAACTATGGAAAATTCTGGAAGAAATGGGAATACCAGACCATCTGACCTCTCTTGAGAAACCTGTATGCAGGTCAGGAAGCCACAGTTAGAACTGTACAAGGAACAACAGACTGGTTCCAAATAGGTAAAGGAGTACGTCAAGGCTGTATATTGTCATCCTGCTTATTTAACTTATATGCAGAGTACATCATGAGAAACACTGGGCTGGAGGAAGCACAAGCTAGAATCAAGATTCCTGGGAGAAATATCAGTAACCTCAGATATGCAGATGACACCACCCTTATGGCAGAAAGTGAAGAGGAANAATGCCTAGGGGCTCAGCAATATCGCTAAGCAGCTCCCAAAACTTAACCCTTCACGGGCAGTCCCCCACAATATACTATTTGTAACATTATTGATGAGAAAATGCTTTTTAACCTCTGACAGAGTTCAGTTTACTCCAAAGTATTTTCACCCTGGCAAATTCTGAATGGCATCAGGATCTTACATTCTGTTTTCTTCTTGCAGCAGCTTAAAATAGAACATCTTCTTTAAAATACACATTGTTGTGGAAGGTAAAAGTGGGAGGGAGCTAGCAATTTGGGGCAAGGATGTTTCCGTAGCATCATAAATCAGTGTTTGCTGAATGAATTTATAAACTGAATGTTTATATCAAGGGTTTATGTGTATATAGTTACATTTCAATATACTTTCTATGGCATGTATTATTATATCTAATTTCCCTTTCTAGTGAATGCTGATATTTCTGACTTATTAAAAACCTTCTGTGTCCTTAGTATCTTGTAAGAGACAGGTCTTTGAGCCAGCTGAGCAAAATAAAACGAATATATGACTGTGAATTAAAAGCAGTGATTTCTACTGCATAGTCTGTGCATGGGAGAACTAATTTGTTATGAATCTACCAAATAGTATTTTTAATCCTATTATAATATTAATGGTATAATTTGAAAGGAGTTGAATTTTGGTTATCCAAAATCAAAATACTTTATAGGAGTATATATTTTGCTTTCTACGTGAAAGTTTAGTTGGATTGCCAAATGCGGATAAAAAACATATGTTGAGCTTGAAAGTATATAATGGATCTTAATACCCTGAATTAATGTAAAAATTGGAATTACAATAATAGTTATTTTTACTTGGCTGTTTATAACTGCTAACCCTACCAGGAGGTCATGATTGGGCTTTCCTTTTCCTCAGATGGTAAAGAATCTGCCTGCAATGTGAGAGACTTAGGTTCAATCCCTGGGTTGGGAAGATTCCCTGGAGAAGGGAATGGCAACCCTCTCTGCCAGGATTCTTTCCTGGAGAATCCCCATGGACAGAGGAGCCTGGCAGGCTACAGTCCGTGGGGTTGCAAAGAGTCAGACATGACTGAGTGACTAAGGACAGCACAGCACAAGTCATGATGAGTCATCAAGTATCTTTGAGCATCTATACTACAAAGTAGATATTACCATATTAGGTATATAGAAAACAGCAAAAAACTAAATGTGGGGCCTCACTTAAGGAGTTTACACACTGGAATATTGTCTGTTGTTTTAAATCATATTCTGTGTATTCAGGCTGTGGTGTTGGGAAATATTTCTAGAAAAATGTCTTTGGCTTAAAAGTGAAGCTATTTAGTGGTAGCATAAAAAATCTATAGGAAAATTACCATTTGGGGGGTCTTGTATTCACAAAATAGTCATGGGGAATTATTTTAAAATTTATCAATTTGTTGATAAGTTCTCAAGAAAGAACTTGCATAGGATAGATTTTCCTAGAATAGATTTGAGTCCTTAGGGTCTTAATTTGTAACTTGAGAAATACAATACTATTTCTTCAAGCCACATTTTTCTATACAAAGATGGTATCAGTTATTCTAAGTTGGTGGTAAGGCTTATTTATTTGCCAAGTACACACCTCTTTGGAAAGAATAAATTTTAAAAAAGCTTGATGTTACTCTTTATCTACATTGCTTATGAAGAAGAATGCAGATTTTCAGCCCCTGATGCTGTGCTCTGCCCTGGGAAGTCATCTGACACGTTGGAGCTGTGTGGGAACCCTAGGGAAGAGGACTCCAGTAAACATTATAGTTCAAGGTGGATAGCATATGCAAAGAAGACACAGTTTATGAAAAAGAATCTGATTTTTTTTAAGTCTACTCAGTTGATTTTAAGGGCATGTTTTGAATCCTATGAAATCCGTTCTGACCATACTGATAGTCTTTCAGATGTATTTCAGGCACTTACCTGTTTTATCTAATAACACCCCATTTTACAGTTGCAGCTATCATTCTCAAAAGTAGATTAATCTGTAGTATTCACAGTTTTGTTAATCCTTTGTCTATGTCTATGTCTACTATGTCTATTATTCAAGAGTTTTTAAAATAGTATTCTTTTTGTCTTCTTACAGAATCTCTCTAAGGAGTTTTCATTTTATTCTCATTTTTAAGAACAGTTACAAAATGTGGAATTATAAAGACCCATTGAGAGATTTTCCACAAGGCACCCTACTAGCATCAATAGGCTAAGCTAGAAATAAAAGTGGATAATGTATGGTAATATTCTTTCCATTAGCTTTGAAAAGTTTAACTTGTGTAATTACGTGTATATAGCATCAGATTTTTTCATAAGTATATAAATTTTATCATATTGACTTACTTTTCTTCAACTTAAATATTTTAGGAATCCAGATTCATATTTAGTTTTTTAGCGAGGTATTTTTTTATTCAAGAATAATTATCAATGCATTAGATGATAAATTAAAATCACACATAGCTTGTGAACTATATGTAGTTATATCATTTTTGAATCTACCTTTTCAAGTCCTTTTGATTTTTTTCAATGTGAGTTTTACTATAGAAAGCAAAGATTTATAAAACATAGTGATGTTATTACATAAACTAACATTATTTTTAATATAACAGCTAGATGTGTATTATAATTAGGAAACCTAAATTGCATATATCCCTGGGAATTGAGAGGGGAGAAGAAAGTATATTGGTATCAAGTGTTTTGCATTAAAAGAAACTTTTTAAAATAAAGAAAAAGAGAAATTAGGGGGCAAGAGAAAGTAAAGAAAGAGAGAGATGGAAAAAAAAAACAAGCCCTGGTTTTTCATTCCCTTTTCTGCCTCGGTATTTTAGAAATTGGTCACTTATTCTGACTTTCCCATATTAAACAGTTGCAGAATGAAAGCAACAACTTACAGGACACGGGTAAATTCAGAAAGACCTTAAGAATATTTTTAAATTCGTGTTCCATGAAACTCTGAATGGAATTCAGATTCATATGGACTTTTGTAGCCGGAGTTTTCAATTATATTAGCAATTTTCCTTGTTCTATTTCTAAGTCTGCCTTAGGATAAGAAAAGAAGGGTCCAGTTTTAAAATTTTGTCCTGGCCATTCTGCAGCCAATATTGCCTACAGTCATAAAAATCAGGCTTGCCGCTTTATTTTTTTTCCTTTTCTTTCCTCTTTGGCAACTTGCTGCTATCCCAGCACACAACAATCAAATCTAATTCTTTTTGGGCTGCCATGCCTAACTGTTCTTGTTGACAAGCATGGCATGAACTAATGCATGGCTCTTTGAGAACGCTGCTGTGTATATCTTCACTGAAAGAAAAGTTCTGTAGCAATCTAGCCCTTTACATTCAATATTTAAGCTGCAGTAATTAATGATGAACATCTCTACAGTGCTTGACAGAGAAGGGAATTCCTCAGGAATGAAAGTGAAAACTGAGGGAGAAAAATGATCTTTTGCAGTCAGATACTGCCAAATTGGGCTTCCCTGGTGGCTCAGACAGTAAAGAATCCACCTTCAATGCAGGTGACCCAAGTTCCACACTGCTAAATTAGTCATCGGTACTTTTCATTTGAGGAGGTAGGCATCCATTCAAAGAATGCACATGAATGAAAGAGTAGGAAAGAAAAAAATAGGATGCCATTGAGACCTAAAAGAGGTTATAAGAGAAAACGTCGATTTTAAATCTCAGATATTTAGCTCAAGAGTCTGAAGTAGTTTGGGTGAAGATGAGACTGATATTAATTGTCTTGCTGTCAGATTTCACAGCCTAATCATCCAGTGTTAAATACAGCGAATATGACAACTCCTTCGAATCCATGGCAGTCTCAAACTGTTTTTGTAAACAACTTTTTAATTGCCTTCAGTATTTTAAATGTTTGTTGGGAGCACTGGTTTAAGGATCAGGTGATCAGCACCTTTTATCAGTTCCATTAAGCATTCGTCTTGTTTCATGTGTGCATTTTTTCTTCATAAGCAAGTGAATTAAACTAGATGCTATTTTTCCAAGTGAAAAAAATCGTCCTTTTTCCTTTTACATTTCAGTTTCATCTTGAGAAGATGGGAAGCAAGTGAATGGTCCTAAAATTAGGCATTTCATCTTTAGATTCCTAATGCCCAGTGTTTCTGTTTTCTGGATGTTTCCAGATAAATATAAGGACAGTAATTGAACCAAACAACCATCTGTTATTCCAACCTTGATGTATAGGTTAGTGAAGTTTGAACAAAGAATGCTGTATGACCAGAAGTTCAGAATCCTCTAAACTGCCTCCTTTAGCTCATTTCCCTTTATACATAGCACATATACCTGTAATCTCTCCAGTTCATCTGTTTTAGAGCCGTGTAGCACAGTTCAAGAATTCAAAGGACAAGTCAAAATAATACTGGCTTACTTGTTCAACCTTAAATGCCGCCATATAGCAAGGATCTCATATAGCAAGGATCTCTGTAGCCATTCTCATTACTACAGGTCAGTGATAATAGCATTTCTAAAGTGTTCATATAGGTACCACTCTTTCAGTCCACCTGTATCTCTATTTTTTTAATTATCTGTCTTTCAGACGTAACTGACCTCTGTTTCAAGGCTTTGGTCTGAAATATTATCTCGATAGTTACCTACTTTGGCTTTGCTTTATTGAGTCATTTCTCCTGGTAGATGTGGTCATATTATGTCATTGCTTTAAGTTTTTTTTGAAATCACTTTTTTAAAAATATCCCACCCATAAAAGGAAATTTTGCTACTTAGGAATTAGTCATGATGTAATTCAAAATATTTTCTTACATACACAGTCTTTAAAATTTTGTAAGCTATGCCTTTTGACTTTAAAAGACAATTTCAGAACAGGGATGATATTGGTGTTTTTAAGGTCTACAGTGATATTTTAAAGGTTGGTGTAAGAAGTTTGAAGGGAGGAATAATCTGTAAGAATCCCCAGTCCATTATTTATTACCTTATTTACATTCACCCACATTGTTACTACGTACAGTTTCCTATATGTCATCCTCTTAATAATTGCTGTTAAAAAGTATCTCATTTTACTGTAAACGAACAAAATGGGAAAAACATAGCTGCTCTTGTGTTTAATATAGTGACCCAAGCATATTATTGTGCCTAAATTTTAGGCCTGTTAGTTCACAGCAGTATAAAAGAAGTAATCTGAATGAGTGAATTAGCATAAATGAATTAAATATCTCTAATTTACAAGTAGCATCTCTACCTGTAAAATTTCTAAGTCTAAAATACAGTGACCCTATGAAAAGACTAAAGTATATGTGTGCCTTTTTTTAGCTTAGATGAGTTAAAATGTAATGCTAATGCATCCAGGGTTGCAATTTATAAAACCAGTTTAACAACTGTTCTATGATTATAGACTGTAAACTAATCCTGAGTATCTTATTGCAGATATGTATGCAGAGGAAGGACTGAGGAAGGATGTGTTGATGGTTCAAAATAAATCTATCAACAGTTGACTGAGACTGAATTGAACAAATAGTATAATGGTCAATCTATATTATACTAAAAGGTTTGAATTTTAGAATTTCTAAAAAAGTCAAATGTCTATCATTTTCAATGACACTTTTATTTCATTTTCAACAACTTTTGTCTTGTTTTTCACATGTTCAGTAAAGAATATAGATAAGAAACGTGGGGGGGAAATCACCCTTGATCTCTCCCATGTTGTTTGCTATTAACATTTAACAGAAAGGAGTAATATGGGTGGCAAATTTAAGAAAAGAGGAGAAAGTAGGCAATTCTGTAAAGAATGTAAATAAAGAATAAAGAAGCATGTGTAGAAGGAAGAATTATTACTGAAGAATTCCCTATGTGGAAAAATTTTAAGAATAGCTAGCGTATAAGAGATCTAAGAGTTGGAAAATTCTGTGGAGTTTGACCTGGTTATATTCCTCATGTAACAACTGAGCAGTGCAAGGCACTGCAAAGCTACTTGAAGCAACCCTGAGAAAAGCTGAGGGAGTCAATTGGCTAATGGTGAAACTGTCAGCATTAGTGGTTACAATTTAACAGCCTTCTCAGTCCACTATAAATTTAGTGAAGGAAAAAAAAGATGGAAAATAACTTGGATTGAAACCTTGGCATTTGTATTCTTGAAATAAAGAGGGCAAAAGGATATACAGATGATCCCAAATTCTAAATGTAAAAGCCAAAGGATTTGTGAGTATAGTCAGTGTTATACCAGTGCCTTTTGGTAAATCAGTTCCCTCTTTTCTTTTTTACAGTTCTTATGTTTCAATTAAATATATCAAATACATAGTAAAGAATATATCTGACAAATATCCATACATTGACCAGCTTGATTTAATAAATATTAAGGTCGTTCTCTTCTCCTTAAGAATTTTTCATGACCTGAATCTTGACAAGATAAGGTTTATATTCAAACTGAGTTTTCACTGGACTTGGATGAAAAAGAAAACTATACGTATTTATGTGCATTACGATTTGGAAGCTATATTTTAAGTCATTTTTAAAAGAATGAAAATTTCATATGAATTTATGCTATTTTTTTCAATATGGTAAACTTATTTTAATATTACAATAACACAAAAGCTGAAGTCCACTTAAAAGTAACTACAGTTGATATTTCATATAATCTTAGAAACCAAGGTTACACACTAGCAGAAAAACTCAAAAAAAAAAACAAACCCACAAAACTAGAACTCTATTTACAGACATAAATTCAATTAACAGGTGTACCCTACCCAGGTCAAAAATTTATCAGGTAAAATTGTGAAAAACTTTGAAATGAATGAAAAAGATTATTGGCTATCTTATCTAGATCCTTCTGGGTCATCATCTCCATTTAACATCTAAGCTATTGTATATTGAATTGTAGTATATGAATACTAATGTACATGATTTTAATCCATAGAAATACATATTAAGTCTGGTTGGAGATGCAATTAATTTTTGCTCAATGTGTAAATTCATTTTGACATTCCTGATATTCCATATATGTGTATTTTTTCAATCTCTTTTGAACAAATTAGACCATCTTCTTGGTTCTCTCATTAGTTAACACTTTAGATAAAACCTTTAACAAATGTTCATTTTATAATTGTATGAGTCATGAGTTTATCTTTTTAAAAAAATAACTTTTAATAGTTATGTCTTCTCTGTAAGCTAAAAGTTCAGTTTTAATGGCAATGAATTTTCTGCCTTTCCTTTCCTTAAGCCTAGACATCAAAGCTTCCCTCATAGCTCAGTTGGTAAAGAATCTACCTGCAATGCAGAAGACCCGGTTCGATTCCTGGGTCGGGAAGATCTGCTGGAGAAGGGATAGGCTACCCACTCCAGTATTCTTGGGCTTCCCTTGTGGCTCAACTGGTAAAGAATTTGCCTGCAATGCAGGAGACCCGGTTTGATCCCTGGGTTGGGAAGATCCCCTGGAGAAGGAAAAGGCCACCCACTCCAGTATTCTGGCCTGGAGAATTCCATGGACTATACAGTGCATGCAGTCGCAAAGAGTCGGACACTACTGAGCAACTTTCATCATCATCATCATCATCATGACATCCAAAACTTGAAAATAGAAAGGACTGGTATACTGCAAACAAGAGCCTAACAATAGTATCAAGCTATGTCTGTTAACTGTTTACTTGGTTAGGTAATGAGAGACTTGATACTAGAGTCGGTAGGCCTTCCGTTCTCCAGGATATCTTCCCGACCCAGAGATCCAATGAGAGTCTTCTGCATTGCAGGCAAATTCTTTACTGTCTGAGCCACCAGGGAAGCCCAATATGCACTACATGTAGCTGCAATATAAGGCTTCAGAATACTCAGCTCTTATTTCTAGGCCTCAGGGGAAATTCCTAAACATTTTCTAATCTGCTTATTAATATGTTTTAGAAATGTTTACTTACTTTTAAATATCTTCCATATACCTTATGAATACTATTAATAATTAAGCATTTAGAGAAATAAAAGTCACAGCTTTTTAAACTGATGCTGTGTTTAAAAAGAAACAACAGGCCCAAAATGGAGTCACTTGTGCTAAGCCCTAATTCAGCAAATTGAGGATTAATACCTGGCCATGCAGTTTCAGCCTCTCCCAGGAATGTAACCTTTAACTAGTCAGTCTGGGATTTCCTGTCTAGCGGCAGTGGTAAGGCAATCCACCTGATAGATAGCTGCCTTCCCCCACCCTCTTCCACCACCCTCAAGTAAGGTGGTTGTTATTAAGTCATTCAGTCGTGTCCAACTCTTTGCGACCCCATGGACTACAGCATGACAAGCTTCCCTGTCCTTCACCATCTCTCAGAGCTCACTCAAACATGTCCATTAAGTCGGTGATGCCATCCCACCATTTTGTCCTCTCTCATCCCCTGTCGTTCCCTTCACCTCCTGCCCGGAATCTTTCCGAGCATCAGGGTCTTTTCTAATGAGTCGGCTCTTCGCATCAGTCACTAAAGGATTGGAGCTTCAGCATCAGTCCTTCTGATGAATATTCAGGGTTGAATATACCAAGGAAGGTAGCCTAACAAAATATTTTTGTCTTGTCTTACCACCTTTCTGCCTCCAAAAACCTATTTGTTCAGCTTCTCAGAGCGCCTTACTAATTACTAGTTGGGGTGCCACTTAATTCATGTAATGTTGAATAAATCCAAGTAGATTCTCAAATTTTCTCAGTTGAATTTTGTTTTTAACAACTACAATATAACAGCCTTTGATTTAGAAAGGAAAACAGTGCAGCCATACTCTTACATGGTATATTATACTCAATAAAAATAGTAATTTGTTTTGTTTTAATAAGTGATGACATGACATTTGAGAACATTAGAGGAGGCAAATAATTTTTCTTTTTTTATATAATTTTTCATGTATCTTTGATATCTTTGCTGAGATACCTGTGATTCTGATTAACAAGAGAAAAACGAAAGTTTGTTAACATGTATACCTCGTGTTTACTTGGGAGCTACCTAGGAAAAAACAAGAAACTCCCTAAGATAATTTAAACTACGAGTTTAAATATCATCCTCAACTAAAGACAAATGGAAGATGGGAACAGGAAGGCCAGTTACCAGGAAAAGTTCAGTGAACAACATATAAGGTTTGTTACCAGATTAAACCAGTGCCTCCTCCATTGACAAGATGACCTTGTGGTTTAGAGTTATCCTTCTCTTCAGGTCCAGAAGACTGAGACTGTAGTAAATGGAAATTTGTTTTATAAATGTGAATTTCCCTTGCAAAAGGGTAACTTGTACTCTGTGTCAGAGCTTCTTTTATGTCTACTCTTTCTCAAAATAATTTTAATGCCAAAGAGCCACATTTTGGGTCAGCATTTCTGGTACTAGTCTAAGAAGATCAAGGAGAATCTAATTAAGAACTCAGCATTTCAAAATTCATGGTTAATGAAAACTAATATGGTTTTCTGTCAAGTATTAGAAAATGGTAATAATTACAAGTGCTCAATAATTCAGGTTTTTATATTATTGACTGGACCTATCTTGTACAAGGGCCTTATTTCATGAGATTTATTAGTTCTTTTAAAATTTCTATTCAAATACTTACCTAACTAATGTTACTTGATCTTATTTATGAGAGCTGTCAAAATCACAAAAGAAATTAGACAGCTTTCTTTATTACAGATCTAGAATATCATCCAAACAAAAGAATGATAATAATAACAACAAACATAATAATAGCTAATACTTATACACTCTTCACTCTGGGCCAGATATTCTTCTAAGCAGACACCTTATTTCATATTATCTCATTTTCTTCACAACAACCCTATGAGATAGTTATTGCTATTATTTTCATTTTATATGTAAGAAAACAGATTATGACCTGTTCAGTTTTAACAGCTAATAATGATAGAGCCGAAAGATTCAAATCCAGTTCGGTTCCAGAGTGCTACTCCCCAAACTGCCTTTATATCAGGTTTTCTTCACTCCTACATTCACATGCCTATTCTAAATGGTTTTCATTGCTACCAGAAATAGTCAAAAGCAGAAAGTTAATGAAAATTCAGGCCTGATTAGAAATACAGTGATTGCTGTTGGTAGGTTAGAAACATAAGGTTTTCTACTAATGTTTAGAGAAATGGATTTAGAAGTCAAGAGGGTTAAGTTCCATTACTACTATACTGTATGATCTAAAGCCAGTAACAATCCTGGCTTTTTCATCTCTAGAATGAAGATAAATTATTCTGTAAAATAATCATTTATTCATCTGAAGATTGAGATGAATAATATTTTGAATAATTCAAAATCTCTACTAGTCAAAAAATATTTAGGTTTGTTTTATTATATATGTGTGTGTATGCATGTGTGTGTTTATAATTAGGTAGTGTATTTTCCTCATATTTATCATGATCAACATTAAAATCCTCAGAACAAACATAAACTCACAAATATTTTTGGTGCCAAGGGAAGACCAACCTGGGATTTCCAAATTTTCTAGAGGTCATTGAGAATGACTCAATTTAGAATTAAAGCTTTAAATGGGAAATACATTAAGAATATTCACCATTGGTGTTCAGATTAATTGTCTATTGAGTCATGGTGTGATCAGTTCTATTCTTCTACATGTTCTTCCTATTATATTATTCTCTTTGAGAATAAGGAACTTGGCATGTTACCTATAAAGCAGCATAAAGGCCTCTTATTTTAAATGGTGATTATTCACTTCACCAGCTGTGTAACCTGCCACAGTTCAGCTTCTTTTAGAAGAGGTTAATACTGAAAGAAGATAAATTCTACACGTTTACCTCAGACTTCAGAAAGCTAAGTGGAATTTAATGAGACGGTAGTGATTTAAATGACATGGGAAAACATTTAAGACTGGTCCTCTGGAAAGGATTTGTAAAATTATGTTGCTTATAAATATTGTCCACGTGCCTGCAAAGTTATATGTTAGATAACAGCCTTGTTGCTCTCTGCCTGTGATCAACACATGGCTGAATTAAAAAGATAATTAATGAAACATATTCACACTTGAATATGTGTGTGTGTGTGTGTGTGTGTGTGTATGAGTTCACCTGTAGTTAGAAAGTTTGAAATGTGATGAATGTTAAGTGATTATTCCATTTAATTATCTAAACCAATGGGAAAATAACAAGTAAAGAAGAAAATTTTTTTTAAGTCTGAGGTCTTTGTAACTTCTTAATAGCCATGTTTCTTTTTTGTTTCTGAGGTGGTCTTTTAAAGGGGCCAATTGCTTAATTCAGTGACCAATATTTAATTTTCCTAAAAAGAAAAGGACTTCCTTTATATGTAATTTGATAAAAGGCAGCAGATGGAGGTGGTTAAGGTTTCTTACAGTTACAAAATGCTAGAGATAAAAGGAAGCTTAGATGTTATCTGTTGTAGTTCAGGGTGTTTTTTTTTTAACCTTTTTGCTTCCATAGACCCTTTTGGGAATCTGGCAAATCCTAGACTTTGTTTCAGATAAATACTTTAAACATACATAAAATAAAATACATAGGATTACAAAAAATTAAATTGAAATCATGGACAAAATATCTAATACAAATTATATAATAATACTGCCTTTTAAAATGCATTAAATGACAAAGTCTAGTATCAAGTCATTAGACACTACTATAATTTGAAATCTTGGTGACATAAACAGTATTTTTAAATATGCATAATAATTTGATGATTATAATAATAGATTCTGCTAATATTACTATAGCTTGCACCTAATAATGAACAAAAGTAATAAAATTTAATTATGGTGAATAATTGTAAGTTTTTTCCTCCATTCTAGTGAATGGAATATTCACTTTTATTCACAGGTTCTCCCAAGGGGCCTCAACCTCAGTTGAAACCCCTGGAAACATCTTCATATTGTAGGTGAAGAAACCAAGTCCCATAGAAGTGAGATAACTTGACTAAAATTATACAACACAATATTAGATTAATCCTTGCAGAGGTAACCTCACACTTTTACCTCAGTCTTTTTTTGACACTTTATCGTCTAGAAATTGGCAATGATAGTCTTATGCTTTGTCATTGATTTGTGGCATGATCTAAAGCAAATTCTTTATTCTCATTATGTCTCAGATTCCACCTGTATAAAATATAAGTGACTTAAAATGTACATAAGGATAATAATAATGACTTAGATTTGTATTGCTCTTTTTCATTTTACAGTACTTTTTGCTTTTACATATATGATCCTACTTAATTTTCCTCATTTTGTGGGTAAGGAAATTAAAATTTCATTATGTTGAATGTCATGTCTAAGTATCAGAAACCATACCACTGGACTCCAGAGGACATTAAATAAACCAAAACTCTGAGTTCAGTTGCATATTTATGGTGATATCACAAACACAAACACAAATAAATGGTCATGAGGCTCAGATGAGCCAAATACCCTAACTTATCCAGAAAAAGTGATAGATGAATAGAACTACAGAACAGAGCTTTTGTAGACCAAGTCTCTACTTTTGCAAAAGGAAGTGAGAAGAGAAAGAAATAGATTTTAAAAGTCTAAGATTGTAGAGTTGTTGGCTTAATGTTGTTCAAATCAATCCTTTCTTTCCTTTCGTTCATGGTAGGCTAAAGAGGCAAGTAATCTGAGGTCCTTTTTCTCTCTCCTCTTAAATTTTACTTTTATGAGTAAATGATATTCAGTGAAGTTTGTTCTTTCAGAGATAGATTACTCTTAAATAAGTTTAATAAGGTAGAAAAATTAAAGTCAAAAGGACCGTGATACATCAAATATCTCTATCATCCTAGTGAGATACAAAATATCTTGTATCCTATGAGATACAAAACATCCTGTTCTCTTAGGAAATAAGAAATCTTCTTAACTTGACCTAAAACCTTTATTGGACTCCAAATGTCACTATTGGATTAACCTTAAGCAATATTAATAGTAATCTGTTTTTCTAATTCTTACAGTCATTCTGTAGGTTCTTTCTTTGCTATAATCCACATTTTTTTTTCATGTTATGTCTCTTAATATTGGCGGGTCCAAATAAATAAACATTTTACAATACTATAGAAATAGTTATGATCACACTTATACTGCAAATAATAAATTTGAATCTGCTGGGATTGAAAAAATATATAATTACTACAAAATTAACATTCAGAGTTGACAAATATTTACTCTGTATAAAACACTATATTTGCTATAGTAAAAAATATAAAGAGAATTAAAGTCATGGTAGGGACTACCTTTTCCCTCCAAAAATGTACAATATATTTGGAGGCCTACGTCAGTAATTGGAATGAAAGTAACTATGATAACTGTTAAAATAGAAGTTTAGTTAAAAGGCTTTAAGAATTTAAGTAAACTTAAAAATAGATTATGGTAATGATTATACAGCCAGATAGATCTATTAAAAGCTATCAAGTGTGTACTTAAGTGAATTTTATAATAGCTGAATTCTGTCTCGGTAAGGCTGTTACAGAGTTCAAGGAAAAAAGAAATTGTTTCTAGTTGAGAAACTGAGGAATATATTTTGCCCCGGATACAATTTAAACTATCTTAAAGGACAAATAGTATAGGAAGTAGCTTGTCTAAGGACTAAAAGCTCAGGAGTACAAGAAATAATCTAGATGAGCTAGTTCAGACATTGCTCCATGCCTTAGATTGTATGGTTTTCATTCCTACCAGTATACATACAGCTATATGGCTATGTCATTTCCAAAAAATTTTCCTCAATTCCTATTGAGAAAAACATATAACTGTACACCGAGGTCTTTTTTTCTTTCCATCAAAAAATAAGAGTTTGCCTCCATGTTGAGCTGATGGGGAAGTTATAATGAGGAGGGTATATAATTCAGAATTATTTCACAGTTGTCAGTGGCTCCACTGATCATAACAACCACTGGTACTTGTTTCCACCTTTATAGTTTAAAATCACTGATACAGATACTATCTCCTTTGAGTCCCATAACAACCTTTATTTTTCCAGTGAAGAAAGTAAGATTAAAGGAGGGAGGGCCCAGAGCCTAAAATAATAAAGACGTGCTAAAGGAAAGGTCAAGATATTCTGGACTGCTAAGAAAAGGATGAGGAAGAGAAAATGGTAATATAAGTAAATGATCTTTAAAAAATAAAAATCTAACTAAATTGTATACCTCACATGAATTAAAACACATCTCAGACAAAAAATAAAGCAGGTCAAATTAACTACTATAATCAATAATAAAAAACCAAAGGTGAAATTTTTTGTAATAAGCCCATACAACCATATCAACCATATTATTGACAGAAACGGCTCATTGTTAAAAAAAAAAAAAAAAAGTCTTATTGATGGTAGAGAAAAGTACATAGCAGTCTTACAGTTTTTAAATAGGTAGTCTTCTTTATTATTTGCTTTTTAAAATTTAAATATTAAAATTTAAAACAAACCATTGACATAGAATTTCTCAGATTGTATAAGTAAGCATATATACAGCAAAATTAAATGTAAATAAAGCCAAATTAAATACAGAAGCTTAATTTTTTAATTTAAAATGTAACTGCCAGCCAGTAAAATCATGCTAAAAATAAAGAGGGCTTTCTTAATGTTCATCAAAGAAGATGATTTGTTTTATTCTTGGCTTTGACCCCACCTGACCAACTGCTCAGAATCTTTAAATATGAGCCATATTGTGTGTATTTATTCCAAGTCTTTTCAAGGAAAAAGAATGCAAATTAACCTGGTGAGCAGCAAAAGAGAGTCAGTTTTATGAAACCTGAGTTGATTAACCTGCAATCAAATGTAGTCTCCATTTTAATATTTATACATCTTTATATTGTTATGAACCTATTCTTAATATGGGTTTTGTTTCTCTCCTCCCTCACTTCTGTGAAATGCAGAAGGGAAAGGGTGTTTGTTATTCACACATTTGTACCCCACTAACTGGTATTACACAACTGGCTTCCACTGGAGAGCCCCTGACATCGCAGGGAACGGTGATCAAAATTCCACACACTAGCTTCAAGCTGGGGGCTCGTAGCTACTGCAGCATTGAAGGGGGTCTTTTCCTGGCTTCTTTAAAATAAGCATGGTGATGGGATGGTTTAAGGGAAGAACACCTCTCAAATCACTTGACCACTGCTGCGCTTCCGTGTGTCCTGCTTTCTCCATAACAGCTTGGCACTACATTCCTTCCCTGTATCTTAGTGGGCCTGTGTGTGTACAAGTGGGATGGGGGCTGGGGGTGGGGGCTGTCAGTAGATGCTTATATATATGCATGCATCTTTCAATGTTAGAGTGATGTGCCTTCCCTTATGTGTCACAGATTAAATCTTCTGTGTTCCTGAGAGATGGGGCTGTCTCTCTCTTATTGTTGTGAGAGTCATGTGTTTTGATGTTTACACCCTCAAATGTTCTTCATGTTGCATTAAACATAAGTTAAAGTATTCTCCCATAAGAGTTAGCTTTTCATGTTGGGCTGAACAAGTCTTCATTTCTGTGTAGCAATTCATGTTATTATAACCTATGGCTTTCAATTGTACCTCCCATTATGAAGAGCTGACTTTAAACACTGTGCTATTCTTGTTATGACCTAAGCATAAGGTAAGTCACTTCTCTAACTGTATCTAAAGATTGTCGTTGTTTGTTAAAGTTTCCTCAGCTTTGTTCAAAGCATTTTCACTTTTTTTCCTTACCATTTATTACATGCTCTCCCCACTTTTGTTTTCTGTTTCATGGCTTAAGATTTCTTAATGGACAATGTGACCTTCAGCAAAAATTGTATTATATATGTAAACACATGTTGAAATGAATTAAATGAATTATTTGATGTCTGAAAGCAGTCTTGATTAGTAAATTGATTGCCTAAATTTTCAGGAAGTCTCTTGTGTTTTTTATTTCCTTCATTAATTTGAATATATTATACTGTTTCTACACATGATTTTAGTTTTTATTTCAATTGTCAATACCAAAAATGTTAATTTTAGTAAAATAATGAAATCCAGTAGAATAAAGTAATAGATCATCCAAGGCCATAACTTTCATTTTTTAATCCTTGACAAATTGGGTAAGATAAAGGAAAACAATAACAGAAAACCATAAAACTCAAGACAAACTTGTATTGCCTTCTTTATAGTCCATATTTTAAGAACAATATGGAAATGGCAACCCACTCTGGTATTCTTGCCTGGAAAATTCCATGGACAGAGGAGCCCTGGCAAGCTCTAGTCCATAGGGTTGGCAAAGTCGGACACAACTAAAGCGACTTAACATTGTGAATAAAAACAACAGTTGTTTTTCAACTTTATCCTTTAAAGTAAACCCCATTACATTGTGAGCTAAGCAAAATCTTCATATTGGGATTTTATAAAATTAAGTCAATATTAAAAAGACAGCCAGTTTCACCGTACAAAAATAAGGGGCATTTACTGCATAAATAAGTATTAAAATGTTTTAATTTAAATTCCTCAATTTTTTAATGTATACTCAAAATCACTAAGGTAAAGAAGTGCATTTTATCCCTGATTTTTGAAAGTGATTTCCCTCAAATTTGAGTCGAATAGCCAATGTAATGTAAGTGAGAAAGCATTGGTTGTACTGATGTTCGCAATTTTTGAACCTAGATTCACAGATTTAAAAATTTGAATTTGTTTCATCATCCAAATTTCTCTTTCCAAAACTGTTTGAAATATATTATTCTAAACTTATGTGCCACAAAGCAAGACTTGAGTTTCTTTATTAAGTTCGTGTTATGAATGAATTTTTTGTTTTTAAGCCACCTAAGTAAGGGAGAGGATTTTTTTTTTTTTTTTTTTTTTTTGGTTTTGGTTTGGTTTGCTTTTTTGGTAAAACCAGCTAGTACTTCACCTCCATTTCCATTTACACAATATATAATCTGTTGAAACATTTGATGAGACAATTTGAACTACTCATCTGAACTGCTCTGTTCATTGTAAATCTCTTGTTTCTATCCATACACTAGCTCCACTCTAGATTGGAAGGGCTTAAAGATGAACTCTGGAGGAATAGAGGCTACGACTTAAGAGTAACTATTACTGATCAAAGGAGCTGCTTTCCATTCGCAAACATTGCTTTGCGCTATGGGTTTGGGCTCCTTCCGTTTCTACATCTTGTTGAAGACCTTCTTGACTTCCATTTGACTTCTTTGAACTCTGTTTTTGTCTTTTAACATTTTCCCCTTTCTTTTCCTTCTCTATCCCAGATTTTTCCCTCACTCTTTTAAGTATCTCTTGTGTTCTTTGAATCGCTTTTTAATATGTAGTTTATCTCTTTATTAAGCTTGTCTATTATTTGTCTATTAGTATTTGTTTCTTTCTCCTTCAAGGCTGTAGTGATATAGTTAACACTTATTTTCATTCCATGGTATGCCTACTTGCTTTTTATTTCGAAGCAAGTTCATTAGTCATTCTTACTCTCTTGGTATAAATTTTCTATAAGAAATAGCAGAATATTCTGCATTTATATATTGTCCCTTTTTATAAGGCAATACTTTCTTTTCTATCTTCTAGATTTACCCCCGCTCAAGCCTCTCTCTCTTCTTTTTCTTTTCCTTGCTCTCATGTCTTCCTTCCTGTATTATTTTAAGTTGTCATTAATATCTTTCCCATTTGGTCCAGAATTGTTATTCAATAAAACTGTAAGTAAAGCGTTTAAGAATATTATCTTCTGGACTAGTTTCTTCATTTTAGTGTATTTAAAACTAATTAAACAATCTGGGCCAAAAGAGAATAACTTTAACAAGATGTGTATAAGAGANCTGGAGGGATGATGTGGGATGGGAGGTGGGAGGGGGGAATCATCTTTGGGAGCTCATGTACACCTGTGGTGGATTCATGTCAATGTATGCCAAAACCAATACAGTATTGTAAAGTAAAATAAAGTAAAAAAAAAAATGGATATAACATATGTACTGTCATGTAAAAACCAAAACACGGAAAATGCAGAACACATCAGCACCGTCAGGAAGCTTCCTGTCCCTCTTCATAGCCTGTCCAGCTCAGGTCAGTCGCTCAGTCATGCCTGACTCTGCGACCCCATGGACTGTAGCCCACTAGGCTCCTCTGTCCATGGGATTTTCCAGGCAAGAGTACTGAGGTGGGTCACCATTGCCTTCACCGTACGTTCTTTCAAATATGTTTAAATTTCAATTTCTAAACGCTTGCTGCTTGTATGTAAAAATACAATTGGTTTTTGACTATTGAGTCCTACAACCATGCTAATTTCAATTAGATTTTCTTGTTGTAGATTTCTGAGGATTTTTCATATATAAATTCATGATTATATAAACAAGATAGTGTTACTTTTTCCTTTCCAATCTGTGTGCATTTTTTTCTTGCTTTACTGGACTGATTAGGACTGATTAGTACTTTTCCCAATAGAAACAGTGACTATGGGCATCCTAGCTTTATATCTCATCTTAAGAGGAAAGCATTAAGAATTTCACCATTAATATGATGCCTGCAGGTTTCTTTTTTGTTCTTAAGTATCTTTTTTTATGTTGAAAAAAGTTTCTTACAATTCCTTGTTTGCTACAATTTTTCTTTAAAGTCATGAATGGGTATTGAATTTTATCAAATGCCTTTTCCTACTGTATTGAAATTAAAGCTTTAACAAAATGTTAATCTGTTAGTATAGTGAATTATACCCTGGTTTATCAGTTGTTCAAGAATCTGCCTGCAATGCAGGAGACCCTGGTTTGATTCCTGGATTGGGAAGATCTGCTGGAGAAGGGAAAGGCTACCCACTCCAGTATTCTGGCCTGGAGAATTCCATGGACTGTATAGTCCACGGGGTAGCAGAGTCAGATATGACTGAGCAACTTTCACTTTCATAGTGAATTATTTNCCTGGTTTGATTCCTGGATTGGGAAGATCTGCTGGAGAAGGGAAAGGCTACCCACTCCAGTATTCTGGCCTGGAGAATTCCATGGACTGTATAGTCCACGGGGTAGCAGAGTCAGATATGACTGAGCAACTTTCACTTTCATAGTGAATTATTTGATTGGTTTCCAAATATTTAACTAACTTGAATTTTTTGAATAAATCTCAGTTGATCATGATACATTATTTTATATATTTATGTAGTGCTGGATTTGATTATACTGGTCTTTAGTTTCTTTTGTAATGCCTTCTTTGTCTAGTTATACCAGCTTCATGAAGTGAATTGAAAATTGTTCCCACCTCTTCTGTAAGAGTTTGAAAAATTGGTATTTATTCCCTGAATGCTTGACAGAATTCATCAGTGAAACCACCAGGGCTGGAGTTTAACTTCGGGGAAGTTTTAAAATATGAATGTCATTTCTTTAATATAAGAGATACAGGGTTATTCAGATTACCTGTTTTTCTCCTTAGGTATGCTTGGTGGTTTGTCTTTTTCAAGATTATCCATTTGGGGTAAGTTGTCAAATTTATTGCCATATTTTTATTTTTATTTTTTGCCATGTACAGTGTATTTTTTTGTTTCGTTTTGTTTTGTTTTACTTTATTTTACTTTACAATACTGTACTGGTTTTTGCATAAACTGACATGAATCTACCACGGGTGTACATGAGCTCCCAAATATGAACCCCCCTCCCACCTCCCACCCAACATCATCCCTCCAGNTGACCAAGAAATTTCTTGCAGCAGTTTTGGAAGCTGAATTTCTTATGGACATTTCCTGACACAAATAAATATACAGCCTACTAGATGTTTGGAATTTTGTTCCTTTTTTGTTCTACAGCACCTGTCAAACAATTTTGTCCATAACAGAATTTTCCCCAAAGTGGCCACTATAATTCCAAATTATCCTTGATGAGATTACAGATAAGTACAAAGATTTGGGGTACAACATAAATACATGTAAGAAGTAGGAGTCTGCTCTGGAAGAGGCATAGACTTAGGTTTTGACTAAGGAAAATGAGAACCTGTGAATAGTCCATCCAGAGTGTTGCTTGGATACCTCCTATATCAGACTCCCCAGCCTAATGAGTAGACGATCCAACTACAAAGGGATGTATTTGTAGTTCTAGAGCATCAAAAGTTTGAAAGGGAGCTCTCTTCCGTAACCAGACTGTCACTAACAAAATAAGACCAAGGAAATGGGTAACCCAAGGCATAAGGTAATCCTTGTTCAAAGGATACCACTTTGAAAATAAACCTGAACCTCTCAGTTCCCAGAGCCAGACTTATTGGGGCCTACCCCCCATATTTTTCCATACAAATTTTCCCTTTATAGAGGTATAACAGAAAATGACAAGGATAGACAGAGATATATGGTAAAGTTCTTAGTAATAAAATGGGTTCCTTATTCCTACAAGACAAAATAAACTTAGCAGTTGGGAAGCTCAGAGAAAATAAATCAGTGTTTGGTCTAATGTGAGACTCGCTTATCTCACCACGATGATTAGAGACACTCCCATTCCCCAGAGCAAAAGGCTTAAGGGATCTCAGAGGAGCTTGCTGTTGTCAAATCAAGGATCTTGGGCTTTGGTAGGAAGGGGTCTGTCTTGCCTGGGTCTCCCTGTACCCTCTAAGATGGTCGAATGCTGGCTTCCCACAAATAAGAGGTTATTATAGCCAGGGAAAAATCTAACAGATTTTTAACAGAGTATTAGTTAATGCTATTAACAGAGTATTAGTAGCATCTCAATGTGGGTTCACCATTGAAATATTTACATTTGGAAGCTAGGTTTAAGTTGAGGTTTTCATTGTGACAGTTTGATTAGGATTGGGTAAAGTTCAAGATATAAGAATTAAGATTGGTGGACACGGCAAGACAAGGATTTTGTGTGTATGGTGTGTGGTGGTGGTGGTTTAGTCATTAAGTCCTGTCCAACTTTAGTCACTAAGTCGTGTCCAACTCTTGTGACCCCATGAACTGTAGCCTGCCAGGCTCCTCTGTCCATGGGATTTTCCAGGCAAGAATGCTGAAGTGGGTTGCCATTTCCTTCTCCAGCGTGTGGTGTGTGGCTTTGTTTTATTTTACTTTAATTTTGGCCTTTTTCCTCTACAGAATAGTTTTGCATATAAGCAAAATTTGAAAAAAAAAAACTGAGCAAAGCTTGAGCAAAAGGGCCAGTGCTAACTCAAGGAAATCCTGCAGGAATCCATCAGAGTAAAAACAACATGTTACAGTTGTGGTTTGAACATACTGAATTTTTTGGTGTATTCAGTCAATTAGCCTCAATCTTCAGGTGTCAGTCAGCATGAGTACCTAGGACACAGACATTATGTTAATAATAACCTAACCAAACTAGATAGAGAAAAAGAGCTATATTTTTTCAGAGAAACAAGCCATTCCAAATCTGAAATGACTAAAAAAAGTTCATTTCAGTTCATTCATGGCTTAAAGTCCACTGGAGTCAGAGATGAAGTGTCATCAATTCCAATAATGAAGTCTTTAGGTAATGTTTCAGATGCAGTCTTAACTAAATGTCATAGGAATACAGGGTCCAAAATTTCTCTCATTGATAGGCTCCTCTGGTTTCTAAACCATCAAATGAATCACCATGGCTTCCAGAGTCTACACAAAGCCGATCCTCTGTGTCCTTCCTGTTTTTTTAATTGAGGTAAAATTCATGTAATATAAAATTAATCATTTAAAGTGAATAATTCAGTGATACTTAATAAATTTATCATGTGGAACCACCACTTCTGTATAGCTGCAAAACATTTTCACCACCTAGGGAAACTCCATACACTTTAAGCAGTTACTCTCCATTCCCCAACCACTGACAACCACCAGTCTGCTTTTTGTCTCTAGGGATTTGCCTATTCTCAATGTTTCATATAAATGGAATCATACAGTTCTAGATGAATGTAAAATGTAATCATTTTTATATAGCTTCTCTTACTTAGCTTAATATTTTGGTGATTCCTCCATGTTATAACATGTGTTAGTATTTCATTCCTTGTTATAGCTGCATAATATTCCACTGTATATTTATACCATGTTTTGTTTATGCATTGATCAGTTTATAGACGATTTGTGTTTCCATGTTTTGGCTATTGTGAATAGTGCTGCTTTGAACTTGCCTGTACCTATATTTGTTTTTGAGTACCTGTTTTCAGTTCTCTGGTGTATATACCTAAGAAGTAGAATTGCTGGATCATATATTAATTTTATATTTAACTTTCTGAGAAGCTGACAAACTATTTTTCACAGTGACTGAACTTTTGTACATTCTCAACAGCAGTGTACAAGGATTCCAGTTTCTTCATATTCTTACCAAAACTTGTTACTTTCTGTATTATTTTTTTCATTTTAACCATTCTACTATGAGCGAAGTGGTATCTCATTTTGGTTTTGATTTGTACTTCCCTGACGTTTTGCATGCCCTTCTTGGCCATTTTTGTATCTTCCTTGGAGAACTATCCGTTCAAGTCCTTTGTTCGATTTTTAATCAGGTGGATTGTCTTTTTGTTGTTGTAGGAGTTCCTTCCATATTTTGAATACTAGACTTTAACTTGTATATCATTTGCAAATATTTTCTCCCGTTCTCTAGATTATCTCTTCACTTTTTTATAATGTTCTTTGATGCACAAAAGTTTTTAATTTTGATAAAGATTTCAATATACCTAAATTTTCTTTTGTTGTGTTGCTTTTTAAATTTTTTTTAGTGATTTATTTATTTACTTTTGACTGAGCTGGGTCTTTGTTGCTGTGCACAGGCTTTTTCTAGTTGCATCAAATGGGGGCTCCTCTAGTTGTGGTGTGTGGGCTTCTTTGCAATGGCTTCGTTTGTTGCAGACCACAGGCTCGACAGCACCCAGGCATCAATAGTTGAGCATGTTGCCTAAGGAGTTGTGGCACTATTAAATTTTTCTATCTTTCTTCCTTTGGATCTTAACGTACAGTTCACTTTTGAAGTGAAGTGAAGCGAAGTTGCCCAGTCGTCTCCGACTCTTTGTGACCCCGTGGACTATAGCCCACCAGGCTCCTCCGTCCGTGGGATTCTTCAGGCAAGAATACTGGAGTGGGTTGCCATTTCCTTCTCCAGGGGATCTTCCCGGCCCAGGGATCGAACCCAGGTCTCCCACATTGCAGGTAGATGCTTTAACCTCTGAGCCACCAGAGAAGCCTATCTCAGGTATTTGTGCATTTCATGGTGAACTAGGTAGGCCAGGGCATGTATTAATAAGTATCTCATGGAGATTCCATTCCCAATAACAAAGTAATCTGTATGTTTCATCTCTGGAAGAATTTTTATCACACAAATATGTTTTTCATTTTCTTGCCTTAAAGTGAAAGCAGCATGTCAATGACAAATTTGGGATTAATATGATCTGTTGTACCAAACTCCAGGCACCCCTCCCCAGTTTTCCTCCCACCTGCTTTTCCAGCCAGGGTTTAGGGTCAGGCAGCCCTGACCCACTAGTCCTGTAGTGGGCCACCTCAGAGCCAGCAATGGAGGCATGAACCCTGTGCCCACAGCATGCCTCACTCCATGAGAAGGAGCTCTGCACCACAGCAGTGCCCCGGCTGCCTCCAATGCAAGGATCTGCACATGAGAGCTCAAAAGAGTCTTAGTGCTTAAACTGTCTTTGGTATTATCCATTTAAGAGTTAATGGGTCTTTAAGGAAATTCCTAGGTTAAGTAATAAAGTTATTTGCAGTTCGGTCTCCCTGCTCAAGAAGTTTCTGGGTTAGTAAAGGTATGTTGATGAAAACAATGGTATGTAGTAAGGTCATGTTTCTATTCTCATTCTAGTAGCCAACATTAGTTATCTAGGCAGAAATATCCCTAGAGTGCAAAATATTTTTTCTGCACCCTAATTTGATGTAAAGGCATCCTTCATTTAACTAT
The DNA here is from genome assembly GCA_006410875.1 of Neotragus pygmaeus. Taxonomy (NCBI): domain Eukaryota; kingdom Metazoa; phylum Chordata; class Mammalia; order Artiodactyla; family Bovidae; genus Neotragus; species Neotragus pygmaeus. The sequence continues at coordinate 112,163 of SJYV01009642.1, read as the reverse complement.
GTGAAAGATTCATGCTAATTTCTGGAGACTCTTCTTTGAACAAACTGTAAAATAAGTAAAATAGAAGCTTCGGGGTTTCAGTTCTATAAAGATAGAACTGACTTCCTTCTTTGAATGAATTAAGAGATTTTACTACTTCAGTAGTAAAAACTGGAATAATGATTCAGTTGAGTCACTACTGAAGTAAGGCATTTCCCATAGATCTATTTTGAACCTGACTCACCACTGCCCTCCTTTTTAAGCAACTCTTCTTCCAGATTGTTTTGCCAGTTCTCAAAGACTAGCACATTCATGCCAGGTTTCAAATAGTCTTTTACTTTCAAAGTAATTTTATCTTATATACACATTTACTTGACGACATTACTATTTTATGGGAGACATTAATTATATAATAGAACAGGGTTCCGTGGGATGCAGATGAAATCAATGTTATTCATTAAAATTCTTACCAGAACTATTAAATGAAAATTTTGAGAGACGTTAGTTTATTTGCAGCTCCTAACTTTCTATGAGGCTTTGCTTTTGTGCTTTATGCATAAAAGTTTGCCTAGTCTTACTCTAAGCAACTGAATTTTACAATTTTTAGGGTTTCTTTCACTGATCTTAATACTTCAGGCAAAGGTTTCAGAAATTAGATTTATTTCTGTTTTATTTTATAATTAATTATTTTCTATCTATGACTTCACTTATATCTCCTTCTTGATCACGTTCCTGTATGTTGATATTGCATACATAATATTCATANTTTCACTGATCTTAATACTTCAGGCAAAGGTTTCAGAAATTAGATTTATTTCTGTTTTATTTTATAATTAATTATTTTCTATCTATGACTTCACTTATATCTCCTTCTTGATCACGTTCCTGTATGTTGATATTGCATACATAATATTCATACATAATAGGTCATCTTTTTTAATGATGCATCATCATTTTAATGATAGTGATCTTAAATATTTGTAAGAAACCTGTCCACCATTCCACTACTTTGGTTTGATAAATATTCCCTCTAATGCTAGATCTAGTCCATTAAAACTCTTTCGTATTTAAAGTATTATAAGTCCCAAATGTTAATTCTAATTTAAGTAATGAAAGACATTTCAGTAAGCATGATTTGTGATGTAACCTGAACCCTCCAAATTAAAGTGCCCAAATTCAGGCACACACATAAGCAGAGCAAGTGGTTGCCTTTTTATATATATATAGTATGTGTATATACTATATTTTGTTTTTGAGATACAATGAAAAATCTGTAGATCTCAAACATGTGTCCTCACTGGCTCATTTTGTACAAGAAAACACACTCCAGTATTAAACTCAGTTCAGTTCAGTCGCTTAGTCGTGTCAGACTCTTTGTGACCCCATGAATCGCAGCATGCCAGGCCTCCCTGTCCATCACCAACTCCCGGAGTTCACTCAGACTCACGTCCATCGAGTCAGGGATGCCATCCAGCCATCTCATCCTCTGTCATCCCCTTCTCCTCCTGCCCCAAATCCCTCCCAGCATCAGAGTCTTTTCAGAGTTAATGAGTCAACTCTTCGCATGAGGTGGCCAAAGTACTGGAGTTTCAGCTTTAGCATCATTCCTTC